>SJYV01024370.1:66576-81765 GCA_006410875.1 Neotragus pygmaeus | reverse complement strand
GGCCCCCTCCTGCCCTCTGCGCTCCTGTTCCTTCCCTTCCGCTCCTGCTTTCTCCACCCCGGCTCCCCCTCCCCTTTCCTCCCTCAGAAATCCCATCTTGACCGTGGCTCTCAAAAACACCTGCATGCCCACGACTCAAAAGTGGTGCCTCCAGCGTGGCCTCTGTCCTGGGCTCCAGACTTGCACCGCAGATGGCCTGCCTGCCTTCTTCCCTTCATGGAGATCTTTGAGAGATTTCAGCGGACACCCAGAACACACGCCCCCCTCCCCACTCCGCCCCCTCCCCACTCCTGCTCCTGTATCTTTCTCTGCGTCAGTAAAAGATGCCGTGAGTCACCCGTTGTCCAGGCCACAGAGAAGGACATGGCAACTCACTCCAGTATTCTTGCCTGGAGAATCCTGTGGACAGAGGAGCTTGGTGGGCTGCTGTCCATGGGGTCACACAGAGTTGGACATGACTGAAGTGACTTAGCATGCATGCATGCATTGGAGAAGGAAATGGCAACCCACTCTAGTGTTCTTGCCTGGAGAATCCCAGGGACACGGAGGAGCTGGTAGGCTGCCATCTATGGGGTCGCACAGGGTTGGACATGACTGAAGCGACTTAGCAGCAGCAGGCCACATGCCTCCTCTGATTCTTCTTTTTCCCCGGCATGCTCACTTCTGATGCGTCAGTAACTTCTATGATTCCACCTCTGACACACATTCCAGGTTCACTCACGTCTCTCTCTCCCTGCTCTTACAGATGGCCGTGTGCCCTGGCCTGGAGCACAGCACAGCCCTCCCACCGGCCTCCTGCCTTCCGCTACTAACTCTCCTACTGACTGTTCCCCTCACAGTAGCCAGAGAGGGGCCCGTTGGCAGTTAGCCTGGTGCTCCTCATCTGGGGCTGATTTCGGGCCCCAGGGGACAGCTGGCAATGTCTGAAGACAGTTCTGGTGTCACAACTGAGGAGAGTGAGTTCCAGTTGGGAATGCGGCTAAACCTCTTCCTAAGAACAGGGCAGCCTCCAGACAAGGCAGGGCCAGCTCCAGACGCCAACAGTGCACAGGCCGAGAAGCCCTGCTTTAAATGCACAGGGATCAAGCAGGAGCCTGCTTATCTTTCCAGTTCATACTTAAAAATGTTTTGGTGGAGTGTAGTTGGTTTACAGTGCTGTGTTAGTTTCAGGCACACTGCCAAGTGATCCGGTTCTACATACATTCATTCTTTTCCAGATTTTTTTCTCAAATAGGTTATCACAGAATACGATGTAGAGTTCTCTGTGCTAAACAAGTAAGTCCTTGTTGGTAATCTATCTTTTTTCCTTTATATTTTTAAATTGACATGGAGTTGATTTGCAACGATGTGTTAATTGCTGCTGTATAGCGGTGACTCAGTTACACATATATATCCTTTTTCGTTTTCTCTCTCCTTACATTTCATCGCAGGGTATCGAACGTAGTTCCATGTGCTATACAGCAGGTCCCGGCTGTCTGTCTATTTCCTATGTAACAGTTTGCGGCCACTGAGTCCAGACTCCCAATCCTTCCCTCCCCACTGCCCTCGCCCTTGACAATCTCCACTCTGATCTCTGGGTCTGTGAGCCTCTTCCTGTTTTGCAGATAGGTCCATTTGGTAATAACACTTGTAACTGATATCATACGGTGTTTGCCTTTCTTTCTGCCTTACTTCACGTAGTGTGGCGATCTCCGGGCCCACCCACACTGCTGCAAATGGCATCACCCCCTTCTCTTTCCTGGCCGAGTAGCGCCCACCGTGTACATATGCGCCGCTTCTCTCTCCGCCCACCCGTCAGTGGACATCGAGGCTGTCTCCATGTCTTGGCTATAATGCCTAGTGCTGCTAAGAACACAGGGGTGTGTGTGTCTGTTTGAATTAGGAGTCTGTCTGGATGTACGCCCAGGAGTGGGACTGCTGGACCATGTGGTAGCTCTATTTTTAGATTTTTGAGGAACGTCCATACGCTCTCTACGGTGGCTGCACCCATTTACATTCCCACCAGCACTAGGAGGGTCTTTTTTCCCCACGTGCTCTCTAGCAGAAGGTCCATACATTTTGCCTCAACCTCTAAGGCCTGAAATGATGGTTCCTCTAAGCTCCTTGGGTCTCAGCCGTCCCCCTTGTCCCCTTTCTCATCATCCCTCAGACACGCCAGGCCTGATCCTCATGTTACCGACAGTAGCTGTGGGCCCGAAATGCCGGTCACTCAGCATCTCCCAGGGCTCAGTGTCAGACGCCACCTCCTTAGTGAAGGCCTTCCCTGACCACCTAGCTTCCAATACCCCTGGTAGACTTTTTTTCACACCATCACATTTTGTTTTCTTTTTGTATTTTCACCTTGCTATTTTCTGGTTTACATGTTGATTGTCAGCTTATGAGAGCCGGGAATATTTTCCCCCTTTATCTGCAAGGCCTCAGTAAACGTTCAATAAATAACTGTTGAATGAGTTGGCTTTACAGTAAGGGTTCACTGGCTTTGTTTTTGAGTGACCTAATAAGGAATGCTTTCTTGCAAGAATGATTTTTGTTCTAGGACCAACATTTGTTCCAAAACCACTTCATGAGCACCTCCCATAGGACAGAACACCTCCCCTCTGCCTGCCGTCTTTTCTCTGCTGATTTTTTAGCAGATGTATTCATTTGTCCATCATTTCAACAGGCAGCATGTCAGAAACCAAGGATGGTGCCTTGCTGTTAACCATGACCAAGGAATGTCTCTAGTCCTTGAGGAATCTTCAGACTTGACTTTCAGCACCGCCTTCCAAGAAACCAAATACGATGCCATCCCTTCTCCATGATGTGCCTGTCAGCATGAGGGCGGGTTAGATGGTATCCCTCCAACTGCAATGCACCTTCCAAAAAAGGATTTGTCCACATCCCAACCCTAAGAACCCGTGAATGTGACCTCACAGTGAGTCCCCTACATACAAATAAGTTCTGTTCTGAGAGTGTGTTCGAAAGTCCAATTTGTTCCTAACTCCAACAAAGTCAGCCTACGTACACAGCTAACATGATCTATATAGTGCTATACCATAACAGGTTATAATATTTTTCACAGAAATAATACATAAAAGGCAAACACAAGACAAAAAGGAGACCTTGTTAATCCTACAGCACAGTACCTTGGAAAGTACGGTAGTAAGTGCCATGGCCGGCACGTGTTAGCAGCACCAGCTACACTCACCGCTGCTTTCACGTTTGCTCCCAGGCATCTGGGCTTGGAATAAACGCACTGTACACAAAGCACAGGCCCTTGCAGAGGAGGCAAGCGTGTGATGCCGTATGCCGGACACATAAACTAACAGGGAATTCAACACACGCTCGCGCCTCTGGAAGATCACCACTTGAAGGTCCATATGTAGGGGCCTCACTGTACTTGGGAAAGGGGGGCTTTAGAGACGCCATTAAGTGAAGGATCTCCAGATGTGACCGTCCTGGACCAGCCATCTGGGCGCTAGCTCCAGGGACTCTGTGTCCTCACGAGAGGCACACGGGGGAGAGGAGCCGCCGGGGGGACGGGGCAGAGGCGGGCACTGGGCGGCCAGCAGCCATGCGGCGCCGGGAGCATCGGCAGATGGGAGAGGCAAGCACGGGTCCTCCCCGGGGCTCCCAGAGGGGCCACGGCCCTGCTGGCCTTCAGGTCTGCGAGGGAATACATTTCTGCCGCTTCAAGCTGCCAAACTGCGGGTAAAATACTGTGCCGGGCACAGGAAACTGACTCGAGTGCCCGTGTGGTCCACAGCGAGCTCCTCCCTGTGCCAGCCGGGCCCTCCCGGCATTGGCCTCGGCCTGCCTTCCCGTCCCATCTCTGGGATCCATACCTGCTTTCTGCATGCCACACACTCCACACAGCCGCGCGAGTCCAGGGACTATTCGTCTCCGAAAGCCCACTCCTCTTTGATGCCTCCACTGCTCCTCCATCCACTTCCTGTCCCAGCGAAGCTGAAACCTCCTGCCTGTCCTTCGAGGCCTGATTTCTAGGTCCCTGGTTTCTTACCCCCACTTAAGGCACCTCTGCAGGCACATCCCCACTTCATGGAGTCAGTTACTCCCTATGGAATCGCCGTAGGTTGCAGTATGTTTCTTTATCACTTAACACTAACTTTTACACTGCTGTGTTTTGATGATAAGGAATTTTAACTATAAAGTACTTCATGAATATAGTGCATTGAAAAAGAGCACTGTTGGGCTTCCCTGGTGGCTCAGTGGTAAAGGATCCACCTGCAGGGGACGTGGATTTGATCCCTGGTCTGGAAAGATCCCACATGCTGCGGAGCAACGAAGCCCGTGCGCCACCGCTGCTGAGTCTGTGCTCCAGAGCCCGTGCTCTGTGACAAGAGAAGCCCTGCACCTCAACCAGAGAAAGGCCCTGTAGCAGTGAAGACCCAGCACAGCCAAAGACAACAGATGGCCAAAAATCACACCAAGAGCATGGCGACAGCACTAACGCGTCGCGCTGGCCACTCCCTGCAGCGGCGGTCAGCAGGACTGCTGGGCTGGAGCCCATATTCAGCTTCACAGAAACGCTATCTCTCACCACAGGGTTCGTTGGCTGTGTCTGCTTTATCCCTTTGAACTGAGCTGTCCATGGAATGAAAACACCATGAGGACCAGCACCTCTTGTGTTCTGGGTTCCTGTCCAGGCTCCTGGAACAGTGCCTGGTACGCAGTAGGCATTCAACAAACACCTGTAGACAGGCGTCAGTTTCCCCCATTTCATAGAGTGCCAGCTCCTCTGGGCAGAATTCGCTAATTCCTTCCTGCATCCCTGATCCCTACAAGGATCTCACACAGATCAGATGCTCAAAAGTTCCTGCTTGTTGCTGAGTTACTGAGAGTGCATTCTCAGCACCACGCCTCCCTGTCCTGCACTTCCGTTCTCAGAGATGACCGTCACTGCCCTAAGTGTCGATAGCTAAAAAGCGGGCACTGTCTTCTCGATCTCCGCCCCTGCCCAACTGAAATCGTCACCGTTGGCGATTTCACAACCTAGTAATTGTGTAATTACATGCTTCCTGTAGAGGACAAAACCAAGAGTGTGATGTGGCCCAGTTTCCCCACCTGTATTTCCACAGCCATGCTGTGGATAGTCACTGGTACAGCGGGGAGTTATGCAAAGAGGTTGGAGTGATCTGTTATAATCTATAGGTAGGAACAGAGGTCCAAGTGATCTGCTATAATCCGTAGGTAGGGACAGAGGTCAGGGCATGGATAGGAACAAGGGGACTCCTCACAGACCCCTGGGCCGGCATCCTGTAACAGTAGGCAGATTTCATTTAAAATGTCATGAACACACCTTGGAAATCTGCTTGCAATTAGAAAGAGATAATGTACTGTGTGTATCTAGGCCAGGTTTGTTTGTCAGCTGCTCAGGCAACAAAACCATGAGTGGATTGTGATGACGAGCATTTTTGATGAAAACACATACAATTCCTGATAAGTGCATTGCCACCTCTTGCGTTTGTGTGGAAACATTTTTTGTTCGTGAACAACACAAAAGAGAGCGTGTATGTATATTTAAATAATGTATTACCACGAACATCTTTGATCTTGTCTATGTAAGTGTGTATTATGTATGCATAATTACATCCTAATAATGTCACATATGAATGATAAATACTAAATTTAAAATAAGNTCATTTTATTGCACACCAGAAACAAACACAACATTACAAATCAACCATATTCCAGTAAAAAAAGTAGGAACAACCCCACTCTGGAGGTCCAGGCCTACACAACACAGCACATACTCATCTCCCACGAGTGTTCTGCTTTATTATCCACCTAAGCCATGTGACTCCCAGGGAGCCTCTAACACAGGCCGCCATTCCCGCCTCTGAGCCTTCGTCTACGCTCTTCTTTCTGCCTGAGACACGTCTCCTCCAGCTTGGCCTCTTGGATGGGTCTCAGGATGCGTGTGTGCCTCCTGGAAGTGAGGGCAGAACTTTGTGTATATTTGCAGGTGCGTCTCATTCTGGGAAGAGGGTCATGAGATTCAGCAGGGTTAGTGAGGGGGCTGTGAGTCGAGGTTGCTTAAAAACCACTCACTCTCCTGTTCCCCCTGGAATAACCCTCGCTTCCCCGTGAATCCACTTATCCGCTTATTGACACACGTTTACGAAGTGCCCATTATGTGCCAGGCACTGTTTTGGGCCCTTGAAGGAATAGCAGTGAGCAAAACAAACAGGGGTGCCACCCCTCGGAACTCTGGGAACTGGGCCATCCAGCACAAGGGCAGAGACGTTAGACCACACAAGAAGCAAAAACCAGCAACGCGAAGCATACAGTAGACTGTGCTAGAAGGCCAGCCCTAGGCGAAAGCAGCGCCTGTAGGACAGTCTCAAGTGCGGCAGGGACAGCACCGCCGCGCGCTCTTTTTGTGAAACTGCCCAACTTTCCCGGGCTGCCTGGTCTACGCCGCCACCGGGCCCTCGCCACGCCGTTCCCTTATCCCGATTAACTGTTGACCCTCCCTTCACTGAGCTGTAAAAGCGGACAGGCTTCCCTGGTGGTCTGGTGGTTAAGAATCCACCAGCCAGTGCAGGAGACCTGGGTTCGATTCCTGGTCCAGGAAGGTGCCACATGCCTCGGAGCAACGTAAGCCTGTGTGCACAGCTACCGAGCCTGTGCTCTAGATTCTGGGAGCCGCAACGACTGAGCACACGCTCCACAACCGCGGAAGCCCGAGTACCCCAGAGCCGGTGCTCCTCAACAAGAGGAACCGCTGCAGTGAGAAGCCTGAGGAGGCCCCGCTCGCTGCAACTAGAGAGATGCCTGTGCAGCAGCAGAGACCCAGGGCGGCCAAAGGACATGAAACACACGGAGGACTTGACGCAAATGTAAGGCGCTTTCTCTGTCTCACTCAGTTCTCGCCACTCTACTTCTTTTTCTCAGTCCTCATCCACCTCATAGTTTCTTAGGTGACATGTACTATATTGTCCTAAATAACTTACATAAAGTAATAAACCAACCCTGGAGTTACAAAAGATAAAAGAGCTAGTAGGGAGAAGCTCAGTTTTAAATTGTTGTTGTTGCTTAGTAGCTAGGTTGTGTCCAACCCTTTGTGATCCCATGGACTGCAGCACGCCAGGCTCCTCTGTCCTCCACTGTCTCCTGGAGTTTTGTTCAAATCCATGTCCACTGAGTCGGTGATGCCATCCAACCATCTCATTCTCTGTCATCTCCTTCTCCTCCTGCCTTCAATCTTTCCTAGCATCAGGGTCTTTTCCAATGAGTTAACTCTTTGCATGAGGTGGCCAAAGTATTGGAGTTTCAGCTTCAGCATCAGTCCTTCCAATGAACATCCAGGACTGATTTCCTTCAGGATTGACTGGTTGGATCTCCTTGCAGTCCAAGGGACTCTCAAGAGTCTTCTCCAAAAAAAAAAGAGTCTTCTCCAACACCACAGTTCAAAAGGATCAATTCTTGGGTGCTCAGCCTTCTTTATAGTCCAACTCTCACATCCATACATAATTAGTGGAAAAACCATTGCCTTGACTAGATGGACCTTCAGCAGCAAAGTGACTACATGGATCTTTGTAGGCATTTTTAACTAAAATGGTCAAACAGGCTGTGTTAGGAAGATGACACTTGAGCCAGTTGCTGAAGATGGTTAAGGAGCGATCTACACGGATGCCTGGGAGAAAAGCCTTCCAGATGGAGCGAAAGACTCAACAAAGGCCCTGAGGGGAGAGTCCGCCCTGCAGAAAAGAGCATCAGCAAGGGGCCGAGCAAGGCGGAAGCGAAGTCATGGAATGAGAGGAATGGGCGAGGAGGCTGGGGGCTTTGCCCACTGCGTGGACTCTGAGATACATGGGCACAGGGGAGGATTCTCAGGACGGCATGGTGGGCTTCGCAGTGTGTCCTGTCGGGAACAGTGCATGGTGTGGGGAGGATGGGCCAGGCCAGCCGTCCAAGCGCACAGCAGCGGTGCGGCTCGAGATGGGGCGGGGAAGCTGTCCCACTCTGGGCGGCCCGGAGGCGCAGCTGATAGGACTTCCTCTCGGAGCAGAGGTGGCGTGAGAGAGAAAGACAAGAGGCAGGGACGATACCACGCTCTGTGCCCGGGACAGCTGAAGGGTTGTCCCACCAGGATGGGGAAGGCTGGGGGGCAGGAGACCTTGGGGGCAGGCTGGGAATTCGGCTTTGGCCACGCTGATTTAGATTCCAAGTGGAGCTGTCTAGCTGGCAGCTGCAGGAGTCAGGAGCTCCAGGGGCAAGTTCAGCTGGGGATAAGCGTCTGGGAGCCATCACTTACAGATCCCCGGGCAAGCCGTCCCAGCAGCCCCCAGGCCTCCCGGGTCCCCTGAAACGCTCTGCTCTACTTCCCCGCTCACCACACTGCAGCTTTCTACACACTTTCCTCATTCTCTTTACTGGACAATAGAGTCCTATCTAACACGGTATCTATCGTTTCACCTCGAAAAAATATTGGTTTGAGCGCCTCTTCATTAGGTTTTCACATTTCAATAGTCAAGACCTTGCAGATGGATTGAACACAATCAGTTGATTTCTTTTTCTCCCTACTCATCAACATTCGCCACCAAATCCAGGCTCTATTTTCATTTTCTTGTGAATGTAAAGTATATTAAACCAGTTTTCTCTTTAGAATGGATTATTTTAAAAAATAGACATAGGAAAAGATGCCCAACATCATGAATCATCAGGGAAATGAAAATCAACACCACAACGAGACATCACCTCACCCCTGTCAGAAATGGCCATCGTTAAAAAGACAAGAAATATCAAATGCTGGCGAGGATGAGGAGAAAAGGAAACTCTTGTGCACCAACAGTGCGATGTAAACTGCTGCAACGGGAATGTAAGTTGGTGTAGCCACTGTGGAAAACGGGATGGAGAGTTTTCAAAAAATTAAAGCGAGGGCTAGCATATGATCCAGCTTTTCCACTCCTGTGTATTTACCCAAAGAAAATGAGACTACCAGTTAAAAAAGATTGACTCCTATGTTTAGCACGTGATTTGTAATGATGACGATACAGAAACAGCCTCAGCACGTACAGGTGGATGAGGGGGTGAGAAAGATGTGGCATAGACACATGCAACGGAGCATTACTCGGCTGTCGGAAAGCATGAAGCCTTTTACCATTTGTAACAATACGGACAGCACAGAGGTAAAGAGTCTACCTGCCAATGCAGGAGACACGGGTTTGATCCCTGGGTTAGAAAGATCCCCTGGACTAGGAAATGGCAACCTGCTCCAGTGTTCTCGCCTGCAAAGTCCCACGGAGGACAGCAGAGCCTGGGGACTAGAGTCCACGGGGCCGCAGAGTCGGACACAACTGGACACACACACACAACCATGTGGATAGAACTTTAAGTGAAATAAGTCAGAAAATGACGAACAGTGTATGATTTTACTTCTATGTGGAATCTGAAAAAACACATCTGAAAAAATGAAAAACTAAACCAAACCAAAACTCATAGATACAAAGAACAGGTTGGTGCTTGCCAGAGGGGATGTGGGGTGGGTGGGCAAAATGGGTAAAGGGGATCAAGAGGTAAACGCCTACGCTTAAAAAATGAAAAAGTTTATAAAATAGGGATGGGACTTACAGCATAATGACTACAGTAAATAATAGTGTAGCACACACTTGAAAGTTGCCGGGAGAGGAAATCCCAAAAGGTCACTTCACATGGTGACAGAGAGTAGCTAGACTTACTGTGGCGGTCACTGCACAACGTATATCAACATGGAATTATTATGCTGCACACCTGAAACCAATATAATATCATATATGTCAGATCTCAATAAAAAACTCACTGTGAATATTCACTGGGAACAAAGCAGAAAAAGATGTCAAAAAGCAAAATGTAAACTTAAAAACTTCTCCTCTTGTAGTTTCCCTGAAAATTAGCTTTCGTGTTCTGCTTAGCTCAGAGAAGGCAACGGCAACCCACTCCAGTACTCTTGCCTGGAAAATCCTGTGGACGGAGGAACCTGGTGGGCTGCCGTCTGTGGGGTCGCACAGAGTCGGACACGACTGAAGTGACTTAGCAGCAGCAGCANTAGCTTTCGTGTTCTGCTTAGCTCAGAGAAGGCAACGGCAACCCACTCCAGTACTCTTGCCTGGAAAATCCTGTGGACGGAGGAACCTGGTGGGCTGCCGTCTGTGGGGTCGCACAGAGTCGGACACGACTGAAGTGACTTAGCAGCAGCAGCAGCATTCTGCTTAGCTGGGTGCAGTTATTAACAGGAAGCTCTGTGAGTCTCAAGTTTCTCAAGCAAAAGATAAAGAAACTGGGTTAAACAATTCTAAAATTCTTCAAATGCTTCCTTGTGAAAGACTCGGAATGGCTCTGCCTAATCACTAACATTTCTGGAGACCCAGCATCTGTTCTGCTTAAAACTACATGTGATCGGAATAAATATTAAGGAGAAATAAATCTTGCAGCCAGTAATCTTTACTACAACTCCTTTCATTAAATTGCAAATAGAGAATATATGTATATATTTCAAATTGAAGGACATTTCCAAGAATGATCTTGACCATTTTCTATGTCAGGATTGATTAAAAGGAGTCTTTTTCTGAGTTCCTGCTTACCATTTTTTTCCTAACTGGTATTAGCTAAGTCTGTTACAGATGCATTCCATAAAAAAGAGACCTAATCACAAGGCAAGCAGAAGCACTCTCTGTGTTCTGGCGCAAGTGTGTTTCATGAGACTCTAGGATACAATCTGCATGACTAAACTGAATCTTGTGATTCCTACATTAGAACCATTTTAGCTACTTATGAGGTTGAAACGGATCGTGTCCACAATATCTTGCTTTCTTTTTTGTTCACGTCTACTGACAGAGACTTATTTTTCATCATGAGTATTAATGGGGACTCATGAGTTCTACCTGTGGAAATCATGGTAGTTTCAATGAAAAGGTCAGATCAGGCTCAGGGGGGTTGGAAGTCAGCCACAGGTGGAGGGGGATTAAAAAAACAAACAAACAAACGAAACCCCGGCCAGCCAAAGAAACCCCTGTCAGCAAGGGGCTAAGTGGCTCTGATTGACTTGACTGGTTGTGTGACTAAGGGATTAAAACACAGAGATTCCATCAGATTATCTCAGATCTGAAAGCCCGTGGAGCCTGAGGAGGCCAGCTAAGGAAAGCCTTGCTCTCAGAAGAGATAGACGGAAAAGATAAAAAACTCTGAAACCCCAGAAGGAGAGCAACAAAAGCCCGCCCCCACCAGCTGGTCCAGTGGCAGCAATCGCCCGCCCAGGCTCCATCCTGTTGGATGCAATGGTATGAACTCCAATATTACCCTTCTTACACAGATTTGCTTGAAGAATACATATGTAGCAATTTGTCCCTGTCAGGCGGTCCTCTAAAAGCTTTCATGTTCCTGTAAACCGTGTGAGGTTGGTTTACAGGAACCCTAAGCGGTGTTGGTATTTCCAACTCTCTAGGTGAGGACCATAGACACGGAGGCTCTATAACTCGCCCAAAGTTGAACAGCTTGTGAGCAGCAGAGCTGGGGCTCAAACTCAGACCTTCTGTATCCGGAGTGTATGCTCTTGGCCACTGTGTTGTTTTGGAAGGAGATGGGAGAAAAAGGCACTGCAGGTGAATTTATGTGATTCGAAACGGCTACTTTTCTCATTTCATGAAACTCTAGGGAGCATCCTTCACCCTGCTATAGCTGGGAAACAGCAAGGCACAGGCTGTCTTTTTAAGTATTAAAAAGTATTTTAAGCATCTCCACGATCCCTAAGTGTGTGCAACTCTGTTACCAAATAAATCACACGCAACAAAGGCAAAACAAAATACCCTGGCCATTTAACTTGGAAAAAGGCTGGGATGGATGGTTGAGTTTCCACTCAGTGTCTGAGAGGCAGGCATTGAGGAGAAACCAGCAGGGTTAGTTACCAGGTCTACAGTACCCGGGGAGGACTAATAATCTGGTCCTGCTTCGACCCCGAAAAGATTTTCCATGGCTTCTGATGAGCCCTTTTCTTCTTCATACAAAATGCTATAAAATAAAATAAATTAATAGCTTACATTTCCAGGTCCAAGAGGATGTTGATATAAGTTTTAGAAATGCGAGGCACAGACCACCCCCAAGAGGAAATTCCAGAGAGGAAAAACAGACGATCAGGGTCCACATGATCATAACCTGATTTAGCATCCTTTAAAACCACAGTCTCCTCCAGGATTTTCCTGATTACTGTCTTCAGAAGCATGAAACAGTTCCACGGGATTTTCCTGATTACTGAATGCCAAAGCATGAGAAAGTTCCATGAGTCACATGATAGACTTGTCTAACTTGAAGTCGACTGCCAGGCAGTTTGGAGGGTTACATTTTTATGACTGCTACATAGCAGTTCTGGGAAAAGTAAAATATGTTAGTCATAAGAAGCACATTCTTTAAGTAGGCTAGAATCTTCCTGATGCTGCTCTTAACCTTTTTGGGGGAGGGTAGGAGTGGGAAGGATCATGGATTCCTTTGAGAATATTTGGGGAAAGCCGGGGAGCATGAATAATGCATGGGCATATTGTCATAGTATACTGCATTTTATTTGAGAGAGGGTATAAACCTCCTATCTCCCTCTCCTTAGAAACCATGCTATACATTCGGGTCCTAATGGAATTTCACAGACAGCTTACGGTGCTAGCTTAAGATGCTGCTTGAGGCTAGAATAGAGCTGCCTGAAGGCTGGGCTGACTGCTGCAACTGGGTTAAGACCAGTGTGCTTAGCTCTGATGACTCTCTGCTCTCCCCAAAGCCGCCTGAGACAGGAAGCAAGGACACACCCAGCTCCATGGCTAAGAGATATCAGACAGGCAAGGGATACTCTGAATTTTGGTTTCAATTATTTTTTTCCTCACAAACACCACTGAATCTGCTTGGGGTAAGACAAAAAATATAATAAAATTAAAAAAAAATCTCAGCAGCCATTTTTCTTCAGAGACTATGAACCCTACTGTTAAGTTTAATGAGTTAAGGGGAAATCAGTTTCCAGTGAAAATGAACCGGAATCGGGTAAAATGAGACAAAAAGAAAAGAAAGGACTTCACAGGCATCCCCACCGATAGAGCCAAGCACAGGAAGCAGATGTAAAGTGTCCAGGGCAACGTTTCACCCTCCGCCCACTCATTCTTGATTTATTCATAAATCAGTTGAAGTATGTTTCCACTGAGACTCTGCAGTGTGGCAGAGTCCATGGAATGGGGGCGCTCCGCTGACCAGACAGCTCCTCCTGGCAGGGACGGTGATGCGCTGCAGGAGCTCAGAGTCCGGCATCTCTGCGGCTGCTATCACCTCCGTCCTCGTGGGTCAGGAAAGAGGCGAGTGAGCCCAAGAGCTCCACGCTCCCCGGGTCTGTGTGATGATGAGAGTGACGGGGACAGGCCACCCCCAGAGGGCAGGGGGGCCTCCACATTAACATCTGCGTTCTGTTGCTGAGTAGGAGAGAGATCACAGCTGCAACGCGGTGCCACCCCACCCCAATCAGAATGGCCACCACCGAACAGTCTCCAGGTGACAGATGCTGAAGACGGTGAGGAGAGAAGGGAACCCTCCTACACGGCTGGTGGGAAAGGAATTTTGTGCTCCCGCGATGGAGAACAGTATGGAGTTTCCTCCAAAAACTAAACACAGAACTACCGTATGAGGCAGGAATCCCACTCCTGGGCACAGAGGCAGAGTCCTAACTCAGCAAGATACACGCACCCCCATGTTCACAGCAGCACTAGTCACGCTGGCCAAGACATGGGAGCAACCTCAGTGTCCCCGGACAGGTGGCTGGATAAAGAAGAGGTGGAACGTATACACAATGGAACACTACTCGGCCACAGTGAAGAATGAAATAGCGCTGTCGGCAGCAACATGGATGGGCCTAGAGACCGCCATGCTGCGTGAGCCGGGAGGAGAAAGACAGATGTCACATGACGCCACTTACGTGTGGACTCGAAAATATGACACAAATGAGCTTGTCTGTGAAACAGAAACAGCCTCCCCCAGACACAGGGAGCAGGCTTGCAGGTGCAAAGGGGATGGGCCTGGGGGAGGGGAGGACTGGGGGTCTGGGATTAGATGATGCAAACTGGGATAAATAGGATGGGCGAACNGAAACAGAAACAGCCTCCCCCAGACACAGGGAGCAGGCTTGCAGGTGCAAAGGGGATGGGCCTGGGGGAGGGGAGGACTGGGGGTCTGGGATTAGATGATGCAAACTGGGATAAATAGGATGGGCGAACGACAAAGGCCTACTGTATAGCACAGGGAACGATATTCAATATCCTGAGATAGACCATAAAAGAAAAGTATATAAAAAGAATGTAGAACACGTATATGGTAATGGAATCACTTTTCCATGCAGCAGTAATGAGCATAGCACTGTGAACCAACTGCAGCCCAAGAAAACAAACCTGAGCTCCGCCTGCCTCGAGGGAAGCGGCCCCGGGTGAGCACGTAGTTAGCTCTGCGCTGCATGGAGGCGAGCGCTGCTCCTCACTTGGTTGCTCATGGCTCCGTAACAGGCAGGGTGATCGCGATCATTCCTACTAGGCGGGTGAAAAAGCTCAGTCTCAAGGAAGGTAAGCAAATGTCCAAAGGTAGCACAGCTCACCCCTGCAGATGCTTGTCTAGAATCCAAGCCTTCTCAGCCCTCAGTCCAGTTTTCTTCCCACTACGGGCCAACAGGGAGGTGGGACATGATGAGTGAGAAATTCTTATAGATATCTGAGATGGATCCAGTGAATCCCAGAAGACGAGACTCTGTGAAACTGGACTTCGTTCTGTTTGAGAGTTGCTTAGTAATCTTGTCCTAACATTAAATGAGCAGTAAGCTAAATCGTTACTGAACTGGAAGTGTGTGGGAGAGAAAGAAAACGATAGTAAAGGACAACATTGTTCCTTAGAAACTGGGACAGGTTAAACCACAAGACAGGTTAAATTGGGACAGGTTAAATCTGCCTGCAATGCAGGAGACCCCAGTTTGATTCCTGGGTTAAGAAGATCTGCTGGAGAAGGGATAGGCTGCCCACTCTAGCATTCTTGGGCTTCCCTTGTGGCTCAGCTGGTAAAGAATACATCTGCAATGTGGGAGACTTGGGTTCAATCCCTGGGCTGGGAAGATCCCCTGGAGGAGGGAAAGGCTATCCACTCCAGTATTCTGGCCTGGAGAATTCCATGGACTGTATAGTCCCTGGGGTCGCAAAGAGTCAGACA
>SJYV01024370.1:29739-66526 GCA_006410875.1 Neotragus pygmaeus | reverse complement strand
GGAAGATCCCCTGGAGGAGGGAAAGGCTATCCACTCCAGTATTCTGGCCTGGAGAATTCCATGGACTGTATAGTCCCTGGGGTCGCAAAGAGTCAGACACGACTGAGAGACTCACTTTCTCGCCTTTGGATATCAGACGCAATCAATGCTATAGACACATTTGCTCGCCAAAGGTGAGGTGAGAAGATACATAACAGGTGGTTATAATCCAGTAGAGTTCCTTTGTCAAGGCTTCACAGCTGTTGCCAAATTTAGGAGACTCTGGGACTACTCTAGTTTCAGAGAGCCAGGGACACGTTCACATCTGGAGACAGAGATTCAGACAGAGAGAGAGAAAGGTAGCTGGTTCCCAAGGGGACAGGGGCTCACAGCATCTTACCCTGAGGTCCCGCCACACCCATGGCCTTGCCTTGGTTTGCTTCTAGGAGCACGACTGGACCACTACATCACCAAATGCCAGCTTTACAAACTCAAGGCTGTTTCTGGATAAGGGTGGGGAGGGGTGTTTGCAAACAGGGTGTAGACTCTAGAGGACTCCAGCGTTCTCTTATTTGCGTTTAAAACACACACTGCATTCTAGGAACTCAAGGCCTAGAATCTAAAAGGCCTCGGAAAACTCTGATCAGGCTACAGCAGATCCGAGGAACTTGGTTAAGGTGATCACAGTCGGAAACAGCTCTCACTGTGGTGCCTGAAGAACTTAAGAACATCTNGACTCTGTGCGACCCCGTGGACTGCAGCCCACCAGGCTCCTCCGTCCATGGGATTTTCCAGGCAAGAGCACTGGATTGGGTGCCATTGCCTTCTCCGATCTATATCATGAGGCATGTGTAAAGATCTATATTGTCTTTGGTTTTGCTCTCAAGTAGGTCCATCTTCATTTCAGTTTTTTTTTTTTTTATAATTTGAAACAGCTGATACTCTCTATACCTTATTATTTCTGCTTTTACTTATTTAAAGCTAGTTATTAGTTGATAAAAGTTCAATGTGTTTGGATGGCCAGTATATAAAAATTCAAGTGTAAATAAGCAGCTTCTTATACTTTGTATACAATTATATTATCAAGTATAAGAATATGAGACACAGTGGTTACTTTTTTTGTTTTCAGTTATGGAAATGGCAACCCACTCCAGTACTCTTGCCTGGCGAATCTCATGGAGGGAGGAGCCTGGTAGGCTACAGTCCATGGGGTCACAAAGAGTCAGACACGACTGAGNATACAATTATATTATCAAGTATAAGAATATGAGACACAGTGGTTACTTTTTTTGTTTTCAGTTATGGAAATGGCAACCCACTCCAGTACTCTTGCCTGGCGAATCCCATGGAGGGAGGAGCCTGGTAGGCTACAGTCCATGGGGTCACAAAGAGTCAGACACGACTGAGCGACTTCACTTCACTTCACTTATGTATATTACTGAGAATTTTCCAAAACAAAGCACTTGTAAATTTAATTTCTAAAGACAGCCTTGCATTTCATGGTTTTGATGTAGATAATTAAAACTAATTCCTGGTATGCTGTTCCTAGGATTTTACAATAGAACAATGATATAATGATTTAACTTGTACTTGCATCTTTGCCTCAGTAAAAGTATATATGGTGATAAATATTTAAAGAATTACTAAGTCAAGAGTCAGATGCCTTTGAAATGTAATTAATTGCCCAGTTACCCTGTCAAGCCAGAGACTTATTCTTTCTCCTGGGGTGTATGCCAGTGCTTATTTCTTCATGCCCTTATAGGGCATTATAACTTTTTAGTAGTCATTAATGTGATAGGGCAAATCTTATTACAGCATGTCTCTAACTTGAATCTCATTAATTATGTTGAGTGTTTTTTCATGAATGTATGTTTTGCATAAAACTTGCCATCGCTTTATTCCTTTGTGTTTTTGGTAGTTGCTCTATTTCTTTTATAGATTCACATTTGTTTATATTTTAAATAAGTATCTCTATTGGCTACAAATATTTGATGCAAATATTTTATATTTTTACTTTAATACAGCATTTTCACTTTGTAGGGATTTTTGTAGCATAAGAATTCTATTTGATTGTTGTCACATGTATCATATTAAGTAGATGAAACTGTACCCCCTTGCTCCAGCTTTCACTGAGATGTCTCTAATACATCTTATTTTTCAGGGTTGCGTATAAGATTTTGTTCGAAAACATGTATCTTCAGAAACATCAACAAAAACAGAACTCTGACCCCTCCTATCTAGTTACATCATAACCTGTTACTAAATTTTTTTCTGTAGGATGACCACAGACTATATTAGTCTCTTATTAATAGAAATGTATGTCATAAATCAAACCATATTTCCTGCTGCATGGTCATTATTTCTTGCTCTTATTCTGTTTCTTTCTGCTGGGAATGTCTTCTTTAGTCTTATAGTTTTTATGCAATCTTATCAGATTCCTTTTTTGAAGGGAATTCAACAAATATCTTTGTTCTGAGTTGTCTTAGGTTGCTACTACAGACTAATTTAGTGGTGTAGAGTGAGAAGATTTTGTGTGTCTTAACTTCATTACCAAAAGCAGTATGACTTTTGATAAAACTGAGTCATCCTTCTGAGACAGTGACATTTTTAATTTTCATTTTTTTAATCTACAAAACAGATTATATGAGAATAGTGCCAGGTTCATGTGAGATTATATAATTTTAAAATAAATAATGTTTGTAAAAGTACTTTTATATTAATTTCAGTCTCAATTATTATTCTCACTTGAATTTAAAATTGCCTGGATAAGTATTCAAATGAGTTAAGATTTCTTTTTAGTATAATAAAACTTATATTTCTTTAACAATTGGTTAATTGATTTGAAACTCTGTAATCATATGTTGTTCTAAGTCATTAGTAAACTTTAATAGGTCTTTCAAGAACAGAATCTATTCTGCCCCCTGAATGTTCCACTCTATTGAGTTATACTCAGAACTAATAAGCTAGTGTGTTGAAGTCTGTCAATTTGCTACACAGGTCTAGTAATTATGATCTTAAACTATTTACACACTTTCCAGCTATCTAGGCTTTAAACTTAAAATTATGAACATTTTAAGAAAAATATCTATGATGTGTCCAGTTAATTCTATCTAGCTCATTTCCTTTTTTTCTGTGAAGGATACTAATCTAAATTTGTGATAAACATTTATTGAATAAAGAATAGATGTGATTCTGGAAACTTCACTTCTAGATTCAAAAGTTAACATTCATCTTCTCCCTCATCTGCCAAAATCTCTTCCTAAAGAATCAGAATATACTCCTTCATGCAAGAGAAAAATCTTAGAGTCATCTCTGTCACCTTTCTCACCCAACCTGTCACCAAATCCACCCGTTCTACTTCCCAAGTGAATCTACCTTCCATTTTCTATGTGGCCACTATCTTATTTGAATTATCATCATGTATTTTAACTAGATAATTATAATGATTTTGTAATTGATGTAACTCCCTCTAATTTCTCCCTCTTACCCATTATTCACAAGGCCACTAAAAATACACACTGAATCACATTGCATTCCTTTGTTATATGCTCACATTTGCTTCTTATTCTCTACATCCACATAACATCCATATTTCTCTGAAAGACCTTGTAAGGCTGCACAGAATCTTACCACAGCATATTTTTCCAGTTTCAGCCTTACAAACGGCAAATTCTTTTAACAGTCAGATTATTTGTTACTTATTGCTTTGGCTGAACCGTTTAGTTGGAATTTCCTTTCCTCGCTTCTAACCCGACAAAACCCTTCTCCCATATGACAGCTTTCCTACTTACGTCACTTTCTATGTGAGTCTTTTCCTGGTCAACTCTGTGATTACCATTGCTTCTTCTTTGTGTGTGTGGATTCCCCCGCATATCACATTATTGGTGTTTCCACGTTTGCTTTGCTGTTGCTTAGTATTTATTTTTACATCAAATTTGGATCTTTCTAAGATCAGACTTTATGGCTTTTGCATTACTGGACCTTTTAGTACTTGGCACATATTTGGCCCTCTGTGAATATTTATTGTTGTTTGGAATAAGGAGTAATGAAAAAGAGAACTCAAATGATCTATGAAGAAAGGGAAGGAGAATGGGCATGTGAAACGGTCTCCTTCAAAATGTAGTATAAGTATATATTTTTAATTTTTCTCCCACAGCACTCTTGCCGTTTGCAATAAGTCTCATCATTCATGGGTTATTACTGAGGTCCTCACAGAAGAAATACTATTCCACTTC
Organism: Neotragus pygmaeus; assembly: GCA_006410875.1. Classification (NCBI taxonomy): domain Eukaryota; kingdom Metazoa; phylum Chordata; class Mammalia; order Artiodactyla; family Bovidae; genus Neotragus; species Neotragus pygmaeus. The sequence continues at coordinate 62,312 of SJYV01024370.1, read as the reverse complement.
TGGCTGCTCTCTGCAGCACTTAGACATCGTTATTTCCCCATGGGTTTCATGTCCTGTGGGGTTTTTTTCACACTCTTTTTTTTTTCTTCAGTAGTATCTATGATGAGGGACTGATGCCAAGTAATCAACTTTACTTCTTTTTTTGGGAAAAAAAAAACACCTCAGTATGAACTGATGGTTTATTTTATGGGCAAAAGCATCCTCCATATTGTCTGCAAAACCCTCGAAACATTTCAGCACAATGTGGTAGGGTATGCCAATTGATGAAATGCCAAAGCTCCATAATGGAAAAGGAAGAAAAGAATCAAAATTGTTTTCACCTAAGAAATTGTTATTAGTTCAAGTAGCACTTAATTAGTGAAATGAGTATGCCCTGGGGCAGAAATTTCATCTCTGGCAGCTGCAATACCTAAGACCTACTGGCTGTCCTTTTGTTCCTGCTTATTCGGAAAGTCTCATTTTCAAGGGGGAGATGATTCAATTTGGATTGAATTCCACTTCTTTTTTTATTATTATTATAAAATGAGGTATTGGGTGGATCACATCAGGTGTTCTCCCACTTGCAAATTCCTCATTATTTAATGTAATGCCAATTTAGCTTACTGACAGCGGCTTTTGTGATCTGCCACCCAGTTTAAAGTGCCTGAGTACATTTTTACAGCACAGAACAGAGAGGAAGCTAATGTGGGCACAAGGTTGAAGAGGCAAGAGAGACAAGGTTGGCATATGATAATGATCCATCTAGTCATATTCTTAGGAATACAATGTAAAGGCGTTAATGTGTCATTGTACAAGAAGAAATGAGGCAGAGATTCTTCTGAGTTGAGGGAGGCATTGCAACACCTAATACACAACAACTGAGGGAAGGTTTCAGGTGACGATTTATAAGGAGAAAGTTGGGTAATATCTATATACATCTTCTGTCTGCTTCCACTCGAGTGAAGCATAATGAGTTCTGAAAGACAGGCTGTGGTCCCATTTATTGTACAGCTGGATTATATGATGCTGGATCAATAACCTCCACTCCGAGCCTAACACTGCTACTGCTGCTAAGTCACTTCAGTCGTGTCCGACTCTGTGTGNTTGTTACTTATTGCTTTGGCTGAACCGTTTAGTTGGAATTTCCTTTCCTCGCTTCTAACCCGACAAAACCCTTCTCCCATATGACAGCTTTCCTACTTACGTCACTTTCTATGTGAGTCTTTTCCTGGTCAACTCTGTGATTACCATTGCTTCTTCTTTGTGTGTGTGGATTCCCCCGCATATCACATTATTGGTGTTTCCACGTTTGCTTTGCTGTTGCTTAGTATTTATTTTTACATCAAATTTGGATCTTTCTAAGATCAGACTTTATGGCTTTTGCATTACTGGACCTTTTAGTACTTGGCACATATTTGGCCCTCTGTGAATATTTATTGTTGTTTGGAATAAGGAGTAATGAAAAAGAGAACTCAAATGATCTATGAAGAAAGGGAAGGAGAATGGGCATGTGAAACGGTCTCCTTCAAAATGTAGTATAAGTATATATTTTTAATTTTTCTCCCACAGCACTCTTGCCGTTTGCAATAAGTCTCATCATTCATGGGTTATTACTGAGGTCCTCACAGAAGAAATACTATTCCACTTCTGGCTGCTCTCTGCAGCACTTAGACATCGTTATTTCCCCATGGGTTTCATGTCCTGTGGGGTTTTTTTCACACTCTTTTTTTTTTCTTCAGTAGTATCTATGATGAGGGACTGATGCCAAGTAATCAACTTTACTTCTTTTTTTGGGAAAAAAAAAACACCTCAGTATGAACTGATGGTTTATTTTATGGGCAAAAGCATCCTCCATATTGTCTGCAAAACCCTCGAAACATTTCAGCACAATGTGGTAGGGTATGCCAATTGATGAAATGCCAAAGCTCCATAATGGAAAAGGAAGAAAAGAATCAAAATTGTTTTCACCTAAGAAATTGTTATTAGTTCAAGTAGCACTTAATTAGTGAAATGAGTATGCCCTGGGGCAGAAATTTCATCTCTGGCAGCTGCAATACCTAAGACCTACTGGCTGTCCTTTTGTTCCTGCTTATTCGGAAAGTCTCATTTTCAAGGGGGAGATGATTCAATTTGGATTGAATTCCACTTCTTTTTTTATTATTATTATAAAATGAGGTATTGGGTGGATCACATCAGGTGTTCTCCCACTTGCAAATTCCTCATTATTTAATGTAATGCCAATTTAGCTTACTGACAGCGGCTTTTGTGATCTGCCACCCAGTTTAAAGTGCCTGAGTACATTTTTACAGCACAGAACAGAGAGGAAGCTAATGTGGGCACAAGGTTGAAGAGGCAAGAGAGACAAGGTTGGCATATGATAATGATCCATCTAGTCATATTCTTAGGAATACAATGTAAAGGCGTTAATGTGTCATTGTACAAGAAGAAATGAGGCAGAGATTCTTCTGAGTTGAGGGAGGCATTGCAACACCTAATACACAACAACTGAGGGAAGGTTTCAGGTGACGATTTATAAGGAGAAAGTTGGGTAATATCTATATACATCTTCTGTCTGCTTCCACTCGAGTGAAGCATAATGAGTTCTGAAAGACAGGCTGTGGTCCCATTTATTGTACAGCTGGATTATATGATGCTGGATCAATAACCTCCACTCCGAGCCTAACACTGCTACTGCTGCTAAGTCACTTCAGTCGTGTCCGACTCTGTGTGTCCCCAGAGACGGCAGCCCACCAGGCTCCCCGTCCCTGGGATTCTCCAGGCAAGAACACTGGAGTGGGTTGCCATTTCCTTCTCCAATGCATGAAAGTGAAAAGTGAAAGCGAAGTCGCTCAGTCCTGTCCGACCCTCAGCGACCTCATGGACTGCAGCCCACCGGGCTCCTCCACCCATGGGATTCTCCAGGCAGGAGTACTGGAGTGGGGCGCCATCGCCTTCTCCGAGCCTACCACTAAGTAAGGGGAATTCTTTCATTAGCCATCCAGTGGATGGCTCATTTGCAGTGTTGCCTTAACAAATAAAAATAAGAACATCGAGTTAAATTTGAATTTCAGATGAAAAACAATTCAAAGTACAGTATGTCCCATGCAATATACTAAACTAACTCATTGCTTGTCAGAAATCCTAACTTAACTGAATCTCCAATATTTTACCTAGCAATTCCTCATTAGGAGATCAGAAGTCCCTTAGATAAGCATAGATTTTCTCCTGATGTTGAGGTATGCCTTAACACAAAATGAGCAACAAATACCAGACACATCAAGCAAAACCCCCAAACCAGAGGTCTTTAACTAGAAGGACATATTATCAGTTATAGCCTTTTGATCTTTTTAATGCCCCATATGTGGATTGGATATGTATGTACACCGAGACTTCCAAATAACCCACCTGAGCTTTTGTCTTGAAAAATCTTTTTTGTGGAAATTAGGAGACATATTCAAAGACACTTATTGTAACATTGTTTGTGAAGGTAAAAAAAAAATGGCATAACTGATTTGTCCATCAGTAGGAAAATAAATAAAACACATGGTCTATTCTTTGATTTTGAGCACAGGGAAATGTGGTTTATATATGGACTCTGGATGCAGACATCCTGATTTCAAATACCAGGTCTACCATGTATTAATAACTACTGATGTAGTAAGTAGTACATTTTACAAGTTACTTCTCTGTGCTCCTTTTAGATTGTCTANTCTATTCTTTGATTTTGAGCACAGGGAAATGTGGTTTATATATGGACTCTGGATGCAGACATCCTGATTTCAAATACCAGGTCTACCATGTATTAATAACTACTGATGTAGTAGGTAGTACATTTTACAAGTTACTTCTCTGTGCTCCTTTTAGATTGTCTATAAAATAATAATATTATAAAATGTGTATATAATATTTATAATAGAATGAATTATAACTTAAAATATAAAAAATAAGTCTCTACAATGTAGAGGATTATACAAAGTCTCTACAAGGTAGGAGGATACAATGAATTAATACACATGAAATATTTAACACAGCAATTGACATCTAGTTTACTAGGAAACCTGGCTTCCCTGGTTGCTCAGCTGATAAAGAATCCACCTGCAATGCAGGAAACCCCAGTTCAATTCCTGGGTCAAGAAGATCCGCTGGAGAAGGGATAGACTACCCACTCCAGTATTCTTGAACTTCCCTGGTGGCTCAGTCAGTAAAGACTGCCTGCAATGCAGGACACCTGGGTTCAACCCCTGGGTTGGGAAGATCCCCTGGAGAAGGGAAAAGCTAACCACTCCAGTGTTCTGGCCTGGAGAATTCCATGGACTATACAGTCCATGGGGTTGTAAAGAATGGGACACAACTAAGTGACTTTCACTTTACTAGGAAACCTGGAAAGGTTCAGTTAATACTAGTTTTTATCAAAATCAAATACTATATAAATGAACGGGAAAATAGGGACAATTATTAATAGCATCTATGTGAAACAAAACAGGCATACATTATCTGATGCTTATACGTAGTTACTATGTAAAACCATATATTAAATGATATTAATATAACATTATGATGTTGATGTCTCTGAGAAAAAAAGAGTTGTAGGAAATAGAATAAAGTTATTTTAAAATTTGTAATTATTTTATTTAGAAAACATGAGGGAAGAATCACAAAATGGCACTCAGAAGTAGCAAAATGGTAATTCTTGATTTATGTATATTTGTTATTATGACCCCTGTAGTTTCCTATATTTGTTCAGACAAATTCAAAAAGTAAGTGGTGTATAGAGACAAAGACTTGTAGCCTACAGACGTTCTTTGGTAAAGTCTTGCTTTTTATATGATATTTGCTGAAGTCATGTGCCAATGTCATACTGATGAACAATATCAAAATATTTAAAAACATTTATTGAAAGCCTAATATATGGTGGGTACATTTTAAATACAACCATCAGGTAACGTGGACTTCACTCTTCCATGAGGAGGCTAAAAGAGAGGGACCGGCTGACTAGCGCCTTGCTAATCGGGCTGGGAAGTTGCAGTGTTAGGAGTCCGGCCTGTGTCTGCCTTGTTACTGTGCTTCCGTCGCTCGGTCATGACCAGCTATTCTGAGACAATGTGGGCCATATCCCACCAGTCTCCTCTGTCCGTGGGATTTCCCAGGCAAGAGTACTGGAGGGGGTTGCTGTTTCCTTCTCTAGGGGATCTTCCCCTCCCAGGGATTGAACCTGCGTCTCTTGCATTGGCCGATGGATTCTTTTCCAGAGACACCACGGGAAAGCCCATCTCTGCCTTACTTCTGATTTAACTCTCTTTTTGTTTCACTTAGTGCAACCCAGTTTTACAAATATCTTTTTTCCCCAGTTATAATAGGTTTGTGATCTACTTTCAGAAATTTTATTCTCTTATATTTAGAACTTTGTTGAAACTGTAGATACTCTGTATGATAAATTTTTTTCTTCACTTCTATCCAAGGTATTAGCATATTAAAAAAAAAAACCTGTCAGGTAGTGAGGGGTAAGAAACATAATTTGAAACATACAGGGGTGGGTAATTCAGCTTAGCCTAGAATTTGGGATCAGGATCTTTCTAGCATATAGTATTTCTGAGGAAATTATCATATGAACTCCTATTTTTAAATAGGAGAAAAAAAACGTATACTATAGATATATTTTCACCAGGTGTTGTTAGTTTTAGTCTTTAGGGTTTGTTTCTGATGTTGCAGAACAATGTTCTGATTAATGAAGACTCGGTTAGTTTGTGACATGACTTTTATATGCACTGTGTGCGTCCATAAAATGCAAAGAATGTGGCTTATTCACGAAGGCTGTATGAAGAACTTTAAATATATTTTATTTATTTCAGTATATACAAAGCTTCCATTTCTCATCGCATACAAAGCACATAACCATAAAATTTAATGTTGACAATAAATTTATCATATTTCGTAAACAATTCTAAATAAACTTCATATGGACTGTGATATGAGATGATAACGTGAAGCTAAATCTGTAGTTTTTAAGAGGAGAGGAATTACTTACATAATCATTTGAAACTGAAGGTTAAAAAAATGACAGAAATGTTCAATCCCTTGGCTAGTTTTGAATGCTGGAGATAAGTGGAAATTTAATAATGTAACAAGTAATAGATAATGTTTTCTGACGTGTATTATTTCCAAATGCTTTCTAAAAAGCTTATTAACAGTGAGCTAAACTTTTAGAACAGGACAAGTTCCAAAAAGAACTGAAAATGCAGTAAATTTTAACATAGCCTAATGTTTTATATTTTTAAGAGTCAAATTCTCTCTTCACATAAAATTATTGTAGATATTCTCGAGATATTTCTTCTTATAAGGAAGAAATCTATGATTAAATATAATAATGAATGAGAACAAAATAAGATTGTGTAAAAAGTGAAAGAATGATTATGTTACATTTTGTAGAGTTAATTTTTTAAAATAAGTAAAAATTCTGTATCATATCAGACACACAGAATATAATAGTTGAAGATTAGAACAACTCACTTGCCAGTGCAGGAGACGTAAGAGACACGAATTCTATCCCTGGGTTGGGAAGATCCTCTGTAAGAAGGCATGGCAACCACTCCAGTATTCTTGCCTGGAGAATTCCATGGACTGAAGAACCTCGCAGATTACAGTACATGGAGTCACAAAGAGTCTGACACGACTGAAGCGACTTGAAAAAAGTGAAAGTGAAAGTCAGCTCAGTCGGGTCTGACTCTTTGTGACCCTATGGACCATACAGTCCATGGGATTCTCCAGGCCAGATTACTGGAGTGGGTAGCCATTCCCTTCTCCAGGGGATCTTCTCAACCCAGGGATCGAACCCAGGTCTCCCACATTGCAGGTGGATTCTTTAGCATGCAGGTAAATAAAACCATTCAGTGACAGGTTTTTTTAAGAAAATTATTAAAACTTATATTTAGTTTCTGTGTTATTGTAACTGAAAGAATGGGATTAAATTTCATTTTGATAAATTACTTACATAAAATTTGTCTGTACATGTGCTTGGACGCTCAGTCCAATTTGACTCTTTGCAACCCCATGGACTGTAGCCCCCCAGGCTCTTTATCCATGGGATTATCCAGGCAAGAATACTGGAGTGGGCTGCCATTCTCTTCTCCGGGAGATCTTCCTGACCCAGGAATTGAACCCAGCTCTCCTACATTGCAGGCAGATTCTTTACCATCTGAGCCACGAGGGAAGCCTTACTTATATACAACTTATATGGTGCAATATCAAAATATTGAAGAGATTAAGAAAGATAAAATATGTATATTCTTTGATGTGAAGGAAATTGACATTTATCCATCAATATATTTCATTTCTTCTNGTGACAATATACAGCCTTGACGTACTCCTTTTCCTATTTGGAACCAGTCTGTTGTTCCATGTCCCATTCTAACTGTTACTTCCTGACTCGCATGCAGATCTCTCAAGAGGCAGGTTAGGTGGTCTGGTCCTTAAATTGGATTTGATATATGTAGTTATTGAAAAATATCCATCACCTCACATAGATATTTTTGTCTTGTGATGAGAACTCATAAAGTCTACCTCTTAGCAACTTTCAAATCTACAATACAGTATTGTTAACTCTAATTATGACTGACTTATTTTATACCTGTAAGTTTGTACCTTTTGCTCACCCTCATGCATTTTGCCATTATCACCTCTGGTAACTATCAATCTATCCTCTGTTAAGTATGAGTTTGTTTGAGATCATGTGGTGTTTGTCTTTCTCTGCCTAACTTATGTCACTTAGAATAATACCCTCAGGGTCCATCCATATTGTTGCAAATAGCAGGATTTCCTTTTTTTGGATGGCGAAATATTATTCAACTTTATATATAATAATTTCACATTTCTTTATCCATTTATCCATTAACATACACTTGGGTTATTTCCATGCCTTGACTATTGTAAATAATGCTGCTGTGAACATGGGCATGCAGGTATTTCTTCAACACAGTGCTTTTATTTACTTTGGATGTAAACCCGGAAGCAGAATTTTTGGATCATATGATAGTTGTATTTTTAATTTTTTGAGGATTCACCATAGTTTTCTGTAGCTGCTGCACCAATTTACAATCCTACGAACAGTGTTCAAGTGTTCCATTTTCTCCACTTTCTCACCAGAATTTGTTATCTCTTGTTGTGTTGATGACAGCTGTTCTAAAAGCCATGAAGTCACNTAAACCCGGAAGCAGAATTTTTGGATCATATGATAGTTGTATTTTTAATTTTTTGAGGATCCACCATAGTTTTCTGTAGCTGCTGCACCAATTTACAATCCTACGAACAGTGTTCAAGTGTTCCATTTTGTCCACTTTCTCACCAGAATTTGTTTTCTCTTGTTGTGTTGATGACAGCTGTTCTAAAAGCCATGAAGTCACATATCTCACTGTGGTTTTAATTTGCATTTCTCTAATATTGGGCACCTTTGATAGACCTGTTGGCCATACCTATATCTTCTTATGTATGTCTGGTCACATCCTTTGCACAAATAATTGAATTATTTGAGGTTTTTTCTATTATATGAATTTTTATATACATTGGATATTAACTTGATTTCATTTACTTGATTTGCAGTTTTTTTCCACAGTCCATACATTGTCTTTACATTTTGTTGATTGTTTCTTTTGCTTTGCAGAAACATTTTAGTTTGATGTAGACCCATTTATTCATCTTACAAGTTGTTGCTTGTGCGCTAGGTATCATATCCAGAAAATCTTTGGGACCCTATGGACTGTTGCCTGCCACGCTCCTACGTCCATGGTATTCTCCAGGCAAGAATACTGGGGTGGGTTGCCATTCCCTTCTCCAGAGGATCTTCCTGATCCAGGAATTGAACCAGGGTCTCCTTCACTGCATGCGGACTCCTGTCTATCTGAGTCATCAAGGAAACCCAGAAAATCTTTAGCAAGATCTATGTCAAGGAGCTTTTTTCCCTATGTTTTCTTCTAGGAGTTTTACTATTTCAGCTCTTAAGTCTTTAATAAATTTTGAGTTAATTTCTGTGAATGGCAGAAGTTAAGAATCATTTTTTTTGCATGTGAATATTCAGTTTTCCCAGGCTTCTCTAGTGGGTCTATGGTAAAAACATCTGCCTGCCAGTACAGGAGACATGGGTTCAATCCCTGGGTTGGAAAGATCCCCTGGAGAAGGAAATGGCAACCCATTCCATGATTGTTGCTTTTGGTGCTATTATTGTAAATGGAATAATTTTCTTTATTTCTTTTTCAGCTAATTCATTTCAAATGTATAAAAGCACTACAGCTTTTTGTAGTGTTTCGTATCCCGCAACTTTGCAGTTGTTGATTAGGGATGGTGTTTTAGTAGAGTCTTCAAGATTCTCTACATATAAAACCATGTTATCTGAAAACAGATAAATTTTACTTTTTCCTTTCTGGTTCTGATGCCTTTTTTTCTTTTTCTTGCCGGATTCCTCTGGGACTAGGACTTCCACTACCGTGTTGATTACAGGTGGTGAGAGTAGGTACCCTTTTCTTGTTCCTGATCACAGAGGAAACTTTTTCAAAGTTTTACTATTCAGTATCATAAATGGTCTTTATTATGTTGAGGTACATTTACTCTACTTAGTTTGTTGAAAGTCTTTTTTTTTATCATGGATCTTGAATTTTGTCATGCTATTTCTGCATCTATTGAGATGATATTATTTTTATCTTTCATTTTATCAATGTGATGTGCCACTTTTCTTGATTGGGGTATGTTGAACTATCCTTTCATTTCAGGGATGAATCCCACTTGATCATGGTGTGTGATTCCTTTAATGTGTTGCTGAATTCGATTTACTAGGATTTTGTTGAGAGTTTTTGCACCTGTATGCATTAGGGATATTTGGCTGCAGTTTTCTTGTAGTATCCGTCTTTTAATATTTTGTTGAGTTCAATTCGCTAGTATTTTGTTTGGAGTTTTTGCATCTATATTCATTAGGGATATTGGCCTGCAGTTTTCTTGTGGTGTTCTTATCTGGCTTTAGTATTAGTATTAAGGTAATGCCGGCCTCATTTGGGAATGTTCCCTGCTATTCCCAGGAAGAGTTTGAGGAGGATTGGCATTAACTTTTCTTTAAATGTTTATTAAAATACACCAGTGAAGCCATCTTGTCCTGAGTCATTTTTGCCTTGGGAGGTTTTTTGATTATTGATTCAATCTCCCTACTCATTATTGTTTAGATTTTCTATTCCTTTATGATTTAATCTTGGTAGTTTGTATGTTTCTAGGAGTTTATCCATTAATTTTAGGGTGTCCAAGTTTGTTGGCATAAAGTTTTTCAAAGTAGTCTATTATGATCCTTTGTATATCTGTGGTATCAGTTGTAATATCTCTTTTTAAAATCTGAGTCCTATCTATCTTTCTTGTCCAGCTAAAAGTTTGTCAAATTTGTTTATCTTTTCAAAGAGCCAACTCTTAGTTTTTAAATCTTTTCTGTTGTTTTTCCAATTTTATTTCTCCTCTAATCTTTATTAGTTCCTTCCTTCTGCTTTGAGTTTAGTTTACAAGCCTGTATTTTAAGCTAGAGTCATATTATTCATTTGTGCACACTAAATGAAAGTTAAGATACCCTAGATTTTGGAAATTGAAATTGTGAAGCCTGTCTATATTTTCTAGTGCTGTTCTTTAGATACATAAAAAGTTGAATTCATGTTATTAACCTCAATTTTTTTAAACTTTCCATTATTAAAAAAAATGCATTCATTTTCCACCACACTCTTCTCCCACCAAAAGACTCCATGGAAGTTTATTTTGCAAATGTATCTGCTTTTTTGTTTTCTTTTTAACTACATCAAGTCTGAGTTTAATTCTTAACTCATCAACCCTTCTGAGATGGAACTATACAGCTGCAGTATGAAATAGCCTACAATGGCTATTTTTAGGACTAGAACTCAATATTTTTGCTGAAATGTCACAGTACACTTACTTGATTATCATGATTATAAAGGTAGACTTTAGGGAGATTGTAATGGGCTTCCCTTGTGGCTCAGCTATTAAAGAATCCGCCTACAATATGGGAGACCTAGGCTCTATCCTGGGGTTGGAAAGATCCCCTGGAGAAGGAAAAGGCTACCCGCTCCAGTATTCTGGCCTGGAGAATTCCATGAAGGGGTCCATGGGGGTCACAAAGAGTCAGACACGACTGTGCAACTTTCACTTTCAGCTCTTCAAGTATACTCAAAAGCAGTAAAGTCATAAGAAGCATACTAAAATTTTTAAGCCAATTTTAATCAAGTTGAGTGATTGTACATCAAAGTTTATAGTAATCATCACAAATAACCTTACCCAAATGACACCCTAGTTGCTATCACATCTATGCCCTTCTCATTTTAAGGTTTTACATTATCTTTGCTTGACCAAATAGATTTCTTGTTATTTTAAGATCCCTGTTTCAAGTCTCCTTTCTATAAATTTCCTGAAGCGTTTCCCTTTACTTGATGCTTTTATTTCACTGAAACTGAAGATATCCTAAAGATTCTTAAGAGCTTCTACAAAAATCATCTCCAGTATGATGTGTGTTCTGTGGTTCTGTGTTTGTATGAGCCTGATAGCATTTATCTTCTTTTAAATTGTATTTATTTATTGTTGTCTGTGCCATGTGGCTTTAGGGATCTTAGTTCCCTGACCAGGCGATCAAACCCTGGCCCCTGGCAGTGAAAGTGCCGAGTCCAAAGCACTGTACCACCAGGGAATTCCTTCATTGCTTTTCTTAAAACTCTATGATGCACCTCTAAGTTAGGTATAAGTTTCCCGAGAGCACTATGACAGTCATCATTGTGATTTTCATGGTATCTAGCATAGTACTCAGCTCACAGGCTTAATAAATGGTAAGCTGAACTACAGATTTGAAAGTGTATGTCATAAAATATACCATGAAAGTTTGTCATATATAATAATATAGATATAATGCTTGCTTTTACAGAAAATGTCACATGAGACTTTTTAATAAAAATCAAGTATTCTTCAAGTAAGTAGTATTTAAACTGAAAAGAATGGGTTATTTCAGTTTCTTTCTGTAGTAACATCTTATGATCACTTAGAGATCATGAAATATATGTTCAAGAAAATTAATGAAAAGAGCCTTTTAAACCTTGTGAGTCTTGACTTACATTTATTACCCAGAAGCTGAATTCTTATTCTGCATATTATAATTTCAATTATTTAAAACTTAAATTAGCTTGGAGGTATTTAAAATCTTTGATTGGTAACTCTGTGGCAGTCTTCCAAAGTTGGAAATGCCGGAGTGAGTTCTGAGGAAAGATTTAGAGTTTTGAAAGTATTATGAATGAAAAAGCAGAAAGGAATACAGCATTTCCCCAGTATTGCTTCAATAATGCCATTTTAAGCATCATCTCAAAGCATTAACGATAGTTAAGATGAGATCAGCCAGTTTTCTTTTTTTTTCTTGGCTGCACCATCTCTTCAAGCTGCCTCTTGCCAGAAAGAGAACATTTAAACATGGGAATTTGCCTTGAATTGTAAGAAACTGAAAGGGGACCAGAATGCCCACTCGGTTCTGGGATTATACCCCATAACCTCTTTCAGCAGAACAGTGTAGAATTTTTATGCAGTACCATAAATGGGTGGCCTGAGGAACATTTTAACTGTAAGTCAGTACCTTTGAATAGAAAAGTTTGACAAATCAGAGTTCTGTTTTCTTCATGTGTGACGAAAGAAATTTTCCCATTAGGAGACACACCATAGTTTCCTTCTACCTGTCATTTTCCCCTCAAATAAAATTAATTTTGCTTCAGAGTATTTTATGATCTGTCCATGGGGTCACAAAAAAAGTTGGACACAACTCAGCAACTAAAACAAAAACCAAAATTTTATGATCTTATTGCTCACCATGGGTTTAGAAGACTGTGTAAAACATTTTCACGCTTTGAATACTGGAGTTAGTGGGCTTGGAGTTCGGTTACAGTTTCTTGGGGAGATGAAAGAGGACAAGTAGAGTAGAAATAAATATTTTTAAAGCCAAAGACTAATGCAAATGAGTGTTTGTTTCCAATATGTTTATTTCTCTATAATTCTTTGCAACAGGTGAGGGAAAGGAAAGATGAAAGGAAATACTGTTTTGAGTTTTAATAAAGTTTTTTCATGGAAATGTTGGTACTTCTGCTTCCTACATTTCTATAACATTTAGAAATTAATCTGGATATTCTTTTTCTTCATCTTAATTCAGTGACTATTTTAATCAGTAACCTTATCTTATGGTACCATTTTATAAGATGACAATTAAAGTCTGAGTGTGTATACCCACTGAAAGATGTAAAGAAAGGGGTGCAAGGGAAAGCTATGACTTTTAGAGAGCTGGTGATATTTTAAATGTACATTATTTCAGATTTATGTTGCATATGAGTGCATGCTAAGTCCAACTCTTTGCAACCCTATGGATAGTAGCCTGCCAAGCTCCTCTGTCCACAGGATTCTCCATGAAAGAATACTGGAGAAGGTTGCCATGTGGATTCTTTACCACTAGCGCCAAAGGGAGCCGTATGTTGCGTATACCATATTCAAATATAACTGAAATGTAAACATGACAATTTGATAACAGACAGAAAAATGTATGACATTTTCTATTATTTTTTTCTCTAGAAAACTCTGTTTTCTATGAAAATGCCATGAACTTGTATTATTTACTGATTTATTAATTTGAAATGATTTTCAGACAAAAGCTGATTTCATTTTCAGTGAATTTAGTTATAGTCATGATAACAGATATAGCTATGTTTGTCGTGCAAATCACTAGCCAAATCAACCTCTAATGCACCCTTTGGTGTGACCTGTGAATCTGTCAGTTCAGTTCAGTTCAGTCTCTCAGTCGTGTCCAGCTCTTTGCGACCCCATGAACTGCAGCACACCAGGCCTCCCTGTCCATCACCAACTCCTGGAGTCCACCCAAACCCATGTCCATTGAGTCGGTGATGCCATCCAACCATCTCATCCTCTGTCATCCCCTTTTCCTCCTGCCCTCAATCTTTCCCAGCTATCCCCTAAATAATGCTGTGGTTGTATGGAAATTAATTGTAGGTAATTAAGTCTTATGAATATTCAGATATTATTAATATTCAGATGGTATTTTAAACACAGACATAGTCAAAGTATATTTTTAGTTTTTCTCGGTGTTTGATTTAGTGAGTTTATAATCCTTTCTTTTTTTTTCGTTTTTCTTATCCTTTCCACATGCTCTGTTAAGATTTACATTAACGCAATGCTACATTAAAGGAACAGTCACCCATATTACACTCTGAGAGCCTCCTTTCTCTTAATTTTAAGGGCATAACTTAAATGGTCTATTTAGCTCACACACAGAAAATTAGCAATTTCTGAGTACTAGAGCAAAGTAGGGGCTTCCCTAGTAGCTCAGAGGTTAAAGCATCTGCCTGCAATGTGGGAGACCCGGGTTCGATCCCTGGGATGGGAAGATTCCCCTGGAGAAGGAAATGGCAACCCACTCCAGTATTCTTGCCTGGAGAAGCCCATGGAGGGAGGAGCCTGATGGGCTACAGTCCATGGGGTCGCAAAGAGTTGGACACAACTGAGCGACTTCACTTTCACTTTCAGAGCAAAGTCAGATAGTTTCATGAGTAAAATTGCTGCTGGGAATCTGAATTTTCTTGTTTGTATTCATTTATTTTTAAAATTATGCTTCAGGGTTGTTTTATATTCAATATTATTGCTAAAGATTACAGTACAGTATATTGCTGTACTCTAATATATGGTAGGTTTAAAAGCATTTAGAGAGAAAAAGAGTTTTGTGGTTATGTTATCAAAAGTTTAATTGTTCACTTCAAGGTTGAAGAAATTTCTGATAGGAGAATTTTTTTCTCCTAAATATATAAGTATATTGGCACTTCCAATGTTTAGAAAATGATCATAAAAAGCTAGATTTTCTATTCCTATTGTATTCAATGTTATCCTTAATTGGATTCTTTATATTACTGTAGTTCCTCAGCCATAATCTGATTTTATTCCTATTATTTATACTTAGTGCATAAAAAGTTACTTTGTGTGAGTTCTTGTGCTTCCATTACATTTTTATGTGATCTGGTCTTGGACAATTAGGAGTGGCAGATGGTAACACAGACATCACAAAGACTATGTTTATAAGATGTAATCTTAAAACCAAGTATTCATTTGTCTCTTTAAGTATCTATATATAATGTAAATCACTTTTGACATTAATTAAATGACTCTACTCTTAAAATTACCAGGAAAGATTTGTTACCATTAATTGAAGAGTTTTGAGTCACTGTTTTAAAACATTTTGGTTTGAGATTTTGTAGCCATTTCTAAATATTTTCATCAGGACAGAAGAGATTTTGAGCTAAAGGCAAAAACCTTTTCTAAGGAAGAGTTTAAGTATTAGAATGGTAATGTAACTGGAAGAAATTAGGGAGAATAGTTTTTACATGTTTAATTTGAAGTTAAAGCAAGGCACATGTGATGTCTTTGGCTCTCAAAGATGAACTCAGAGCTCTTTACACCTAAATTATGGATATGAATTTGTATTTTCCTAGACCACAAGTTCAAGATCCATGTACATATTTAAAACTGCATAAAGTCATCATGTACATCTGAATTGGGATTTTTTTAGTGTGTGCTATTCCGTGGGATGTTGGTTTTGCAGGGTATTCTGTAAACTATGATTCTGCACTGAAGCTATGTCTAAGAAATGCCACACATGTGTTGACTTTTTGGAGATCCCACCATCATATTAAAGGCTTTGAGGACTTTCATTAAAGGAAGATTTAAATTTATTCATAACCCAGTTTTCCTTATTTTCTCTCAGCCTCTTCCTTCCTTTTAAAAAACATGTATTAATAACCAATAGAACTGGTACTTTATAGATCATATGCTGTGACCTTGTTCCTAGAGTGTGGTTGTCTATTTGTGTTCTTGCAACTTACATACAGACTAATCTCCAGTGTATTTAGCAATGCACTTAAAAAGAGACTTGCTAGAGATGTCAAGAATGTATCATTTTGGGATGGACACCATTGCCCAGAATCTGCTCCTTAATTTCAAAATCCAGAAACCCAATTTTATCTTTCTCAGAGTTGATTGGATTGAAAGTGATTTCTTTTAATCAAATGCACATGAAGTTGGTGTTTAAATAAACATATATTTCTCAATTCATAATCAGAAATTCACACTTCTAAGTAGGATGTACGTACGTGCCTTGTCCAAAGTACTTGCATTCAGGGTGCCCGGTGTTTCTTGGATCTGGAGAACTTAAGGAATATTTTCTCATCTAGATCTCAGTGAAGAAAGCACTCTTCCCCACATGTAGGAAAATTTGCTTACCTAGTGACTGTACTCATACTGGCCAATCCAGAGTTTCTCTTCCCAGGACAGTATATGGAGTGCTTATATAACTATAAGTAGCGCCAAACCCGCCTCTCTGCTGGGAACTGACCGCCTCCATCTAGCCACATTTTGGCTCAGAGGTTGACAGGTCTGTGTTTCATATCTATATCTGCCCCGTATCAGCTATGCCAAGCTTCTTTACTCTTTTAGCTTCTATTTACTTATTATTAAATGAAGTGAAAAGTATACTTTCCAGGCTGAGAGTAGTCTTTGTGATGACTTATTTCACTGAGACCCCAGTAGTTGTTGCTGCTAAGTCGCTTCAGTCATGTCCGACTCTGTGCAACCCCATAGATGGCAGCCCACCAGGCTCCTCTGTCCCTGGGATTCTCCAGGCTAGAACGCTGGAGTGGGTTGTCATTTCCTTCTCCAATCCATGAAAGTGAAAAGTGAAAGTGAAGTCGCTCAGTCGTGTCCAACTCTTTGCAACCTCATGGACTGCAGCCTACCAGGCTCCTCTGTCCATGGGATTTCCCAGGCAAGAGTACTGGATTGGGGTGCCATTGCCTTCTCCACAGTAGTTGTTAATCATAGCCAATTTTAAAGAATCATATCATTTTAGCACTCAGAAAGATCTTAGACATAATCCTGTTCATTTCCCTCCAATTATAATTGAGGTTTTTTTGTTTTTAATTGTGACGTGCAGATGTTATGACTTGCTCAAAAATCTATATCTAGGACTAGATCTGAAGAGCTGGTTTTGTATATGTATATGTCTTATCCCACCAATTTAGTAATTAAAATTTTTTAGTGATAGATATTTAATGCTTCTTCTGGATCCCTTAAGATTGTATATCCAGAGTAAGAGCCTTTTTGAGGGAAAAAAATGTATAGCCTTTTTATTTCTATTTTGATACTGGTTAAAATATATACTATAATTTGGAGCGATATGAAGTATTTATCAGATCTTCTGACAACACAGAAGATCAAAAAAGATGAGAGTAACCTTCATAACTTATGGGAACATGTTTCTGATGAACACATAGTTATATACTCTTGTCAAGGAAAATCAAATAGTTGACGTTTCCCATTTTCTTAATGTTTTTTCCACTAGAAAATCTCTTTTACTTCTTTTCTTCTGGAAGGACAAAATTTATTTTATATTATGAAATAATATTAGTTTGAATATGAATATATCATTTTATTTTTTTATTTTTATGCCTCTGAATGATTAACCCTGTCAGAAATTATATAGAGTTCTCTTATTTTACTAGAAACTGTTTTGTTGGATTTATGTGACAGTTTTATTGGAAACATACTCCAGGATATAAAAATAAAAGCATTTTCCCCTATAGTTTACCTGCAAACATACCATGACAGTGTCCCCCCATCCCTCACCCCACTGTCCCTATGGTGTCTTCTTGGCTAGACTCTATACTTTTGACAGCATCCTCTGAATTAGAACAGTTTTATCTTGGTCTTTGAAATTCAGCCCTATTCATCTTAAAACTCCCAAGTCAAGCCTAATTCAGGACTCTTCCTCCCCCAGCAGTCTCTATCTGTGGCTCCAACACGTGGAGAGTCTAACTCTGGAGTATCTCTGCCTAAGGAAGGATGGGAAAAACTTAGGGTTCCTTATGCGCCTGCAGGACAAGGCTGCAGGACTTTGAATGCTGCTATTTTGGTGGCTGACACTGACTACTACTGGGTGTCCTCGGTGGGGCAGGCGTTCAAGCACTGGCTCTCTGGGCACCCATGCCTCTTGCGAGGGGCCCACAGGGGCTCTTCCTATGCGGCTCCCCGGCCAGGAAGCCTGTCCTCTGTCCCTTCGGTCACTGCGTCCAGTTCAGCTTTGCCTACAGCAAGTCCGCGCTACGCCCGCTCTGTGCCAGGGTGCTTGTCCACTGGGCAGGTCTTCAGACAGTGTGTCAGTGAGGTCAAGCCCAGAGAATGGCAGTTTCTGTAATACATTTTTTTTTAATTGAAAATGTCAGACATTGGATAGAGTGTATTCCAATAAGTGTATCCCAGTGTCCTAGTGAAAATAAGCCACTCACAATTAGCTGTTCTAATGATGACAATGGACTGAAGTAGAAAAATCTAATTTTTATAATTTATGAGAAACAAATGATGCTTGTGACACATGGCATTTGTAATTATGTTTGATCATCTTTTCCTCCAACACATATTAATTTGGTGAGAGTGAGAGACCAGAAATAAGTCCAAATTTAAGAAACAATCCCAGGATTAACACATATGTGGATAATTGAAAACTGACAAAAGAGCATGCCCATCTCACCGGCTGGGAAACCAGTTGACTCAAGTTGTAAACTGTAAGCAGATCTGTTTCTAAACCGTCAGGTGTCTGCACATTTTACATGCAGACTTCTGTCTCCAGGCCTCTTCTCTCATCTTCATTGACATTTCTCCTCTCTCCGCCCTCAAATCATCTCATTGTTATTCAATTGTGTCTATACTGTTATTTTTAAGATAAGAAACACATTTTAAAACTTACAATATTGGAATTATATAGTTTCTACTGAGGATTATGAGAACCAAAGTCCTCTCTATAAGCATGGGTAACACACCACAGGAGCAAAGCAAAGTGCTTGTCGTGTGCGTAGCTACTTGTATAATTAATACACTTCTGGAAATGTAGGCATTTTCTCTGAGATTCTGACACATTTGTGGGTTTGCTGGGTTTTTTCCCCCCCAAATTATGGGAAGTATATCTTAATATATTTCTTAATATTAAAATTGAAAGTTCTTATTAGATGAGACATTGAAAAATCAGTTTTGAAGTAAAAATATTAATTCACTTTATAGTCTCCATATTTAATGCATATATAAGGCATTATGTTCCAAGCTTAACATGTAGTTTAGAGACAAAGTTTGCTATTGAAAGTAGGTTTTGCATAGATTGACTGTCTTTCTTAAAAATTTTAGCTTTAATATTAAATTAATGAAAAATAACTTTTAATTTCTTAAGTTATTCCCTATAAAATCACTTTGCTTACTTCCAGAATGGGACTTAGCAATACTGATATTATATAGTAAGAAAGTAAGTCAAACTGAGTGGAGAGAATTTGATAGATGCAGAAGATAAGGATGGAAACCTGTCAGGATTTTAGAGCACTACCCGTGGGGACATTCAGTAGACAAAACTGAGGCCCATTGTCCTGCATGCGTCTTGAAATAAATATGTCAACTCAAGTTATCTCCCATTTTGGTGGAAAGAATCTAAAATAGTTTTGGAGAATAGTGTAATCTTCACAGGAAGGGTAGTGAAATATATTATCTTTACTCAATGCTCTCTATGTTAGGAACTAGTTAATTCCTAACACCTGAATTACAATAGGGGCTGAGCCTGTCAAGAAGGCAATAGAGACATACACTGATCTCCTAAGGCTGATGCTGAGACACAGGTACTTGAATAGCTACAGTGCTTGAAAGTAACTAGTCTTAAGAATTTACTCCCTGCAGTGTGCCTGTGTCAGTAAACAGGACTCATATGATGACAGCAGAGTTTTTTTATATATTTTCAATATTAGAACATGAAGTCAAAAATTTTTATAGAGAAAAAAGTATTGCCTTATCATATGGTAGCTATATATATCTATAAATTGACTTTGTCTCCTTGGAAAAAGCTGACATGAGATTTAAATGACTTTCCCTTCTTTTCTTTTAGAGCAGTTAAAGCCACACCACCAACAAAATCAATAAACCAAAAAGTAAACGCAAAAACAGAAAGCCCTCTTCACAAATTTTGAGCATCATCTACAGCTTTATGTGGTGAGAGATGCAGCTACCATTCTTGAATGATTCAAAGAGAGTCAAATGATGTTGAGCTAAATTACAACCCTAAATGCATATTGGTGAAATGAGATGCTGATCCATTTGCACACTAATGTGCTATTTTTAAGTCATGCATCATAGCATCTTCAAAGAGGCCTGTCATAATTATGATGGATTAGACTGCAGAGTCAGTCCTAGATGCAGTAATTGTTTCACAGATGCTGCCAATGTGACTTGAATTCCTAATAAATTATTGTCAGAGAGGTGGGAGAAGGAGCAAAATCAAATACCAAAGGAAAGCTGCTGTGGCTGTTTTTGGTCTTAGGAAACCAAAAATGTTAGCTACTAGTCAAAAGGCTAGTATTTTCAACTGAGATAAACGGGCTTCATTAATGTGTACCTCTAATACTGAGGATGAAGGTTGACATACTTGGAATTTTTACTTAATGTTCTCAGTCTCTATCTCAGTATCTTTCTCTTCCTCTCCCTTATATCTTACAAAAAATTATCCTGGAGCATTAGCTGAAATCATGAAGTGGCCATAACATATTCTTGTACATTTCTATTATCTGGTTATAACTTGACCTTTAGAATTTCCAAAAAATTGGCTGTATTTATAATAGACAAAAATTGTTCTTTTGGGGTCTTTAGAAGACCATACTTCATGGTGAACATTAGACTGTTACAATGGAGAAACATAAATAATATGACTGCTAAGTCGCTTCAGTCGTGTCCGACTCTGAGCAACCCCATAGATGGCAGCCCACCAGGCTCTGCCGTCCCTGGGATTCTCCAGGCAAGAACACTGGAGTGGGTTGCCATTTCCTTCTCCAAATATGACTAGTAAAATCTAAATTATGACATTTTAAGCTATGATTTAATTGACACCCAGTCCATTCTGAAGGAGATCAGCCCTGGGATTTCTTTGGAAGGAATGATGCTAAAGCTGAAACTCCAGTACTTTGGCCACCTCATGCGAAGAGTTGACTCATTCAAAAAGACTGATGCTGGGAGGGATTGGGAGCAGGAGGAGAAGGGGACGACAGAGGATGAGATGGCTGGATGGCATCACCGACTCGATGAATGTGAGTCTGAGTGAACTCCNTTGAGAGTCCCTTGGACTGCAAGGAGATCCAACCAGTCCATTCTGAAGGAGATCAGCCCTGGGATTTCTTTGGAAGGAATGATGCTAAAGCTGAAACTCCAGTACTTTGGCCACCTCATGCGAAGAGTTGACTCATTGGAAAAGACTCTGATGCTGGGAGGGATTGGGAGCAGGAGGAGAAGGGGACGACAGAGGATGAGATGGCTGGATGGCATCACGGACTCGATGGACGCGAGTCTGAGTGAACTCCAGAAGTTGGTGATGGACAGGGAGGCCTGGCGTGCTGCGGTTCATGGGGTCGCAAAGAGTGGGACACGACTGAGCAACTGAACTGAACTGAACTGAACATATAAAATAACCGACAAGGATCTACTGTGCGGCACAAGGGACTCCGCTCAATATTCTGTGACAACCTAAATGTGAAAAGAACCTGAAAAAGAACATTCGCGTGTATATGTGTTAGTGGGTCACTTTGCACCTGGAGCTAGCCCAACATTGCTTATCATCGCAATCCAGTGTAAAATACAAAGTTAAGAAAACAGCTGCCCTGCAGCAGATACGCATGTTGATGTTCTGAAAATTCTGGGTCCGACACAGTCATAGCCATTGCTGTGTGTCGGGAGGCTCCGAGTCCTTCCTGAGACGGACCCGGTGCCCCAGTGATCAGCCTCCTCATGGTGCGGGTGCTCTCCAGCAGCGGGGGCTGTGGCCGAGGTGCATGAGCTCAGCTGGGCTTCCCGGGCTGGAGCCTTCTTCTGGCTTTGGCGGCCCCGCACTTGCTGGGATTGATGCCCTGTGTAGACGGTCCTCTGGAGTGTGGCCTGGGCCTGGGACTCCGTTCAACCTGAGTACTTTTTAAAAAAGATACTTACTCATTTGTCTGCATGAGGTCTTCAGTGCACATGAGGGACCTTTACTTTAGGTGTGGCTCGTGGGCTTTGTGGCACTCACCAGAGGCATATGGGATCTTAGTTCTCCAACCGTGGATTGAACTCTCATCCCCTGCATTGGAAGGCAGATTCTTAACCTCTGGACCACTGGGAGGTCCCTAACCTGAACCCTTGAAGGCCTGGGAGTTTCTGGTTTTACACATTTTGGCCCTATATCCTGAGCCAACCTGCTGTGAGAAGCTCAATCTAGCCTAATGGGGAGACCTAGAGAGGAAAACCCAGGCCTCCAAGCACACTTTCCTTCTCCAGCCCGGGAAGCCCAGCTGAGCTCATGCAGAGCAGGGCAAGCCACTCTGAGGCGGGAGGTAGACGGGCTCCGGGCTGAGCAGCTGGAGTAGACGGGCTCCGGGCTGAGCAGCTGGAGTCTGTTCCCTGCGGGCAGACATTCCAAGATGAGACAATTCAGTTCAGTCGCTCAGTTATAACCGACTCTGTGACCCCATGGACTGCAGCATGCCAGGCCTCCCTGTCCATCACCAACTCCCGGAGTCCACCCAAACTCATGTCCATTGAATGGTGATGCCATCGAACCATCTCACCCTCTGTCATCCCCTTCTCCTCCTGCCCTCAATCTTTTCCAGCATCAGGGTCTTTTCAAATGAGTCAGCTTTTCATATCAGACGGCCAAAGTATTGGAGTTTCAGCTTCAGCATCAGTCCCTCCAATGAATAATCAGGACTGATTTCCGGAGGGGGATAACAGGAAGACCTGAGTCCTGCTTGGGTAAAAGATCAAGAGTCCACGGAATTCTCATTCTTGAGGTCAAGGAGACTGCCCCAGCTACACATGTGCAGAAAGGCTCCTTGGGGGTCAAAAGGGAGGGGGCAGCATCCCATAATGGGTGCTGCCAACCTTCCCATAGCCTCTGCACTGGAATCCATCTCGGCTAAGATATGCACGTGCCAGTTGGAGAGGGACCTAGGACAGGTCAGGTGTGGAAAAAGAAGTGAGACAACTGGCCAAAGGTAAGCAAAGACTAGAACTGTCCTATGTAAGAGATTTAAATCATCTCTTTACCTCCTTCCTCTCCATTAGGGAAGACACCCACACCCTTTCTCACCGGGTGGGCATCTCTGCCGCCTTCCTGGTCTTTAATAAATGACATGCTTCTTTCTGTGTGCTCTCCCATGCGTGCTGTGTCTACTAATAACCTTTGTACCTGTTTTTACAGTAGTAGGAGTGTCTGCCTCTTGGAAACATTCTTGGCTTCGAGCGGAGCCCAGTCCACTCTGCTTCTAGCCTCTAGCCCCTGGCGGTCTGGAGGCTAGGACTCCTGGTTTTCATCCAGGCTGCCCAGTCCCCAGGCAGGAGCCTCAGATCCTGCTTCAGGACCCACAGTTTCACCCATATCAGTTCCACCTAAAGCTGCGCTCGGTGTAGAATTAGGGGCTGAAAAATAAAACAGTTGATGCTTTAAGCCACTAAACTTCGAGGGTGGGTTCGTTATTCAGCAATAGTTAACCAGAACACTGACTTCCAGTTTCAGATCCTAACATGATAACATCTGAAGCACAATCTTGGTTGGAGAATTTGCGGCCGGGTGGCGGTTTTAGATTTTTCTTGGTTGTGCTGTCCATCCCTTTGATTTTTAAAATACCTTCTCATTTGAGAATATGAATTATTGGATCTCAAACGGGAAAAATATGTTCTGACCTAAGGCTTAAAAATAGAGATGTCTGCTATTAGGAAGACAAGAGTACGTTTCTGCTGACCTATTCATCTCACGAAGGCCAAACGTAACGTTCTGCCATAATTCTGTAGGTAGGAAGCTGAACTGGAGTTGACCTCAGTTAGCATTTCCCAACTCGAGGGACAATACCCCGCCCTGGAATTCCTGACAACACTATCGGCCTCAGACAGCGGCCAGTTTCTGGCTGTCTGAGGACAGTGCTGGCAACAAAGTCTTGTCCAAACAGGGGAGAAATCTGCCCAGCTTTATGCAAAGGAAAAGGAAAAGCAAGGCCATTAATTCAGCCTGGGGAAACGTGCTGGGGCCCTGCATTGACCGGGTGGCGACTGTCAGCTTCATCCTCGGGGAGGACGTGCCGTCCTTGCCCTGTTCCCCGGCCCTTTCCGCCGCGGTTGGGGGGCCGGCCAGCAGCAGACAGGGTGTGGGTGGGTGGAGACTGAGGGCGTGAACGGGCGCTGGTGTCACGTGTATCAAAGGTCGCGAGAGGATACCACCAAGGGGTCACCGGGGTGACTGATGGCAGGGGTTCTCAAAGCATGGTCCCGAGACCACTGCGTCTGCACAAAGGGGGGCGTGTTAGAGATGGGGTCTTTGGCCACACCGCCGATCGGCTGAATCGGAGCGTCTGGGAGGGGGCCCGTTATGTAGCAAGACTGCTAACTGATTCGTGATGCACCCTCAGGCACTGAAATTCTGGAAGAAAATCTAAAACTTCTATTTATATCTGTTTGCAATTTAAAGAGGAAATACACAGAGTGCTATTAAAATTTACACGCAATAGAGCCTCCTGATCTCATTTGATTCTGAAGTCTTGTGTCCTATGTGATAAGAGATTTTCCACAACCCAAAGGCCTTGTGATTATTATCTCTGATCCTTCATTAACTGTTAACTTCATTAACAGGTATGTTAACTTCATTAACATAACTTCATCAACATGATTCTGACCCCTCAGTTTATTTAAAAATATCACTCTTTCCTTATGCCATTGGTGCATTTACAAATTATATTGCTGTTGCTGTTCAGTCGCTAAGTCTTGTCTCTTTTTGTGACCCCACGGACTGTAGCCTGCCAGGCTCCTCTGTCCATGGGACTTTCCAGGCAAGGAGACTGGAGTGGGTTGCCATTTCCTTCTCCAGGGGATCTTTCCGACTGAGGGACTGAGGCCGGGTCTCCTGCATTCCTGGACTGGCAGGCAGATTCTTTGCCACTGTGCCCTCCGGGAAGTCCAGCACGTGCACAGTATACCCTACAAATTCTGGATATAGTCTAGCCAAGTTATGGTTTTTATCCAAGGTAAGCAGAAAACATCAAGCAGAACAGAAACAGTTTGGGAGTGGTGACACAGGAGTATCACCCTCGGCCTTCTCCCAAATGCCAGTGAGCCTTGGGAGGTGAAGCGAAAGTCGCTCGGTCATGTCTGTTTGTGACCCCATGGACTCTACAGTCCATGGAATTCTCCAGGCCAGAATACTGGAGTTACCCACTTCTCCAGGGGATCTTCTCAACCCAGGGATTGAACCCAGGTCTCCAGCATTGTAGGCGGATTCTTTACCAGCTGAGCTACCAGAGAAGCCCTGTAGGGGGCCTCCAACAGCCTTGTCCAAACAGCTGTGTCAAAACTTCCTGTTGCTGGAGCTGCACCCAGTCACTTCGAGTTTCCTGCCGGGCTGGTAGGGGACAAGGGGGGACAATCTGCAGAGGCTGCGGAGGTGGGGAGCGGCGTCCACACTGGCCACGGGGTGAAGTCTCAGGGTGAAACTGCCAGAGACTGGTGAGCTTCTCTGAGACATACAGGAAACGGCAAGTAGAGATTAAAGGCAGAAAACTCAATAAAAATGCTAATTCATTTAGCCATCAATTTTTAATCATCTGACCATCTCATTAATGAATCAATTAATTTTGTTTGGACTGTGGCTCCTTCCTGAAAGCATTTGGGGCTGACGACAACAAAAGATGCAAACAATCCTAAGAGTTATGAAAAATCAGTCAGAAGGAACATTGGCTTTCTCTCTGCTCCCTGTCTCAAGAGCATCCAGGCAACCCGGAGAGGATGCTGCCCTTAGGAACAGTCTAATGTGACACACGTGACAGAAATTACAAAAGGAATTTAGCAACAAGGCCATGTTAAAAAATAAAGGAAATGGTGTGGAAGTTTCATCCAAGCAGGGGATCAGGCTGAGAGGTCTGGTGGAAAGAGGCCTTGGATGCCCTTGCTTTGGCCGCCCGGTGATCAGACTGTCCCCGACTGACGTAGCAGCTGACCACCGAGGGGCAGGAGCATTCCACTGAGATCAGAGGGCACACTCCTCAGAGCCCATCCCAAAGGGCCAGCACAGAGAGTCGCGAGCTAGCTGAATGGTGGTTAGTCCTGGAGAAGTTTGTTACACACCAAACGCTAACCGATATATCTTGCCTCTTGAACAGCATAGATCTGAGTTACACGGGTCCACGTAGACAGAAAGACAGATTTCTTTCAATTAACAAATACTCCAGGGCTGCAGATCTGTAGTGGGTTGAATCCCCAGATACAGATGGGTGGCTGCAGAGAGTACTGGCTGTAAAGTTATATGTGGATTTTCAACTATTCAGGGCTTGGCACCTCTAACCCCTGGCGTTGCTCAAACATCGACTGTACTTCATTTCACACATAATCACCTCTTGAGCAACAAATACTTATTTGCTCCAATCTGTAGCTTGGCCACATGGAAAAATCTTTTTAAGCTTTCTCTGAGTCTGTTTTAAATTTCGTCCTTGATGAATTTCATGTAGCTTTATGCCATCAGCCATTGTACGTAACATCCATGGGGGAAAATAAAATACGACAAATTTCCGCTCAGCCTTCTCAGCTGCTTCTTTTTCATGACAAAACCAAAACCAAAATATACTCCAGAGTCCAGTAAACTGGGCTCCTACAGCTCTGGACAAAGAGCTTTGGTGAGTTGTGTGTGTGTCTGTGTGTGTGTTTTAATGCTTCTGGGGGTATTAATACTATTGAGCTTGGGTTGAGAACTTTTTTTTTTTTCCTCTCTCTTTGGAAGCTTGAGTCAGGGGCAAACATTGCTGATCAACACAGATACTTCTTACAAGGTGGTGAATCAAACAATCCAACTTCAGCGTGTCTGCTCTCCCATACAAAGATGTTTATAAACCCAAAGAACAAGCATAAAGGGAGAAAGACAGAAACTGCTTAAGAACACAAACGCACATTCTAACCTACAAACACAAGCATGCCAAATATTTTTAAGAGAGCATGCAGGAGAATGATAAGCAATTTCAGTTTAAGCCCTAAAAGCTTTCTCCTCTCTCTGGCTCCCACATGTATATAAAAGGTTTAAATGAACAAGAAAAACATGTTGGGATTAGGATTTGATTCCAAAGAGCTTTTATAGTCATATAGAATGACCAGGAGTTACACTAGCTTCAAAAGACACACCAAACAAAAACTGATTTTTATCAAATGGCATTAATACTTTACGGACCAAAGTTGTTTTCACAACGTATTTACATAATAAGGCGCTTGCCAAGCTGTGTAAATGTTTATGGCGATAGGATTCCCATCTTAAAGCTTTCAAATTCAGTCAAAGCAAAAACCACGTGCTTGTTTATTTGAACTGTAAAATTCGTAACTAGATATCACCCCAAACACTTCTGAAACACGAATGGTGGGCCCAGTTCTGATTCAGTTCACTCCTTTGCCAGTCACGCGCCCCGTGCTGGGTACAGCAGACCCGTTTTGATAAGTTACTTCATCCCTTTGTTAATCGACCCAATCACATGTAAGTCTCGATGACATAAACACTACTCAGAAATTAATTGTTCTTGATGTGTTAATGTGAACGCTTGCCTGAGATGCTCAGAGCCTCAGGCTGAAATTAAGAAGCATAACTGCTTTTTTTTTTTTTTTTCCACAAAGTGCCAAGTCTTTTCATAAATGTTATCTCACTCTTATTGAAATAAAAGTTCTCTACCAACTTGAGCTTCTAGCTCACTTTGGATGTAATTTTATGAAAGAAAGAAGGAAGGGTTTACTTCTCCCGTTACCTCTGAGGCAATCAGTTTTGAAAAGTGATCCGAGTTGGTCAGAGGAAGTTTCTGGAATATAATACCAGGCTCCTGATTCTTAGCTTTAAGTTGAGAAGTTTTAAACTCTGCCAGCCTGCAGTCCTTGGTCTCCACGCTAAGCCACATGTTTAGAGACTGTTGTGGTGGGCGTGAAACCCAAGCCTCCCTCTCCTAACTGCTGTCTCTCTCTCCGCTTGTTTTTCATTTTATGAATCATCTTCTTCTGTCTTTTTAGCCCTTCCTCACCATGTGTTCCCTTTGTAAGCCTTATTACGTGAAGCAGCAGGCCCCAGTCTTTGCCATGAGAGAGAAGACAGTTGGGTAAACATCACCCCACGAGTCTTCCCTCCCTGGAACCCGTTTTGGCGTGTGTTGTTCAAAGGAGTGGTGAGGAGCGGCGGACCAGGCACCGCTCAGAAGACACAGCAGCATCAGGCGGCGGCCGCTCAGCCCAGGGCCTCCTAAGCTCTTTATGCAAAGAGCTGGGCTCTGGGTGTCCGCCTGAAACTAGGAGAGTGTTGCAATCGATTAGACTTTAAAAAACAGAAAACTGGAGTGGGAACATTTCTTTTTCAAAGGTCAAAATATTCCTTTCTTGAATACAAGTTTTCTTCAGAATGTTTCCTAACTCACTTTTGTCTTCACTGACGCTCGGGATGAAAACGCAGAGATGAGGGGGAACAGGGAATGAAGCTCCTCTCCTGAAGTTTCATTACCCGCTCCAACCCGCACCGTCCCCCCACCCCCGCCCCGTCTCTCCGACTCTTTCACAACTACACGTAGAGACCGGAGAAGAGAAGGCGGCATGTGCCCGGCTGGGAAGGTGTTGACCGAGAACGCCCTGCATGCAGGGTCCCCTTGCGCATCTGACTGCAAGGGGATGTGGGTCTCACCCCCAAGTCTGTCACAGCCCAGCAGCAGAAAACTGGGTGGAGAGAAGGAGGTCGGTGCAAATAGTTTGCAAGAGAATCTTTGCCTTCACGCAGGACCTTCTAATCTGTATCTGAAATTCTCCTTTTGTAGTCAGCCTCCCATTCCAAGAGGCAGCCTGTAAATGGGAGGTCGCCAGGCACGCTTGGTGCCATCCCAACCTGTAAACAGGAGGTCGCCAGGCACCCTTGGTACCATCCCAATCTGTAAACGGGAGGTCGCCAGGCACCCTTGGTGCCTTGAAAGTGGGTCTTCCCTCCTCTTAAATCACGAGCCCTCTTCATTGCCCTCGCTGCAAAATGGACAGGACTCCCCGTCAACCTTTCAGGGCTGTGGTCTGTACCTCCTCAAATTCGTTTACTTACTTGGGAATTCAGAGGCCCAACTGTGGTAGCCAATGTGTCCTTTTCTGCCCTCACTTCATCAGAACAGAGAAAGGTTCGCCGCCAGGGCAGAAGGCTGCATCCCCAGGAAGGACGAGGTCGCCAGCAGGGAAGAGAGACCCCGGGTACAGAGAGCGGCTCTGCACATCGCTGAGTCTGCGTGCAGGCATTCTGCTCATGTCGGATTCAGCCGGGGGAAGGATGCCTGTGCCCCGCTGCCTCTCCCTCTCACGGTGAAAGCAAAGCTCTTCTGGAACCCCCGTCTTAGCAGATCTCACTCTGACAGAGCCGCGCCGTGTGGCCGCAACACAGACTGAGAAAGCGAGGCCCAGTGGCTCCGCGAGTCCGTGAGCCGTCGCTGCTTCAGCATCACCCCTAGCTCAGCCTCCAGAGACGTTCTGATGTGGGTGAGATCCAAGTTCCTTTGCTGGTAAAGAGCTAAGGTGCTGAGGTCCTGCAGGAAGTCCGCATCAGACATGTGCCCACCACACACTCTCCCTTCCCTCCTCTTCCCACTGCAGCTGATCTCGTCATTTTCTTTTTTTCTTTGGCTGTACCACATGGCTCGCAGGATCTTAGTTGCCCAACCAGGATTGAACCCGTGGCCCCTGCCGTGGAAGCGCCAAGTCCTAACCTCTGGACCGCCAGGGAAGTCCTCCTTTTTTCCCCCAGGCTTCACTTTTTCTTGAACTGAAACAGAGAAGCAACCGAGACCACCTGAAAAACATCTGATGCTTGTGGAAACGACAACTCTCCTTGATCTACTTTGCTTACTACCTGATAATAGTCATGGGTTGATTCATTCACTCATTCAGCGGATATTTACTGAGGTTCTACGACGTGCCAGGCTTTGTAGCAGGTGCTAGGATACAGCGGTGGGTGAGATACACACGGTTTCTTTTTCTGGGAGGTTTGGTTTTCAGTGGAAGATGAATATCACGCATTTAGCTGTAATTGTGATAAATACTATGGAGGGAAAGCACCCAGGGAGACGAGGATGTTATAGGGTGGCTGTGTGGTGTGAGGAGCGGTGAGGAGCTTCCCCAAGCTACACTGAAACCATGGCTTCGACGCTTTGGCACTATGGCATCCGGGTTAGAGAGCTCTGTTTTGAGGGATGCCCTGGGCATTGCAGGGGGCATTGTGCCGAATCTCTAGCCTCTTCCCACTAAATGCCGAGAGCCCTCCCCTCCCAGTTGTGACAACTGAAAATAGCTCTAGACATTGACAAATATTCCCCGGGGGGCAAAAATGCCCTCAGTTCAGGAGCACTGACTTAAACAAAGACTTGAAAGATGAATAGGCGATTCCGTCACACCCAAAGGGAGAGGTTCGTCTTTCACCAAAGGCCTTGGTAAGTTTTTAAAGCCCTCTTGTTAATTCAAAAGCCTATAAAAATCACTTCTTCTAGAAGTGTTTGTTGAATAATTGCAAAATAGGTGCTAAATTCCCTCTGGTTAGTACCCTGAATAAATGATATGCCTCATGCCTTATCTTTAAAAAAAAAAACAAAACTTTTATATTGGAGCATAGTTGATTGACAATGTTGTTAGTTTCGGGTAAAGTGATTCAGTTATACACATATCCACTCTTTTCCAGATTCTTTTCCCATATATATTATCACGGAATATCGAGCAGAGCTCCCTGAGCCAGGTGCTTGCTGGTTATCACCTTATACACGCTGCTACTGTTTAGTCTCTAGGTCGTGTCTGACTCTTCTGTGACCCCAGACTGTAGCCCGCCAGGCTCCTCTGTCCATGGGATTCTTCATGGCAAGAATACCACAGTGGGTAGCCATCTCCTTCTCCAGGGTATCTTCCCAACCCAGGGATGCAATCCGTGTCTCTTTCATTGGCAGGCAGGTTCCTTACCACTGAACCGCTGGAGAGTAGTGTGTATATATCAACCCCAAACTCCCCCACGGTCCCTTCCTCCTATGCTTTCCTCTAGGTTGCCACAAGTTTATTATCTCAGTTATGATCTTTTCTGGGCTTCCCTCATAGCTCAGTCGGTAAAGAGTCCACCTGCAATGCAGGAGAGCCCGGTTCGATTCCTAGGTTGGGAAGATCTGCTGGAGAAGGGATAGGCTACCCACTCCAGTATTCTTGAGCTTCCCTGGAGGCTCAGCTGGTAAAGAATCCACCTGCAATGCGGGAGACCTGGGTTCGATCCCAGTGTTGGGAATATATCCTGGAGAAGGGAAAGGTTATCCACTCTAGGATTCTGGCCTGGAGAATTCCATGCACTCGATAGTCCACGGGGTCGCCAAGAGTCGGACACCACTCAGCAACCTTCATTTCACTTCACTTCACTTCGTGACCTTTTCTACTCACTGTCTCACCACCTGCAGGGTGCCATGGGGACAGGAAGCCCAGATGGCAATATTTCACTCTTCTGCAGGCTGAAGGTGGCCTGGGGGACTTCGTGGACGTCTGCCTCCACGTCCTGACTGCACGGTGCCCTGTGCATCGCCTCCTTCCTCCTGACGTGTCCACACGCCGGCATCGGGGGCCTGGTTCGGGTGGGGCTCTGTCCTAGAGGCTGCAGCGGGGATGCGGATGGAGCTGTGCTCCCCAGGAACTCTCTGCTGCTCACTCAGGGGCAGCAGCAGCCGAGCTGCAGAGGCAGCCGGCCAGTGTGCCCGCGGGCACTTTCTGTGAATGAGAGCGGATTGAGGAGCCGGGGCAAGGCCCATCTGGTTCGCGATCCAGCAACGATGATGGTGCAGGAAGAACAGAAGCAGATTGGCCGCTGGTCCCTCTGATAGCGAATGATGAAGACGGTGACTCCGCACTCACTCGGACAACCTGCAGCTGAAGTGGCCACTCCACTGAGGCGCCGATCTCTCTAATTATTCACTGAATCCACTGAAACGTGGTTTTCACTATCTTAAAGCTCTGCTGATGGCTTCCCCAAAGTGAGATCCCTCCTCAAATCCTCTGCTAGGCTGTGACCTACTGCTTCCCTCTTGTCGCTTCTCTGGAAGACAGAGCTTGCCCCTAAAATCCTCTTGGCCATCGTCTGTCTGGCAAGTCATGTGCCAATGATACCAAAACCGAAGGGAGGGAAAGCATTTCTTTCCTGCTTTGTGGAGCCAGATACTTTAGGTGGAGAACAGAATGCTCGCTAAGAAAACCCTTGGGCTTGCTAAGTCCTATTTGCTTTGGTCAGAACCTCAAAATGACTCACATGTCCAGGCTGCATATAAATAAAAGCCAGAGGCATAAAAACTGATAACAACATATATATATATATATATATATATTTTTTTTTTTTTTTTTTTCCCCCCCTCTAAGAGAGGGAGCTTGGTGGTGGTGGCTCCTTTCTCATGTGTGGAAAATGAAAC
>SJYV01024370.1:0-19728 GCA_006410875.1 Neotragus pygmaeus | reverse complement strand
GAGAGAAGGAAACGCGGCGCCCGAGGTGCAGAAGCCGGGAGAAGCCAAGCAGGGACTCGCCACACGCTGCCCTCGGGGAGCCGGTCAAACGGCGGGCCCTTCCGTAAAGCTCCTCTGTCCAAAATCAGCGCCCTGTAACTAACTGTAGCTCACAGTCGTTTTATTGGGGATTTTTTTTTTTTTTTAAATCCATGGCTTTGTTTCCTAAGCATTTCGGACACCTCTTTAGCAGGCCCGCGGACTGCTTCATGACGCGTGTGCTATCAGCTGAAATGCCGTGCTGGTGGTTTCATCCTCAGTCGTGTCCGACTCTGTAGCCCGCCAGGCTCCTCTGTCCATGGGATTCTCCAGGCAAGAGCACTGGAGTGGGGTGCCATGCCCTTCTCCAGGGGATCTTTCTGACCCAGGGATTGAACCCGGGTCTCTTTGGCAGGTGGGTTCTTTGAGCCACAGGGGAAGCCCCCCAGTACAGGGGTAACTGCTGCTCATGGAGTGCTGAATACCTGCGTCCACCCGGCTTCCTCCTCCCAGCATAGCTACAGCGCGTGTGTGTTCTGATGCCATCACCACGCCTTGGCACGAGAGGCTGCCCAGCCACTCGCCCAGGCGGAGGGCACACCTCCCTGCTCTGCTCTCCCAGCGCCAGGGCCCTGTCCTGCTCCATCGCTAAGGAACTCCTCAAGGAACACGGTCGTGTCTTCTCTTGACACCCTCCGCCACTCACACTGATTTGAACAGAGAAGGTGAGCAGCAAATAACGTTGACTTGAATGGAGTCAACCCATGTGGGCGACCCTCCTTTCCGTTTCCTTTTAATTCCTTTGCCAAAGTAATACACACCATCAGGAAAAACAATAGTGACAAAAGAACTCTAACAATTAAACATTGCTCCCCAATGCATGCCCCAACCTCCACCTCCTTCTTTTAAATCCCCTTTAGCAATTCATTCTGGACTCCATTTTCCTAAATTTCCAGTATTTATTCTGGACTCCAGTTCCCCAAATTTCCAGTATTTCTCAGTGTATTTATTTTCTGTTTTGCATGTGGACTTCCTTTATGAGGTATGAGGATCTAGCTTTTACATCATTCTCTTTTTCACTCCATTGAAGAATATATATTTCTAATGATATATGAGGGATATCTATAATTCTTAATAAGATTTTGTTAAATCAACAGTCTTTTAAGTATGGTCTATTATTTACTAAAGAGCCAAATAGTACACTTTATTTTTCATTTCTTATATAAATGACCTCGTAATTGTTTCTTTTATTAAATTTGCTTCATTTTCCATGTGTTTATCATTAATTTTCTTTCCACTGCTGCATTATAAGTTCCAGTAGTCAACTAGAACAGATAATATATCAATACTCCCTTCCAACTCTTGGAGAACTCCTTCCCAGAGCCCTTCATTTCCTTGCTTTAATTTGAACTCCTCTCTCTCCAGACTTGTGGCTTTCATCTGGGACTTTACCTTTCCGATCGGCTGGCTATTGTCTTACATTTCTGATTTTCTGTGTTGGATCCTCTATTTCATGGGTCCTTTCTACTTCAGAGCAGGATCAGATTAGGAAAGCAAGCAGAAAAAAGAGAAATATTCTGAGACTATATCTGAAGATGCTTTATTCTGTGTTCATAAGGGATTAAAAGTTTAGGCAAGTGTAAAATTCTAGGTTGAAAACCTTTCCCTCTCAGAATTATAAAAATACTGCTTTTATGTTTCTCTCTCTTCTAACTGTGAGTATTAAAAAGTCTGACATCGCTTTGATTCCAGTTACTTCAGTATGACTTGCTTCCCTTTTTGGAATGCTTTCTGAGTCTCTATCTGTTATTTTGAAACATCCCAGGACTGTTCCTTGATGCGGATCTTTTACTTACTGAGTTTTCAGTAACTAAACGTGTGTTGTGTCCTTTCATTCTGGAACTTTGGGTCCTGCAGATCCCAGAAACTTTTCTTTATTTTGGAATTTTCACAAGTTCCTCCTGTCCACATTGTCTTTTCTCTTTCCAGAATTATGGATAGTCAGATGTTAAACTTCTGTGTTGATTTAAATCTTTTTTTTTTCTCCCTCTCATTTTACAATCCCTTTGCCTTTCTATTCTAGATTTTGGGCAAGTTTCTTGATATTATCATTTAGTTACCTATTAAATATTTTCATTTCTATAAAAAGATGTTAATTGCCACTTTTCAGATTGTCTCAGAGTATCAGGAGAGGCTCAGGGGTTGACAACGTAAGTCGCAGATCTTCTAAGGAGATGTTGAAAGAAGATTAAGCTCACAAATGGAGCTAGTCTGTTGAAAAATAGTTGGACTTGTCAGGCTGAAGTCAGGAAATCATTTTTTTTTAATACCATAGTCTGTCAACCATATTATCTTGAATATTTTCTTCCTCCCCTTGAAAGAAACTTGGACCACTTCCATGGATTAAAAATAGTCTCATTAGACAATTGTCTCAAGAGACAACTGGGGACATCTTGTCCGTCTGGGGTCCCTTCCAGGATGATGCAATCTCTGGTCCTTTCCATAGTTTCCACGTGTGACCACGGGAAGCACAAAGGTTTGTTCAGCCTCCAGTGGGATGTGGCGGGCTCTCACTGCGGCCTTTTCAGCCTGCTCTCTGCGAGGGGAGTTAGGTACCAATCATTCTGCCCTCTTGAATTTCAGGGAGACATACGGCAACATCTTTCAGTGTTTTTTCAAAAGTGAATTTGCTTTCCCTGGGGGAAATGAGCATGAAGCAGCACTGGCACCTCTTTTAAAAGCAGCTCTCAGCTCTGCGCTCCCCCCAGAAAGCTCACCGTCTCTCACGTGTGCTTAAGGTGGGTGATGACGAGGGGTGAAAGTCCATCTCGTGTTCTTGTGTGGTTATGCCAAACAGGTGTCAAACAGGCTA
Source organism: Neotragus pygmaeus (assembly GCA_006410875.1). Taxonomy (NCBI): domain Eukaryota; kingdom Metazoa; phylum Chordata; class Mammalia; order Artiodactyla; family Bovidae; genus Neotragus; species Neotragus pygmaeus. The sequence continues at coordinate 16,838 of SJYV01024370.1, read as the reverse complement.
TCTGGCATCTGTTCTCGGAACCAGGTCAAAACTGAGACCACAAGAAAATTTGCATGTAACATCTTGTTTCACTTTAGCAATTTTATTCTTATTTCCAAGAGTTCCTTTTGTTTCCTGTTTTCAGTTCTATGCCCTTTATTAACATACCACTTTCTTCAAATTTATCTGAGACCACAAATTAATCATTTTCTTCCATTTCCTTTATTATCTCTGTTTTATTTAGGTTCCTCTTTTCTTTGTTTACTTTTGGTTTGTTTTTTTATTTTACATCGGAAGCATTGTTTCCTATGCTTGGTAATTTTTGATGGTGGACTGACATTTAAGAGTTAGGGACGAGGGTCTGAGTAGTGTTTTAGAATAGACATAAACATATAGTTAAATTTATATTTAACTGAAATTTTTCTTAAGCTTTGGGATCATACACTAACTTTAATTTTTAAATCTTATCATCACACTTTCGGTCATATCTTATGTGTGTGTGTGTGTGGTTTTTTTTTTTTTTTTTTTCTGTAGTTTTCTTCTCAGTGTGGGCCTGGAGGTCCAGCATCTTTATGTGTGACCCTTCATTTTCCAGGACAGTGGGTGTTCTGAAGAGTTTCCAGAATAGAGCTCTCCAGTTTTGGGCAAAAGTTTAAAAATGCACGAACTAAAAAAAAAAAACGCACGAACTACACTGTATCAGCCAGTTACAGCCTCTACTTTCCCCATATGCCCCCTGCAAACACACATAGTCACAATTCTTATTTGGGGGGATATTGAATATGTTGGAAAACAATCGTGGGTATTTACAGATTAGATAATAGCAGAGCTGACAGTCACTCCGACGTTACTTATGCTGAACACGACCGTGAGGACACAAAAGGCCTGATTCATCTGTAGGGTAAAGGTGGCCCATTTTCCAAGTGACACCATGACTGACGGCTGTCAAGGAGGCAATCCCCTCCCGTCGCCCAGGCCTGAGCCGCCCTGCGCACCAGAAGTCTGCCTCCCCTCCCCCTGGCGCTGGACTGGCCCAGTGATGCTCTGATGAGCGGCAAATGGTGACGGTGGGGCTGGGAGGTCGCCGCGTCCAGGCCTCCAGGGCCCGAGGGTCTGCTGCGCCGCCCGCCCGCAGCCTCGGGAAGCCCGTGCGCCTGCTAGGAGAGCGCGCACACGGCGCCCCAGGGGCCGAGCCCGCAGAGGCGGAGGGGAGGACCCCCCGCAACTCTAGTCACGGCAACGGGCAACGGAAGCAGGGACAAGCTGTACCTGCCGAGTTGCCGCTGAAGGTCTGACCCACAGCATGGTGAACAGTATAATGGCTGGCGTTCTAAGCCACTGCATCTGGGGGTGGTTCTGTATCTCTGGAAATCTGAGACTCACTCGCTTCAGGAGAACCGTTCAGAGCAGGGGTTCTTAACTCACACAGCATTTTGGTGTTTCCTTCAGTGTGTTTGTCAAAGGACAGAGTCCTCAGCTTTCACCCGATTCTTAAAAGCGTCTCTGTCTGCATAATGACCAAGAACCATTGATCTATGAGTTAGACACAGGACCAACACAGCTTTTAGCTTTTGTTTATAAAAATAATACATGCTTTTACTATTATAAAAAATAAGATATAAGATTAAGTAAAAGATTGTCCCAAAGGCATGGGGAGAATGTTGGTGTGTACCTCCCAGAGCACACAAATATTAAGAATCTATCCGGAGAAAATTAAAATGGTGTATGTATGCTTATATATGTGTGTATCTTTAGGTGTGTGCATATTCATATATGAATTACTTTGCTCAGTTAAAAACTCAGAACTTTGAAATATGTATTGTTTGTCCTTTGACTTTTGATGAGAGCCTAGTTCTGTTTTGCAGTCAGATATATCAATATCTTGCATTTTAAGATATCCTGCCTTTCATGTTACTCCTAGAAAGGGCCTCCCTTCTTTAGCATACAATACACTCAGGATTTCTCTTACAACTTTGCAGTAGCAACTTCCCAAACCTCCCATTGCAATCATTTATTCCTCTGTCCTTCTCAGAATTTTCAAAAGTTTTGGTGGAAGAAGTAGAAGGAAGCATGCTTTATTTTCTCCCCGACATTTATTAAACGGTATACCTGGACTTCCCTGGTGGTCCAGTGGAGAAGAATCCACCTGCCAATGCAGCGGACACAGGCCCCACCCCTGGTTCAGGAACCTTCCATACGCCAGGGAGCCCCTAAGGCCCTGCCGCACAAACACGGAAGCGCCCTGGCCCGAGAGCCCACGCTCTGCAAGGAGAGAGGCCACCCCGATGAGACGCCTGCGCGCGCACTAGAGAGTAGCCTCTGCTCGTTGCAGCTAGAGAGAAGCCTAGCTCGGCCAAAACTAAATGAATAACTGAAAAACAAAAAACCACAAAAAAGCACACCTTTCCACCACGCACGTGAAGGCCACCGTATCTGCCCTTCGCTGGGTACGCTGGTCGTCTTCTGGACCAAATGCTGCCCCGCCCATCTTGCTACTCCTATCTCTCTGGTTTCACTGCTGTTGCTTATAAAGAATTTTATTATAGGGAAAGGAGGTCTTCTCTTCCTTGTCTCCTTTTTCAAACATCTTTCCCCCTTTTAATTTTTTGGGATGAACTTAAGAATTACTACGTTAAGTTGCATCCCTCTTCCAGCAGCCTGCTTCCAGAAATCCCTCAAACATCTTTTTTACTTCGGAAGTCATCCCATTGAACTCACAGCTCATCCTGCGGGGAAGTTACAACTTCATGACACTGCTCTCTCCTACCCCCAAATGAGGTATTTTTGCGGTTGTTCAAGAAGCACAGTGACTGATGGGCACATTTAAATATTTTTCTTTACTTGTCTCTGTTGCGCTTATCTCTAGATATTATTGCCTTTTTGGTTAAAAAGATAGTATAAAATACAAATAGTTGGCTAATTCTGGCTTGTAGGAAGCAAATACATGACTGCAGTATGCAAGTAAACTCTTGATTTTCCTCAAGATGTTTCAACGTCACTTTAATCGAGTTCTCAAGGTCTCAGTGTCACACACACAACGTCAGGCCCGTCCGGTCTGGCTCAGGGATACCTGCCCTTGACCACCGTGGTGGTTTCCCGACTCATCCCAGTTTTGAAGCGCCCAGCACGAGAAGGTCTGCCTGCTAAACTGAGGCTGATTTGATTTCCACAAAGAGGGCATCACTCAGAACACGGCTCCCAGAGAGAAACCCAAGCTCCTTTGTTGGGCTTACACAGCTTATAATTTTAACGAGGATGTAGAGAAAAAATACTTTTAACATATCAATGCTAGCGAATGCCTCAGAAGTTCCCAGGTACAAGTCTTTGTTCCGTGAATCAAAGTGTTTTGAAGGGATTAAGTGATGAATATTGAGGCTTTACCTAGGATTTTACTAGATGCTTCAAGATTGAAAGAAGAAACAGTTGGATGAATTCACTGGGAAAGAAGCCAAATAATATCTCTCGTAAAAATATGTATGTAAATCCTAGGTTTCAGAAAAAGCTTAAAGCACTTTTCTTTTTGAGAGACATGCTAACATCAGCAGTCCCACCTGTGGCCCCATATACATGAAAGCCTGGATTCTAAATACTGCTTTGGTGCTAGAAGACAGACCTAAAAATCTAGAATAAATCAGGTAGGTATTTGCCATGATGGACAATTAGAGACACAAGGAGAGGCGGGTGCCATGGTATGGGGAGAAGGCAGAAGGGGAGCTGTGCTGGGACCCTGGGTAGGGCGAGGGCGTCAGAACCAGAAGGCCCTTCAGTGGCCAAGCTTTAGACTATGCGTTTGGGCCCTTGGGAAGCTTCTCTTCTGTCATCATAACACTGTGGGGATCAGTTTCTAGGGATTCAAACTGAAGCTGCTCTGAGACCATAATGTAAGGAAAACAAGGTCTCATGGGGCAATGGTAAGACCTTACGAACCATCTCTTTTTAAAGTTTTCTTTTTTGATATGGGCCATTTTTAAAGTCTTTGTTGAATTCGTCACAATATTGCTTCTGCTTTATGTTTCAGTTTTTTTTGGCCACAAGGTAGGTGGGATCTTAGATCCCTTATCAGGGACTGAACCTGCACCCCTTGCGTTGGCAGGCAAAGTCTTAACCACTGGATCACCAGGGAGTTCCCAACTTCAAGAATTTACTACAATATTTTGAGGGAAAATAGTGAAGTCATGAAGAAAACAGAAGATACCCTAATATTCTTTATGAAAACATCCTGACCATCTTTGACAGCTGCATAGGATTTATTGTGCAAAGGAATTCTAAATTTTAGGAGCTGGGAGGGGGAGCAGGTTATAGGGGTCAGGGAACCTCTGAGGGTCAGGACCCCTTGCCTTGGTCTCTTCCAGACTCATGTATCAAGAGATCCAAAAGCAACATACCCATTAGCAAAAAGTGATGGTCCTTATCACTTTCATTTTTAGTTGCTGATTACAGAGAAAATTTCCACACTGTTCCAGAAATAGTCTGATTTTTGTCAACAAACCTTTGACCTCCCAAATTAAGTTAGGATATCAAGATATCTCTAGTGACTTTCTGCAGTGAATAATTCCAAGCTATGTCACCTTTTCAAAACAACAATAATTTTTAAAACATGGCCCAGGAGTGTATCCTGCATAAATAAGTGTCTGAAATGCACACAGTGCAGAATCTACTGTAAACATGGGTTTTCTGTCCTGGAATGTACGTCTCCTCCCCTTCACCAACACTTCACTTGGTCGTCAGATAACTATCTCATTGTGACCCACGCCTTTCAGGCAGCAGTGAGATCTGCTGTTGAGGAGAAAGAAAACCAAACCACCACGTACGCACGGAGTGATGTCGAACTGGGTTCTCAGGTCTGTAGGGAAAACGCCTCCAGTCACGGGCTTGTGGGGAACATGACCACCTCTCAGTTCTGGAGGGCCATGGAGTTCACCTGGGCTGACGGCTGGAGAACAGGTGTAGATGCAGATGTGCAGAGGGGACACAGGGTGATGAGTTCATGAGAGTCCCGCACGGACTGTGTGATGCATAATTCAGGTCCCCTCTCCCATAAGGACGGCAGGGCCCCTCCACAGGAGAAAAACCAGTTATCCTCCCTGTGAGTGGGACGGATGCTATTGAGATAATTCCACAGGAGTTAGTGACGAGGTAGGAATTACTTATGTCATCAAACCGTATCCCAGGAGGACCGTGGATCACAGGATTGCAGGCGTGAGAGGGTCAGAAAACACTCATGTCAAGTCCCTATTCCTCGGGGCACCCGCTTTTGGAAGACAGGATGGCAGCATTAATATAAACCTGTCATCTGTACAGAAGACTCTCCCTTTATCTCCCAGACCTGAGAACTCAAGTATGTTGACCCAATAGATCATTAGAAACCGTCTTTCATATTGTAGTTCATAAAAATTAACAGCTAAAATAGACCTTCTTAATTCTACCTTGTTATTCAGTAATCAACACAGACACAGAAGCAACTATACTCCAATAAAAATTAATAGACAAACAAAAAAACCCCACAATGATAAGAGCCAAAGCAGGATGAGGTAAAAAAAAAAAACCTTAGATATTTGTATCACTGCCTGTATAACATAATTGATGTGATTTCTAAGGAGAAATATCAATAACCTCAGATATGCAGATGACACCACCCTTATGGCAGAAAGTGAAGAAGAACTAACGAGTCTCTTGATGAAAGTGAAAGAGAAGACTGAAAAAGTTGGCTTAAAGCTCAACATTCAGAAAACTAAGACCATGGCATCTGGTCCCATCACTTCATGGCAAATAGATGGGGAAACAGTGGAAACAATGGCTGACTTTATTTTTCTGGGCTCCAAAATCACTGCAGATGGTGATTGCAGCCATGAAATTAAAAGATGCTAACTCCTTGGAAGGAAAGTTATGACAAACCTAGACAGCATATTCGGAGAAGGCAATGGCACCCCACTTCAGTACTCTTGCCTGGAAAATCCCATGGATGGAGGACCCTGGTGGGCTGCAGTCCATGGGGTTGCAAAGAGTTGGACACAACTGAGTAACTTCACTTTCACTTTTCACTTTCATGCATTGGAGAAGGAAATGGCACCCCACTCCAGTGTTCTTGCCTGGAGAATCCCAGGGACGGGGGAGCCTGGTGCGCTGCTGTCTATCGGGTCACAGAGTCGGACACGACTGAAGTGACTTAGCAGCAGCAGCAGCAGCAGCAGCAGCAGCAGACAGCATATTAAAAAGCAGAGACATTATTTTGCCAACAAAGGTCTGTCTAGTCAAGGCTATGGTTTTTCCAGTGGTCATGTATGGATGTGAGAGTTGGACTATAAAGAAAGCTGAGTACCAAAGAATTGATGCTTTTGAACTGTGGTGTTGGAGAAGACTCTTGAGAGTCCTTTGGACTGCAAGGAGATCCAACCAATCCATCCTAAAGGAGATCAGTCCTGGGTGTTCATTGGAAGGTCTGATGCTGAAGCTGAAACTCCAATACTTTGGCCCCCTGATGCGAAGAGTTGACTCATTTGAAAAGATCCTGATGCTGGGAAAGGTTGAGGGCAGGAGGAGAAGGGGACGACAGAGGATGAGATGGTTGGATGGCATCACTGACTCGATGGACATGGGTTTGGGTGGACTCCAGGAGTTGGTGATGGATAGGGAGGCCTGGCGTGCTGCGGTTCATGGGGTCGCAAAGAGTCGGGCACGACTGAATGACTGAACTGAACTGAGCACAATATAGTAATATATATTATAAGTCTAAAAATACCATGTTTTAAGATCCAGGAATTTTTACCATAGAGAACTACCTTAAAGAAAAAAATAAAGATTAGGACAAGTGTGTGTGTGTGTGTGGGTATATATATATAAACAAAGACAGAGTTCAGGGCAAAGACACCTCGTGCGCTACTGCAAGTGCTGGGCCTTGAGAGTGAAAACATTGCTGGTGAGTGGACACAGAGAGAAAGGGCATCACGGACATTGCCTGAGGATGATGCTGAAAAAAAATCAAAACCTTCCTGAAATTCCCATGTCTAGTAGGTCATGAGCGTCTCCAGGTGATAATGTTGAAACATGGGGGCCACTTACAGTTCTGCTAAGTGCTGTGAGAGTTGCCACGTGCTTGGATGGAAATCACCCTTTCAGGAAGATCGGAGATCTCTGCATTTTCTCCTAAAAAGCCCCTTCTTTCATAAGGACTGGAGCAGGCCCCTGTCATCCTTCTAGATAATGGATTACCTATACATACATTTTCAAGTGTAATGACACTCTTGCTTATTAAAGACCTCTCAGCTGAAGGGGCAGAATATTATGAACTGGCCGAGCCATTCATTTTCCTGAATATGTTATTCAGTATTTTATGCTAAACCAGCAATACACCATCCATTTCAGTACAATGATCCTTATGTTCAATAAAACTGAAGTGTCGCATCATAAATCATTAGAGTCATTTATTTTACATTAGACACATTAGCCACTATATTCCATAATCTATTACAATAAGGTGGATTTAAATGTACCCCAAGGAACTGCAATAATAACTCGGGAACCAAATATAGCAATTTATGGATAAAATATGCTTAACCTAAAACTGCACTAGCTATTGTGAAGCCTGTGAACTCGGAATGGAATTGAGCGCTGATGGGGCCTGAACCCAGCGGCACATACAGAGGCAGGAGAGGGGCGAAGAAGTGGCAGACTGTGCTCGAATTTTCTGTTCAATAGGTTAAAAAATATTTAAGACTGATAATGTCATGATCTGGAGAGGGAAACTTTGCTGTGGGAAGGTGTGCACACATGAAACCTTTTCTCGGAGACGCGTGTTCCAGACCTCAGGATGGCCAGTCAACAGGGCGCCTCCTGCTCCCCACGCATGGTGCCTGAAAAGCCCCATCGGTTCAGGCTTCCTCTAACTACAAAGTTGTGAAAATGCAGACAGAGGTTGGGCAGGGCGAAGAAAAAGTGTCAGAGAAGTGCCAGAAGAATGTGCTTTCTTTGTTTTACATTTTGGCCTTGCCATGCTGCATGTGGGATCTTAGTGCCCCGAGCAGGGACTGAACCTGCCTGTGCCCCCCGAAGTGGAAGCATGCAGTCTTAACCACTGGATCCCCGGGGAAGGGCCAGGAGAATGTCTGTGTATCAGAGAACCGTCTAAAACCATCCTGAAGTTGGCAGGAGGCATCCTCTTAATTGCAACTGAGAGGATGATTACACATTCTTACCGATGAATGAAAAGCTACCCCCACTGATCTCTTTTAGATAAAGTTTCATTGGCCTACTCCGTTTCCTGGGAGGCATCTAAAAGCAGTCGAGTTGTGTTCTGCAGTTCAGATTCTTTGCTCACTTGGTGGCCCTCCCTCCATTCAGTCACTGATAGTGAGGTCTTGGTGGTGGTCACCGGCGACTGGTTACCAGCCCCGCTGTGGGACACTTCTCGCGGCAATCTCACGTCTACTGACCAAGAAAAGGAGGTGGCGTTTTCCTATTACCTGAAACGAAGTTGTTGCTGTGTTCAATCCAAGACAGCACGGCTCAGAATCGCCAAGGCCAGTTCGCCCTGAGGCAGGTGAAGAACAGACCAAGCTTCTCCTGGACGCAGTCACCTCTGTTTCCACCCCACCGCCTTCCCTTCCTCTCAGTCTCCCTCCCCGCTTCCATTATCCAGACACCCACTCAGCAGCCAGCGACCCAGCATCCCCGTGTCGGACCCGAGGGGAGCCCCGGGGACAAGCTCCAGCAGGTGCCCTTGTCACAAGCTAGGTTCTATGACGACCTTGTTCCTTTTACCTAGGCGAGCAGCTTGTGATTCGTACACCATTTCTGATTGTCAAACTGGAGAAGGAAGTGACAACGCACTCCAGGATTCCTGCCTGGAAAATCCCATGGACAGAGGAGCCTGTGGGCTCCAGTCCATGAAGTCACAGAAGACCCGGATGCCACTTAGCGAGTAAGCGAACTACAGGCTTCAAGCACTTACGGCTGGCTTTGTGTTTTCCCTCAGTCAGTATTTATGGAGTTGTAAACTGATACATCAGGAAGATTTTGAGGGGAGAGAGAGGACCTTGTTTACCTAAATCATTTGATGTGAATTATTTATTCTCTCATTTCTTCATCTGAACAAGCAGGGGGTAACCAGGCAGTTTTTAGGATCCCTTCTCCAAATCTGGACTTCCCTGGTGGCTCAGACGGTAAAGCGTCTGCCCGCAATCGCAATGCAGGAGGCCTGGGTTTGATCTCTGGGTCAGGAAGATCCCCTGGAGAAGGCAATGGCACCCCACTCCAGTACTCTTGCCTGGAAAATCCCATGGATGGAGGAGCCTGGTAGGCTACAGTCCATGGGGTCGGAAAGAGTCGGACACGACTGAGCGCCTTCACTTTCACTTTCACTCTGAATCTAGGATTTGATCATTTTTGCGGTTCTTTATTGTAACCTGTTTCATTTATGAAAATGTCTCCAATACGAAAAACGCCAAAATAAAGCATCATCGTCCCCTCCGTTAGCCCTCTTTGTTGTACCAAATGTCGTCACTGTCCTTTTTGTCGGTCCTCCGCAATGCCCCTGATACTTTTTGGTCTTTCTTTTTCCCGTTTATACTAACGCATTCGCTCTTCTCCCCTCAGCCTGCGGTCCGGTTTATGGTCTCAGAGAGCCGCCACGTGTGCTCACGGTGCTGCCTCCCAGCCTCCGTGCCATCTTGGTTGTCCTCTTCTCTTGGCAGATCTGCATTGTACATTCTCTCCCCCAGGCAAGTTACTCCAAATGAAATAAAATTTCACTTCCTGTTCCTAGTTCTAATCCCACTAGATTCTGGCATTTTTATAACTATTACATACATTACATAACGTACTTCAAGGGAGTTCTGGATGATGCACACCCATAATTAAGGCTTTCTCTTAATAGAATGAGTCACCCTTCATGTGTCTACAATTGTGGAGAAAAAAAAGTGACACTCTCTAAGCAGACGGGATAGAAATTATGTAAATAAGCAAAAGAGACATACGGATATAATGACCCTTAAATTAACCTGTGGGCTCAGCCTGGTGCCACGTATAAAAAGTTTACTGAAGACAATAGGGATCTTTGATACAAAACCTTCAGGCTAAATTCAGAAACATATAAAAATATCTAAGCATATTTTTCAGAGCAGAAGAAGAGATGGTTCAGGGTCCAGTTAGAAAAAAACAACCTCATTTTCGGTGGTCCAGTAGAATGCATTTAATACAGCAACTAGTCATGAATGTCTGGTAAGAGCTGTAAATTGAAGATGACTCTGTGGGACTTCCCTGGTGGTCCAGTGGCTAAGACTCTGCGTGCCCAGTGTGGGCGGTGCAGGTTTGACCCCGGGTGGGGGAACTAAGATTCTACCTGCCACTCACTGTGGCCAAAAAATAAATGAAATTTAAAAATAATGGACAGTAAAAGAAAGAAGCAAGAAAGGGATGTTGACAGAAATTAACACACACAGGAAGCTGGAGGGATAAAGGGAAGAGATGGGGGGGACAAAGGCTAAGAGGACCCCCACCTCCACTCCCTTGATCCGCCTCCTTTTGAGCAAACCAGGCTGGAAGAAGTGGGTTGAGAGGGAAGACAGTGAGGCCGAGGCTGAGGGGTCTCTCACCATGAAGACCCCTGACAAGGCCCTAGTACCTGCGTACAATGGTCCCGTGTAGGTAATTTGAAAACCGTATGGTTATGACTGCTGTACTCTCTACGTATATCTTCCGTGTCACACTTCCTCAGTGGCATTCCAGTGGCCTGGGGCATATTCAGGGGCTGGCTGGGGGAAGGTGATTTAGTTGGCACCTAGTGGGGTGGACGCGGTTCACATTTATTTCTGAGATAAATGAACCAAGAGTCTGCTTGTTGCCATGGGATTGAGGGTTGCCAACACTACTTAGTCCGTAGACATCCCGTAGACGTCAGACTGTCCCACGCCCCTAAGAATTTCCCACACCTGACTAGTCAGACATCCAGATCAGGGGAAACAGCACTTCCTGGCGTCAGAAGAGCCTGACACGACTGCCCACTGTGCCATTTCACCTGCTTTCACCTTAGATGCCTTAACATGAGAACATGACGCCAAACCGTCTTGTTCCAACATAAGAAACGCAAATTACCTTAAAAATCTCACGGCTCTGCTATGAAAGCAAGTTGCTAGAGGCTGGCCCACAGTGGGCAACGATCCAAAAATTCTACATAAAATTTTTAACATCAACAGTGAGTTGATAATGGAAATCAATACATTATCAATAATAAAAAAGTGAATTCCAGTCAGCATCCTGAGGAAAGACTGAATGGTAGTTCTGCTTTTCCCTACAGAAAATTATTGTCATAGGAAAAGGTGATCTGAGAGCATAAACTCAAAAATTCTAGAGAACAGTAGGAGAGACATCTGCCACAGTCCAATAAAATACCATCTTACGTTTCCAGCTTGTATTTTTTATTTGTCCTTTTATTTTTTCACTGTAGGTAAGATTTTTAAGATTTGTAATTTGTTGTGGTTTATCTCATTAAATATTTCCTTTTGTATATAATTTTATATTCATAACTTGAATTATATTTTGTAAAAGAGGGCCCCCCAGTTGCAAGAATGGTAGGCCCTACTACCTTGCTGACACAGGAGCTTGGGAAGGGTGCGCTGTGGAGGCTGCCCGGGGCAGCGCAGGGGAGACGGGAAAGCTGGCGTGGGGAGCGGAGACTCACGAAGCGGAGGACCAGTCCTGCAGGACCTGAAGCACAGCAGGGTTTTCTGGGAGGGCCTGAGAACAGGGCTTGGAAGTGAGGCAGCCAGTGACAATGGCGCACACCGCGCGAGGGGCTGGGAGAACCCAGATGCTTCCTCTCTGGGCACAGACGCCGCCGACACGCTGACTCCTTCCTCTGCCATGGCTGTGCCCGCAGGTGCAGCGCCCGCAGGTGCAGCGCCCGCAGGTGCAGCGCCCGCAGGTGCAGCGCCCGCAGGTGCACCACGGCTCTCGCAGGCAAACCATGCACACGTGTGCTCCTGTGGGCGACTAGCTGTCAAACCTAAGCCCGCTGCATCCCCCTCTGACTGGAGGAGCCAGGGTCACTCGGCGGTGCCCTGGGTGCTAGGGAGGCTTAGAAAACATGTGAATCCCCATAGATGGGCACTTCCAAAGAAAGAAGGAATGGTGAAAGAAAAAATGAAAGTCACAAATATCCAGTGTTCATAGCAGCACTATTTATAATAGCCAGGAAATGGAAACAGCCTAAATGTCCACAGCCAGAGATGAAAGGATAAAGAAGATGTGGTATTTATATACACAATGGAATATTACTCAGCCATAAAAAGGATGAAATTATGTCCTCTACAGTAACATGGATGGACCTAGGGATTATCATAATAAGTAAAGCCAGACAGAGAAGGACAAATATCACATGGTATCGCCTACATTGAGTCCAGAAAAATGATATGAATGAACTTATTTATAAAACAGAAACAGACTCATAGACATTGAAAACAAACTTATGGTTACCAAGGGAAAAAGTTGGGGGGGGACGCAAATAGGAGTGTGGGGCTAGCAGATACACACCACTGCACACAGAATAAACAAGGACCTACTGTGGAGCACAGGGAGCTGTATTCGATATCTTGTAATAATCTACAATGCAAAAGAATCTGGAAAAGAATACAGAAATACTCTGTACACTAAAATAAGTATAAAAATCTAAAAAAAGAGAAAGAAGTCTTAAGGAAAGGAAAGAAAACACCCCAAATACTCACTACAGAGCCACCACTATCATCCCTACTTTAGAGAATGCAACTGGAAAGGGAAGCCTTGAGAGTGAAAGTGAAAGAGCCTGAAACTGACAGAGCCCAGAGCCCACCTCCAGGCCTTAAGGCACATGTTCAAATGCCAATGGCTGATGCAGGTGAGCAGGAAAAAGATAACAGCACAGGTGTGGGAATATCAACTGGCTTCTGGTCTTCAGGGCTGGGGACAAATGGGAGTGGCAAGGACTGTGGCAAACTAGAGAGCCCATGTCTATCAAAGGGGGCCATTGCTCCAAAGCTCCTGCAGGTTGTGGCCATGTGGGCACACTGGTCAGTGGAAACAGATACACTGATTTTAAGAGAGATAAGAAATGTAGACTTCACTGTGAACTGTTTTGATTTTGATTTATCCAAAAACAGATAAAACTTTGGTAGCATTTTTGGAGCCACAATTGTGCAAAGTCATCTGCTAGTAGGTTATGATCTTATTTGCAATTTTTGTTCTAAAGTGAACCCTTGCCCACTAAACCACATGGCTATACCTGTCATAAGTGGATTGTATTTTATAAATCTGCTGTTAATTCTTAGGCTTTGCTTCTTGACCAGACCAGAATTCGGACAGAGTTTCTAAAGGACTGACTTTACTGCTTATTAGCTGTGTAATCTTGAGTGAATCCTCCAGCTTCTCATCTGTCAAATGAACATTAAAAACAAAACCAAACACCCTGCCTACCTCCCAGGGTTGTTGTGGGAGTCAAATAAAATACTGGATCTGGATATGTTTTGAAAACTATCAAGATCTACAGAAAAGTCAGTGCATTATTTTTAATGATAACCTTAACTTCCTGAAAGGTAATTAGCCCAAATTCCCCCTTTCCATTTATAGACATAACACACTAATTTTTCTTCCATCTCTGACTCCCCGCCGCCCTCCTTGGCATTTCAAAATGATTGCCTGGGATTCGGTATGTTCATTAACCACTTCCCCTCGTACCGCAGGAAACGACTCATCTGCCCCCAAATACCTTCCATTTGGAACACAGCATTTATTTTTTTCCTCCCATCTTCATACTTTTTTTCTTTTTAACCAAGTACAACATTCAGGGGTTTGTTTTCACATGAATTTTTCTGCAGAGACTCATTTGAACAAGGAGACGGAGTCACTTAGGAGGGCAGCTGGGAGGTGAAGCCGGGGCGGCCTGAGTGTGCGTCTACATCCCCCACTGTCAGTCCCTGTGGTTTCTGAGAGTTCATGTCTTGAGCCCGAACTATCTACGTACCGTATGTGCCCTGGGGAAAGCCATTCTCACTGAAACGCAAAATAAACCCATCACTTAGATGAAGGATGGAGCCCATTTGGCAATGGTGTTCCTTTCCATACTTCCTTTCTCCAAATGTCTTTTTTTTTTTTTTCATGGAAAGGCATTTTATTTTACATACAGCAATGTGTACATGTCAATCCCAAACTCCCAATCTATCCCACCCCTCAACTCTTCCGCTCCTGGTAACCATAAGTTAGTTCTCTAAATCAGTGAGTCTGTTTCTGTTTTTTAAATAAGTATGTTTGTACCATTTTTCTTTAGTTTCTGTATGTAAGTGATATCACATGAGATTTGTCTTTGTCTGACTTACTACACTTAGTATGATAATCACCAGATTCATCCATGTTGTTGCAAATAGCATTATTTCATTCTGTTTTAATGGCTGAGTGATATTCCACTGTATGTATGTACTACATCTTCACACATTCATCATGGGCATTTAGATTGCACCTGTGGCCTTGGCTACTGTGAACAGTGCTGCTATGAACACTGGGGTGCATGTATACTTTTGAAACATGATTTTCTCCAGATATATGTCCAAAAGTGAGATTGCTGCATCATATGGCAACTATGGAAAAGGTCAGTTTTCATTCCAATCCCAAAGAAAGGCAATGACAAAGAATATTCAAACAGTTACACTCATTTCACTCAATCTTTTGAGCAAGATTATGCTCAAAATCCTTCAAGTTAGACTTCAGCAGTACGTGAACTAAGAACATCCAGATGTACAGCTGGGTTTAGAAAAGGCAGAGAGAGACACCAAAGATCAAATTGCCAACATCTGTTGGATCATAGAAAAAGCAAGAGAGCTCCCGAAAAACATCTACCTCTGCTTCATTGACTATTCTAAAGCCTTTGACTGTCTGAATCACAACAAATTGTAGAAAATTCTTAAAGAGATGGGAGTGCCAGACCACCTTACCTGTCTCCTGAGAAACCTGATGTGGGTCAAGAGGCAACAGTTAGAACCAGACATGAAACAAATGATTGGTCCAAATTGGGAAGGAGTACAAGGCTGTATACTGTCACCCTGCTAATTTCACTTATATACAGAATGCTTCATGCAAAATGCCAGGCTGGATGAATCACAAGCTGGAATCAAGATTGCCAGGAGAAATATAAACCACCTCAGTTATGCAGATGATGCCACTCTAATGGCAGAAGGTTCAGAGGAACTAAAGAGTCTCTAGAGGAAGGTGAAAGATGAGAGTGAAAATGCTGGCTTAAAACTCAACATTCGAAAAAATAAGATCATGACATCCAGTATCAACACTTGAAATAGAGAAGAAAAAGTGGAAGCAATGACAGATTTTACTTTCTTGGGTTCCAAAATCACTGTGGACAGTGACTGCAGCCATGAAATTAAAAGACTCTTGCTCCTTGGATGGAAAACTATGACAAATCTAGACAACATATTCAAAAGTAGAGCCATCACTTTGCCGACAAAGACCCATCTAGTCAAAGCTATGGTTTTTCCAGTAGTCATGTATGGATAGGAGAGTTGGACCTTAAAGAAGGCTGAACACCAAAGAATTGATGCTTTCAAACTCTGGTGCTGGAGAAGACTCTTGTTGGACAGCAAAGAGATCAAACCAGTCAGTCTTAAAGGAAATCAACCCTGAATATTCATTGGAAAGACTGATGCTAAAGCTGAACCTCTGGTACTTTGGCCACCTGCTGTGAAGAGCTGACTTATTGGAAAAGACCCTGATGCTGGGAAAGATTGAAGGCAAAAGGAGACGATGAGATGGCTAGATAGCATCACCAACTCACTGGGCATGAATTTGAGCAAAGTCTGTAAGACAGTGGGGGACAGAGGAGCCTGGCGTGTTGCAGTCCATGGGTTTGCAGAGAGTTGAACAAGACTTAGTGACAGAACAATAACGACAACAACAATGGCAGCTATATTTTTAGTGGTTTTTTTTTTTTTTTTTAAGGATGCTTCATACTGTTCTCCACGTGGCTGCACCAAAATACATTCCCACCATGTCTTGTTACAGTGTGGGGCCAGCCTAAAGATGTATGTACTACGCCTTTACACATTCATCATGGACATTTAGGTTGCACCTGTGGCCTTGGCTACTGTAAACAGTGCTGCTATGAACACTGGGGTGCATGTATACTTTTGAAACATGATTTTCTCCAGATACATTTCCAAAAGTGGGATTGCTGTCTCCCTGTGGACGCCCTCAAATGACCCATTTACAGTGATGTGGAATATCTGCCATCAACACAAGGAGTGTCCAGGGGGGAGAACCTACATCTGTAATTTGAAAATTTTGTATCTATTGTTAATTACATGAAAATTAAATGAACGGAATGTCTGTGATAAAAGGAAAAATTCCTGAGAGGAAAAGCTCTTCTTCTTAGCTATGAAAGACCTTTTTGATTGAAAAGAAAATGAAAAAAATCTTTTACTGCACATCTAGACAGTCATCTCTTCTGTCTTTCGAAACCCTATCAGTGGACTCCCCACTCATGGCCCACACGGCGCTGGCCGCAATGTGGCCCTTGCTCCTGTCCCCTCTCGGCCAGTGGGGCCCCAGCCTGCCGCCACAGCCCATCACACCCTCCCTCCTTGCCTTTCCAGAGGTGGGTCTCTCTGAATGACAGGTCTCTCCCTGACACCGTCCACTTACCTGGAATCTACAGTCCTTCCAAGCTGGATGTAAGTTACTGCCCTCCATGAAGTCCTCCTTGATTACCCTCAACACCACCCCCCCCCCACATTCCCCTGAGTCTGACCTACAATTTAGTACAGTAAGTCCGTCACATAGACATAGTGTGTCTAGGTGTAGGCCCTCTGCCAACCTGTCCCCTGCCCCGCCCC
>SJYV01024368.1:0-19067 GCA_006410875.1 Neotragus pygmaeus | reverse complement strand
AGGACACTTAGACAAGGATGTCACTTAGCTGACCATTCATTCACCTGAGAGGTCACTTACCTTCTCTGAGCTGGTTTCCCTCAGCTCCAAGATTGTCATGAAGGTTCAACATCAAAATCCAAGTGTGGCCTGTAGACCAGCAGCATCTTCATTGCCTGGAAGTGAAAAACGCAGGCTTTCAGGTCCCATCCATGTCCTACTGAGTCGGAATTTCTAACAAGATTTCCAGGTGGCTCGTGTGCACGTGAGTGTGAGAAGCAGTGTCTCCTGATGGTAAACTGGTGGCCAGGCTCTCCTCGAGGAGCCTGGTGTGGTCTGGAAGTGGACAGAGGTTCGTCCCATTTTATACTCATTTCTCAGGTAACAAAACTGTTTCTCATGCTTGTGTTTTACAGTTTTCATGATAGTTCACTTCACTGTGGTGACGTGTTTGCAAAAGGCAGAGGTCTTCGCAGATGTCATCAAGGATTTTGAGGTGAGTTGACTTGCTAGATTAACCGGGTGAGCCCTAAATGCCATCACAAATGCTCCCGTAAGACAGAGGCAAAGAGTGCCAACACCTGGAGGAGGTGGCCAGGTGAGGAGGGAGGCAGAGGTGGGGGTGATGTGGCCCCAAGCCCAGGAATTCCCCCAGGCAGCCGCCAGAGGCTGCAGAAAAACAGGAATAGAGTCTCCATAGAGAACATGGCCCTGTGGATTTCAGCCTTCCAGCCTCCAAAACAATGAGAATAAATACCTGGTGTTTTAAGGTACCAACTTTGTGGTAATTTGTGGCCGTCCTAGGAAACAGCTTCCATCAGAAGATAAAGCTGCCTTAACTTGGTCTGATAAACAGGTGAGGCAGGAAGTGAGTGCATAGACCTCCACTCCCTGCTGAAAGGGAAAGGGCTTTGCTGCTCAGCTCTTGGTGAGGCCTTCACCCTGAGAGCATCCCGGAGGCAGGTAGCGAGGAAGGCCACTGAGATAGAAAATAAGGCTTCTTGCAGGGCCGTTTGGGATTTAACCACAAGGGAAATACAAACAGCCAAGGACCCAGAGGCCCCTCGGGGGTTCAGGACATGAGGTTTCATCTAAGACTGGCCTTTGTTTCATTTGTTCATTATTTTCTGGGCAAATATCTGCATAGTCACTCAGTCATGTCTGACACTTTGCAGCTCTTTGGACTGTAGCCCACCAGGCTCCTCTGTCCATGGGATTTCCCAGGCAAGAATACTGGAGTAGGTTGCCANTTCATTATTTTCTGGGCAAATATCTGCATAGTCACTCAGTCATGTCTGACACTTTGCAGCTCTTTGGACTGTAGCCCACCAGGCTCCTCTGTCCATGGGATTTCCCAGGCAAGAATACTGGAGTAGGTTGCCATTTCCTCCTCCAGGAGACCTTCCCAATCCAGGGATCAAACCCTCGTCTCCTGTGTCTCCTACACTGCAGGCAGATTCTTTACCCCCTGAGCCACTGGGGAAGCCTGAGCAAATATCATGCCAGGGGGATATCTAGGTTCTGGAAGACAGCCTGACCTGATACTTGGCCTTAGAGGAAGAAAGTGAAAGCCACTCAGTCGTGTCCAACTCTTTGCGACCTTGTGGACTACACAGTCCATGGAATTCTCCAGGCCAGAATACTGGAGTGGGTAGCCTTTCCCTTCTCCAGGGGATTTTCCCAACCCAGGGATTGAACCCAGGTCTCCCACACTGCAGGTGAATTCTTTACCAGCTGAGCCACCAGGAAAGGCCTTAGAGGGAGAACCTTCTAATAAACAAAACACAATAAACATGTTAATACAAAACCAAAATGGATAAGCAGGGCGAAATTGCTGTACAGGAAATAAACTGAGGGTTAAAGTGGGGAATAGAGGCCAAGCTAGACAAAGAGTCCTAATCCATGTCTCACCTGGGAAAGACAGGCAGTTGATTCATGTGAGTCCACCCAGAACAGAGCTGATAGCAAACGAGGTGGTGATATTTGGGAGCAAACACCTACTTTGTTAGTTCAACAGTAATCCAGGAAATGTTCTTAAAATGCTCACACACATTCACCTTCTAAAGCAATTGCTGGAAGCTGGCTCCACTGGTCCCACACCCCAAGGTGAATTTATTTGAAATCTGACCTCCCTGCAAGCTTGCCCAGGGACAGCCACTTGTCCTTCCAGTGGGAGGGAATTCAGATGTGACACATGAGGCAGCAGACAAATCCAGAAAGTAGGGCCCCCAGGGGGCCACTGATCCTGGAATTAGCCAGGCTGGAGCATGAAAACTCAACTGAAGGGAGCGGTCACGTGAACTGAGAGACTTTACAGACTTAACCACACGCCGGGCAGCCCTTGTTTGAATCCTGATTCTGGGAAAGCAATGAGAAAACAGCATCTATGAGACTTGAACTTTAGAGGTGATAAGGCTATTGTAGCTATGTTAGAAAACACTCACAAGAGATCTGGGATTTGCTTTAAATACGTTGGTGGAAAAAAGGGAGTGAACTGGAAGGGGTGGAGCAGGGCTTGGTAATTGTTCAATCTGGTGATGGGTAGATGGCAGTTCATCATATTTTGGTTGAAATACTCATAACTGTCTAATTGTACTTAGTTTATTACACGATCGCTGTTTACTTGAGGAAGAATTGCATGATATTGCAAAATGACCAGAAATCATTAACGTGGCTCATCCCCACGTTAACCCGCCAGAAACAGGGCATTTCCTGAGGGCCTGAGCATTGACTGTACACATTCCCACTGCTTCTGCAGACAGAACTCTGTAAACCTTCAGCCAAGCCCCACACACTGGGAAGGGATTTTATTTACCATCTGAAGCTAGCAGCTTGCTCATTACAGAAGTCCACCGGCTGCTGGCGATTTTATGCAGATCTGAGCATAACAGACGGGGCCTGTCACCCCAGCTCTCAAGTGAAGATCTGGGGGTGTTTTCAAGCAGAAATAATGGACCATTGCAGCTTTTTAGAGAGATATGATTTATCTACGGGATGGCATCCAGGCTGGAGCCTGGACGACAACCCCAGGCTCCACGGCCAGGGGAGGCCTGCTAAGGGGGGCCAGCGAGGCTCTGCCTGCCGGGGCAACCCAGAGTTGGGGTGACCCGTACCAGGCACAGAAACACACCCTCACGGAGAGTGCAGATGTGGGAAATTTCTGTTGAATTTGAACCACATGCTGGCGAACTGGGCGACTCAGTCCAGGTGGAAAGTTCTCAGGATCATGTGGTTTGGGCGCCTTCATTACTCTAGAGCAGGAATATCCATGTTTGCAAAGATGCGAACCGTGTACCTTTGATTGAAAACAGCTGCACATAAATGCAAGCCTTTTTCACCAGTTAATTGGACTGGGACGGGCACTGCCAGGTGTCCACCCAGGGCCCTTCTTTCTCGCTAACAGGACCCTGATGGTCGCATATTCCCCCAGCCTTGTTCAGCCCCCCAGCTACTGTGCCCCTGACCCCTTCCTAGCCCCAAGGCCAAGGCAGGCGGCTGCAGGGAGAAATCTCTGTTGATGGAGCTCTGAGAGGCAGGGATCTCAGGCAACTCTTTGCTAAACTGAAGCTGCTGCCTCCTTGCAGGGACAAAACGAGCTGAGAGCCCAGAGACAATCCTTTCGCCAAGGTGGCAACAGGAGAGACAGGATCGCCTCCACAACTTGCCTCAAACAAACTGCAAGGATCGGGTCCCAGCGAGGCTGGGCAGGGTGGCTCCTCACAGCCTTTCCATCCACAGAACAACCTCCGTGGATGGTGCCCAGACACTTCTGCAGCTGCTGCTTCGCTGCTTTCTGGGGGCTCCCGTCCACACCAGGCCTTGGGATGAGGTCCATATTCTAATTCTCCAACACAGTGCTTCACGGGCACCAGGCCTCTCCCAGCCTGGCAGCAGGTGGTCCCTCGGGCTTCACAGGCCTCCCCTTTTTGTGGCCTCAACTTATTCCAGGCCCTGTAATTCACGGTCACCCAAAGATGGTATGTTTCCATGAACTAAGGCCTGGCCCTCCCCCTGCACACGCCATGACTGTTAGATTTCCTGCTCTGTTTGCTTGCGGCTTTTGTTATTCTCTGAGATTGTCTTGGGCATTGATTTATTTACCTCCTTCCCTGCCTTCTGCTTCCCAGACAAGAAGACGCACTCCCCAAGGTCGGGCTGCATCTGCCTCCTTCTCTCTCGCTTTCCTGGAGCCCGCGGTGCCCAGGAGGAGCTGAAGGAGTGAGGGATGACTCAGACCAGGGACTGAAGGGTGAACACATGAGTGAGGACGTGTGGACCTTTGTCAAAGCTAGACTGTTTATTTCTCACTTCCTTCTTGCCTGGCACCTCCTTCCAACCTGATGTCTTGTTGGACTCAAAATCTAGTCTGTCTGGCTAGCATTGTCCAAGAGCTCCAGGAGGATGAAGACGTTGCATATCCATGCTGTCCAATATGGTAACCGTTCATCACATATGACTAGTTCAATTCAGTCGCTCAGTCATGTTCGACTCTTTGCAATCCCATGAACCGCAGCACGCCAGGCCTCCCTGTCCATCACCAACTCCTGGAGTCTACCCAAACTCCTGTCCATTGAGTTGGTAATGCCATCCAACCATCTCATCTTCTGTTGTCCCCTTCTCCTCCTGCCCTCAATCCTTCCCCACATCAGGGTCTTTTCAAATGAGTCAGCTCTTCGCATCAGGTGGCCAAAGTATTGGAGTTTCAGCTTCAACATCAGTCCTTCCAATGAACACCCAGGACTGATCTCCTTTAGGATGGACTGGTTGGATCTACTAGACATATGACTAAGGGCACTTGAAATGAGACCAATGTGACTTGGGAGCTGAATTTTTAAGTTTATTTAGTTTTATTCATATGAACGTAAATAGCTACTGTGAAGGACAGCACAGNTCTACTAGACATATGACTAAGGGCACTTGAAATGAGACCAATGTGACTTGGGAGCTGAATTTTTAAGTTTATTTAGTTTTATTCATATGAACGTAAATAGCTACTGTGAAGGACAGCACAGGACTCCATCCTCAGAGTCATTCCTGGCTGTGTTCTCCGGGTCTCATCTCCTGTCTGCCTGCCTGGCCCACCTGGACTCCCAGTTCTCACCCTCTGTCTTCAGCCTGAGGGTCACCAACCTTCTCCCAGGTGGGCAGCTCATTCGCCTTTGGTTCAGGGGCCGCAGAGACTGGCGCCAGGTCCCAAGCTGATGAGACTCTCTGAGGCCATCTCAGTCTGGACGCAGGTCAAAGGCTTCCCAAGAGTACAGGATACATAGGAACTTCCTTCTGCCAGCCTGGCCTTCCCTGCAAAAGACCCCCAAAGCTCTAGAAATCTCTGAGACTAAAAGGGGGGCTGAGGGGTGTCAACCAAGAGTCTTGATCACAAGGGACAGAACGTTGTGCCAACCAGCATGAGGTGAAATTAAAACACTGCAGGAGTGGCATGGCCTGTCCCTACTGGGCGGCAGGCATGGCTGGATCCCGGGGCAAAACGGTGTGATCAGGAAGATGGCTCTTCCGTCCTTCAGGTCCCTTCCTGCTGGGTCGGCTCCATTCTCAGCCACGAGGTGTTTCTCACGAGNCAAGAAGGAAAGTGTTAGTCACTGAGTCGTGTCCAACTCTTTGCAACCCCATGGCCTAGCTCCCCAGACTCGTCTGTCCATGGAATTCTGCAGGCAAGAATACTGGAGAGGGTTGCTATGCCCTCCTCCAGGGTATCTTCCTGACCCTGGTATCAAGCCTGAGTCTCCCATACTGTAGGCAGATTCTTTACCATCTGAACCTCCAGGGAAGTGCTCTATAAGAATGTTATTCCCTAAATATCCTCTTTCCCTATATCTCCTAAAAATTAGAAACATTTAATTGCATGAAGCTTACCACTCAGGTAATCTAACTCAACACATCCTCAGTGTCCTATACAAGGTACATGATCAATAAATATTTGTGCTTATGATGACAAATTCTGTACCTGGTAATGAGTTTTAACACAAAATGAGAATGTTAAATGAATTCAAATGAATGGAGAATTTATAATGAACCATAAGGGCTGCACATTCACATTTATAAAAAAATAGATCCACTTTTTTTCCTCCCAAGTTAGTCTAATGTTTGTTTCACACCCCCATTTCACTGCAGTGGGAAAAACTTAATCTTGGCCAATTACAGAATCTTCCACTCAGGATAGATATCTAAATTTTGCAGATAAAATGATTGTGGCTTAACAAAATTCCACCGAATTGTGAAGGTGTCTGCCTGAGCATATCTAGCGAGATATCAGTTGTCCCATTTGAATCTTGATCTTTGATTTTGAAGTTCATGCCAAGGTATCCCCCAAGGGATATCTTTAGGTCTTGGTGGCTTCTTTACTTCTTCATCCTGGGAACACAGAATCATTCCATTTTCTTCATGTTTTGTGAATGATATAAGACCAGTCTATCTAAATGTGTTCTCTAATGACTCCTGCTTATGAGGACTCTTCCCATGGAAGATGCTCTGGCTTTCCATGCCCTTGGGTCTCATTTCTTAATAGCCAGTGATTCTGTCTTCCTGGGGAGGCAAGTTTCATAAACTTTTTATCTGGGACCCACATTCGCCTGTGTTGTTGTGAACCACTCTTGTGTATCTCTTTTCCTGTCCTTCCCCATTCCCGCTTCCAGCTCACTTGCAGAATCTTTATGGCCTCCAAATGTTTTGTCTTTGCCTGCATATTCCTCTAAGGAGTTTGTTATTTCAAACACCAAAATTGAAAAAAAAAAAAATAGCACTCCACCTTTCTCTGACTTCTACTCTTCGTATCCTTCATTCGAGTAAAAAAGCAGGAAACAGCTTAGTAGCCTTAATGGGAGAGTGTAGGGTGGTGAGTTGGGGAGAATAAGAAATGGTCTTCCATGGTAGCTCAGACAGGGAAGAATCTACCCAATGCAGGAGACTTTGGTTTGATCCCTGGGTTGGGAAGATCCCCTGCAGGAGGGCACGGCAACCCACTCCAATATTCTTGGCTGAAGTATCTCCATAGACAGAGGAGCCTGACGGGTTGTAGTCCATGGGGTTAAAAAGAGTCGGACACGACTGAGTGAATAAGCATAGCATATGAAATGTTTGGAAATATTATATTGCTACATGAACAATGAAACTAAACACTTTGGTAGACTGGCGTCATAGGGTAAGACATCTAAACTACTTGATGGTGAAAGATGGATTATTGAATACATTTATTATCAATACACTTTATGAGTCACTGGTAGAATTAAAAAATACTGTTATGTGATTAGAATCCCTTTTAAGGCAAATACGAATTTATTTTTAATACAATAAATTACATGTTGTTCATATTGGAAGTCTCATCTGGTCCCATCACAAATTTAAATGAATGAGTAGCGCTATTATAAAAAGAGAAACTAAAATGTTACTGGGAAAAAAAAAAAGGTCTTACTGAGTTCTTATACCAGCCAATATTTTTCGACCTTAGTACAATAAAGAAGGTTATTTGTAACTCATTGTACTAGGGGAGCAGAGTTCACCCCGTGGGTGATGATCCCCTGAGAACAGTGGAAGGAGCTCTCTGGACTCCTTTTTAAATAGGAATCTCTCTAGCTGCAAAAAGCTTACAGGAAGGCTGAGGCAGTGAGCGCTACATGGCTTAGAGAGCTTAGCTATTCTGCTATTCGGCTCATGGCACTTTGAAAAAGTTTGAAAATTATATGTAAAACCAGCTCTGTGTGTTTCAATACATTTTTTATACGAGGCAGATCATTACTTGGAATTAATGAAAAAGTTTGGGCTTCCCTGTTGGCTCAGACAGTAAAGAATCTGCCTGCAAGGCAGCAGACCCAGGTTCCGTCCTTCAGTCAGGAAGATCCCCTGGAGGACGGCATGGTAACCCACTCCAATATTCTTGCCTGGAGAATCCCATGGACAGAAGAGCCTGGCGGGCTACAGGCTTGCATGAAGCTGGAAATGTCTGAATCGACTGAATACATACACACGTATGCGTCCNGATCCCCTGGAGGACGGCATGGTAACCCACTCCAATATTCTTGCCTGGAGAATCCCATGGACAGAAGAGCCTGGCGGGCTACAGGCTTGCATGAAGCTGGAAATGTCTGAATCGACTGAATACATACACACGTATGCGTCCCTTCTGGTCGTAGCAGTGCTGGCTTTTCTCAGTGGCCGGCAGGGGGCAGCAGACAACAATGATAGTATGACCATGACCACGTAAATGGAGCTTGTGTGATAGAACTAATTCTTAGAGTGAATGAGAGCATTCACAAAACTGATATAAAGACAGCTTTGGAAGCCTGAGGAAAGAATGACAGGTGGAGTGGAGCATAAAGGACCTTGAGTGCCTTGCTAACAACTTTTAGCTTCATTTGAAGAATCAGTAGAGGTTTATAAGCAAATGACATGATATGTGAACTGTCTGTGAAAATGATTTAGAAGAATCATTTTGAAAACAGCATGAAGGCTTCCCCACTCTGAAGGAATCAAAAAGCAAGTATTTTATCTTAATTCTTTCTAGGTTTAGGGCTAGGTGCTTTACCGGCTTATCTACTTTAATAGTCATTACTCGAAGAGTAGGAAAATTAAATCACTCCAGATCAGTCAAAGAGGAAGTGACAATTTTTACTAGAGAACCTTGGTGTCTCTTGTTAAATGCTGGGAACAAATTACAAGGATACCTCAGTAATCCAAATCAGAATGCATGAAGTACTGAACTAAGTACAGACTGTTAAAAAATAGAATTAACTGGACTTACTAGAAAACCGAATGTAGTGAGGAAATATCTAGAATTACTTCAAAAGCTGTGAGTGTGTGTCATGGGCAGGTATCCCTGTTAGAGTCTGAGATAGTAATTGTGAATTATGAATACAAATTTGAGTGTGTACATGCCTGTCTGAGAGAGAAATTGTGTGAGAGTGTGTGTGTGATTATATTACAATGGGATATGTAAGTGGAAGTACTAGTAGAACCTTGATAAAGTGAACCTGGAGGATATTCTTGGATGGAGAGAAAGATTTGTGGTTCATACATATGTAAGTGGTAGTTGGAAATATCCACCGTGCATGCATGCAGTTATCCAAGGAAGGAGTGCAGAGAGATGTAACATGCAGCACCAGAACTTTTAAGGCAGAGGTTCTTTCTCCTGTGCAAAAATCACACTTTGGCTGCTCAGTAGAACACAGCCTTCCAAGCTCTACTTCCAGGGATTCTGATCAGCACCCAGCAAGGAGGGTAACTAAAACGGTAGGAAAGAGCAGGGCAGTGTCAGTTCTATATGCCAAGGGAATGCTCTCAGCAGTGTTGGAAATTTCAGACCATTAAACTTTGGGGACAGAGGGTAACTACTTCCTACTGGGTGTTGCAGCCTGTTGGTCAGCTTTCTACACTGTAACACAGACCTCTTTCCTTCCAGCGCTACCTATTTCCCCCAATTCTTTTAATTCAACAGCTACTGGAGGTCTTGCTTTCCCTTTTTATTTTTTCCCTTAAAAAAAATTATAGTTGATTTACAGTATCATGTTAGTTTGAGCTGTACAGCACAGTGATTCTACACACACANCTGGATGGCATCACGGACTCGATGGACGTGAGTCTGAGTGAACTCTGAGAGATGGTAATGAACAGGGAGGTCTGGCGTGCTGCGATTCATGAGGTCGCTAAGAGTCGGACACGACTGAGTGACTGAACTGAACTGAACTGAAAGTGATCTGGTCCTGTCTCTTGGTATGCCTACTGATTTTTTACTGAATGCCATACATTGTGATTTTAAAATTCCATAGTATATCTTAAAGATCTGTTCATTCAAATACTGATATATAGATAAACAGATAGATAGATATATATAGTAAAAAAATTCTTCATTCTCTAGGCTTTTCATTAACAGTATCTCCAAACCATACTGCAGTTCTGCAAGGCACTCATTTTGTGCCTATCATACCAATGATGAACATGGGGTGCAAAAAGCATACATGACTTGCAGAGAGAAATTCCTCTCAACAACTAAAACCAAGCCAAAGCCTCTGACTGTGTGGATCACAATAAACTGTGGAAAATTCTGAAAGAGATGGGAATACCAGACCACCTAACCTGCCTCTTGAGAAATCTGTATGCAGGTCAGGAAGCAACAGTTAGAACTGGACATGGAACAACAGACTGGTTCCAAATAGGAAAAGGAGTACGTCAAGGCTGCATATTGTCACCCTGCTTATTTAACTTATATGCAGAGTACATCATGAGAAACGCTGGACTGGAAGAGACACAAGCTGAAATCAAGATTGCCGGGAGAAATATCAATAACCTCAGATATGCAGATGACACCACCCTTATGGCAGAAAGTGAAGAGGAGCTAAAAAGCCTCTTGANGGAAAACCATAGCCTTGACTAGATGGACCTTTATCGGCAAAGTAATGTCTCTGTTTTTTAATGTGCTGTGTAGGTTGGTCATAGGTTTTCTTTCAAGGAGCAAGTGTCTTTTAGTTTCATGGCTGCAGTCACCATCTGCAGTGATTTTGGAGCCCAAGAAAATAAAGTCTGTCACTGTTTCCATTGTATCCCCATCTATTTGCTATGAAGTGATGGGACTGGATGCCATGATCTTAGTTTTTTGAATGTTGAGTTTTAATAGGTATAGAGTTTCAGATTTACCAGATGGATGGATGGTGTTGATGGCTGCACAACAATATGAATGTATTTAATATCACTGAACTGCACACTTAAAATGGTTAAAATGGTAAATTTTATGTTATGTATATTTTAACACAATAAAAAAAAAAGAAAAAGAAAATCAAGTGACTTCAAGCTCTGTTTCTACAAATTGTCAAAATCTGAAATATTAACCTTAAAATGTACTCCAAACCTACGAATCAGCTTGTCTTGGTCACTTTCTTCCCCAGACATCCCAAATTCACCCTCTTCCTTATACTCCCACGGCCCTTGTGTCAGCCTGGCACCTCATTGCTCGCACCGCCCCCACCAGCCCGACCCGGTCCCATCACAATGCTCTGTACACAGCAGCCAGAGGGAAATTTCGAACACTACAGGATCCAGATGGAACTTAGTTGCCTCTGCACTGGAAATTGTGAAATTCCCACATTCTGCTACACTGGTCTCTTTACGTTTCCATCTTAAATCACCAACAAGGATAAACAAACTGTGGAACATGCACACAATTGAATATTATTCAGTAATAAAAAGAAATGCGCTATCAAGCCAGGATAAGACATGGAGAAAATTTAAGTGCATATTCCTAAGTGAAAGAAGCAATCTGAAAAAGGCTGCGTGCCCTTTGATTACAACTCTGTGACCTTCTGGAAAAGGCAAAACTACGGAACTAGTAAAAGGACCAGTGGTGGCCAGGGGCTGGGGTGGGGAGGGGTGCCTGCAGAGCCCATGGGATTTTTAGGGCAGAAAATTACTCTGTATGAGACCTTCATGGTGCGTAGGTGACAGTGCACATTTGTCCAAACCCATAAACTATGCGGCACAAAGGATGAACCCTAATGTAAACAAGAGGCCTCAGTTAACAATAACATAGCAATACTGGTCCAACAATTGTAACAAATGTACCTCATTAATGCAAGATGTTAATACTGGGGGAAACTGCATCTAGGGAAGATGGAAAGTTTGGGAACTCATTCTATCCACTAAAATTTTTCTATGAATCTAGACCTGTTCTAACAAATTAAGTTTATTCATTCAATATGCACATAGCCCAGCCTGACTCAGGTTACAGCCATGCTCTGCACCAAGCCCTCTTGCTCCCCCTGGAATAACACCCAAACTCCTCTTCTGCTCAGTCTGGCCCTGCACCCTCTCCTTGCTTGTGGCAGGCCACTTTCCTCCTTGCCTGTGCCACCAGCCGCACTGGTCCCCTTCTCTGGCTCAAACTTGTCAGGGCTGCCTCAGGGCCTTTGGACAGGCTGTTCACACTGCCTGGAATCCTCTCCCCTTGGATTTTTATACAGCCGTCCCCCATCTCCTTTGGAAACCCTTTCCTGATCACCCCATATAATTGTGTACCTCATCATACCCTATCCCCTCAACAAGTTTCATTTGCTTTATAGATATGAGAAATTATATACTTGACATAGTAGCTTTAAAATATATCCACAAATGCCTTGCTTCTTCTCCTTTCAAGCAGTGGAACAGTAAAGGCTGTACCTAGTGACTGGAGGTGGGGGTGACAGTATGACTCAGGACACCAGATGATAAAAGCATGTGGCACCCTGCTTACTTTCTCTCTTTAATTTTTATTCCAGGGGCAGTCAGCTGCCATGCTCTAAGGACATGCAAGCAGCTCTATGGAATGGTTTTCAGGGAGGAACCCAGGCCCCCTGTCAACAGCGGTGGGAGAGGACCAAGTTGGAAACAAATGCTCCAGCCCTAGTCAAGCCTTTCGATGATGACAGCTCCACCCAATACCATGACTGCGACCTTGGGAGGGGTCACGAGCCAGCAATGCCAGCTAATCCACACCTGAACTCCTGACCCACAAAACTGAGACAATAAATATTTGTTGTTTTAAGCGGCTATGTTTTGGAGGTAACTTGTTACACAGCAGTAGCTAACTATTACATCTCATGAAGGGTCTCTCTTTCTCTCTTGGAAGCAGGGACCGTGCCTTTCTTGTTCCCTTGGAACTAGAACAATAGCCTGGCAAATATTAAACACTTGAATGAACAAACGAATAAATGAATGAATGTACTTTGGATGCACAGGAACCTATCTAACAGACCCTGAGTTTAAAGCAAGTTGAACTGGATCCTGGACTTACCACCCAAGTATTTAGGTGGTGCTGGTTTGGTTGCTAAGTCATGTCCAACTCATGCGACCCCGTGGACTGTAGCCTGCCAGGCTCCTCTATCCATGAGATTCTCCAGGCAAGAATACTGGAGTGGGTTGCTATTCCTTCTCCAGAGGATCTTCCTAAGCCAAGAATCAAACCTGGGTCTCCTGAATTGCAGGCAGATCCTTCACTGACTGAGCTATGAGGGAAGCCTGAGTATTCAGGGAGTGGTGCTAACAAGGCATCCATCCCAGTGGGTACCTGGCGCTGCGATGAGCATGCTTACACCCTTATCCCACTGCCTCCTAGATCCTGGTCTTGAGAGGGATGTGTGGTAAGGAAACAGAAAAGCTGAGGATCTGGTCTAAGGTCACACAGTTCACACAAGGCTGAGACTGGGTGTGCTCAGCTCCGGGGTGGATGTCCCGTGTATTGCTGTTGCCAGTGTCCTCTGCATCCTGCACCTTTGACCTATGAGAGGTTTCACAAGGCCGAGGAGAAGGGGCAAACTGCTGGCTGTCACATTTCCGTGGCCACAGCAGAATCCCTCTTCTCTTGTCCAGTGAGTGTGAGAACTGCGGGAAGGCGCACGCAGACCACAGCTCACTGTTTCTGACTGGCAGAGGCCTCTTGGAACTGTCTGGGCTTGGCCAGCTTTCAGAGAGTGACTCAATCACTTTAGCCATCCCCGAGAGTGGGTGGGGGCCTCTGCTTGCTAGAGCATGACTGTGGCCTTGCCTTGAGGGCTGTCAGCCAGGCAGGGTCCTGGGACAGAAATGGGACAGACTGCTGGCGACTGGGGAGCTGAGCAGGTCACCAAGGCTGGGCCCCTCTGGAGCCAAGTGAGTGACTCTGCACTGCAGCGTGGGCTCAGCCAGCTGTGCCCCTGGCCCTAGGCACTGTCACAGGACCAGACACTTCCCATGCCCGCAGGTGCTGCAGGTGCCATCCAGGTGTGGCACTGCGAAGGAGGCCCCACCAGAAACAGGAAGCTGGGGGTACCTTACTTCCTCAGTAAGCCCCAAAGTGGATGAGGCAAATCCCTGATGATGCCAAGAACTCCTAGGGAATAAGACATAGGTGTACGCAGGTCCTCCCCACCCTGGCTGACCCTGAAAGCCAGAGGAAGCCACTGACAAGGGAAATCTGACCCCAGAATGCTCCTCCTGAACTCTCCAACCCAGCCTCAAGGCAGCGGTCTGGCCTCTCCCAGTCCATCCCCTCCTGCTCAGGGTAACCCCATTCCTGGGTCCAGTGGCCTCTGAGGAGGCTCAGAGAACCCAGGACTCATCCACAAGGGGCCAGAGAGCAGGGGTTCAGTTCCTGGGCACTGTGGCAGCAACAGCAGAAGGAGTAACAGTACCAGTCACTGCTTCCAGCTCCACCACACGCAGGCCAGGCAGAACCCCCCATCCCAACCAGACTTCCCACCCCCAGGCGCTAGGACCAGGGCTGTCTCCACTTTCCACACAGGCTCCTCATCACCCTGAAGTGAAAGTGAAGTGAAAGTCGCTCAGCCGTGTCCGACTCTGCAACCCGGTGGACTGTAGAGTCCATGGAATTCTCCAGGCCAGAGTACTGGAGCGGGTAGCCACTCCCTTCTGCAGGGGATCTTCCCAACCCAGGGATCAAACCCAGGCAGATTCTTTACCAGCTGAGCCACAAGGGAAGCCCACCGCCCTAGGGACTGAGAAGTAGAATATTTCCCGCCACATCGGTAAACAAGGATGTCACAGTCATCAGCCTCTGCAGTCCTCCCAGTGCGAGCTGGTGAGCCCCGAGGGAACTCAGGAAGGAGAAGAGCGGCCATCTAGCAGCCATCAGACTGCAGCCACTCCCCACGGTGAGCCCCGAGGAAAGAAAGCGCAGGATGTGCAAACACAAGATGCTGGCTCTGGCCCCAGGTAGCTGCGGTGCGTGTGAAAGAAACTGTCTCAGTGAGCCCAGATCCTTGTATCTTCCCCCACACAGAAAAGCACTAAATTCCTCAACTTGGGTTACTTGGTTTTCTTTAATTAATAATAATCTTCTGATGTTCACACACCTGCCCTCTGTTACAAAACTTCTATATAACCCGGCTCCTCCCTTTGCCTCCATGGAGCAGTTCTCTCAAGGTTACTTGAGATGTCTCCCAGGCCTGAAGTCCTAAAAGTTTCTGCCAAACAAAACATAACTCTCAACCTTTAGGTTCCATGTACGTTGTCAATCAACAGGATCAAGCCCCAGGGGTCCTGGCTATGCTCTGCTGGACATGAGGCTGTGGCTTCATGCTGGGGAACCTCAGTAGCCGTGCCTGGGGAATGAGGACTCACCACATACTCCCCGACTCGTCCCGCTCTCCAAAAGCACTATAGGAGCCGTCCTGGTGCTTGTAGGTCAACTGTCTCTGGTAGCCTGTGGGGCAAGAGAGGACAGCACCCTGGTGAACGGCTTGCTGGCCAACACTCTTCCCCGGGATCCCCAAAACAATACCACATCCACATGGAGGGGTCCCTGAAACTGCCTCATGCCCACCTCTGAGGTCCTTGAAACTGTCTCACAACACAGCTAGGGTTCTTGAAACTACCCCACACCTATAGCTGGGGTCCTTGAAACTATCCTGCATACAGAGCTGGAGGGATTGAAACCTCTAGTTTATTTCTCTTTTGTTTCCTGATATCACCCCCTTATGACTCCTGGTAACACACTGGCCTTCAGTCATGCCTGGTGGGGTGGGACGGTGGAATGCATTATCTCCAGGCAGGGCCCTTTGCCACACACCCTCACCCACCCCAGTACCTGAAGACGTTGTGGCTCTATCCACTGGAGCCAGAGCTTGGTTTGCTCAGATCAGCGGGGGATTGAGGAGGACAAGAAGGAGGGAAGTCAGGGGGGCTGGGGCCTCCAAAGCAGGGCCAGGCAGTTGGGCTTATTGTGACGGCAGCAGGGGGCATGAGAGGAGGGGGTGAGGGGGCAGAGGTAGTGGGTGCATTGTAGGGTCCGGAGAGGAAGCAGACGCTGGGGGGTGGGACAGTCTAGGCGACCAAGACATGGGCTTGGACTGAGGGGTGGTGACGGGCAGGGAGGGGCTCTGCAATGTAGTGAGAGCTACCTTAACTGAACAAGATGTGAAGGGAAAAAAGAAGAATGCAGAGGGCGCTAAACGCAGCGGCCTGACCAGCAGGATGCACCAATCTGCACCCATGGAGCCCAGGGAAGGGGAGCAGGAGCTCAGGCTGGGGTGGACAGTACCCCCCGCATCACGGCACCTGGAACCTCAGAATGTGACCTTATGGGGAATGAGGGTCTTTACAGATGGAATTACACTTCTGAATCAGGCTGGGCCCTAAACCCAATGACTGGTGTCCTCAGAGAAGAGAGGGAAACGACACAGACTCGGAAGGGCTTGTGACGATGGAGGCAGAGGGTAATGTGTGAGCGGACGAAGAGCAGCTGGCTTCACCAGAGTCCTGCCAGGACAGCGTCCTGGGAGAGCCGCTCCCTCAGAGCCTCCTGACAGAGTCAACATTGTTGACACCTTGATTTTAGTCCTCCAGCCTCCTGAATCACGAGGGAACTGAGACGTGGAATATTTCCTGCCGTATCAGTAACAAGGATGCCGCGGTCACCAGCCACTGCAGCCCTCTACTATGAGCTGATGAGCCCTGAGAGCGCTCAGGAAGGAGGACACTGGCCATCTAGATGGAGTCTACTGGCAGACTGCCACCGCTCCCTGCAGTGAGCCCCAGGGGAGCTCGGGATGTGCAAAACAGGATACTGGCCCCGAAGAGCTGAGGTGCACATCAGAGGAATGATTTCCGTCAGCCCAAACTCTTGCACCTTCCCATACAGAGAAAAGCGCTAAATTCCTTAACTTGGCATATCTGGTTTACTTTAACAATAATCTTTTGATGTTCAGACTACCCGCCCTTTGTTGTAAAACTTCTATGTAACCTGGAGCCTCCCCTCTAGGAGCTGCTCTCTCAGGATTACTGGAGATGCTGTCTCCTGGGCCTGAAGTCCTAAAAATTCCCACCAAGTAAAACATAACTCTCAATTTTAAGGCTGTGAACACTTTTCAAGTGGACAGAATAAAGTCCTATGGATATACCCCACTCAGATTGCGGTGCTTTGTTACGGCAGCCCAAGGGAGCTAACACCCGAGGTTTGTCGGAAAACCAGGGGGTGGGGGGTCGATCTGGGGCTTGTTGAGTCTGAAAAGCTACTGAGCACCAGATCTGGCTGTCTGGGTCGAGGGGAGGTCCAGGCTGCCGCTCATCCCCTTAGGTCATCACACTCTGGATGGCAGTCAAGGACCTGAGTCCGGATGGGTTCACTGGGGTGTATGCCTGGCCTTGGGAGGCCAGGGCTAACCACATCCTAGACTTTCACAACCCGCCAACTTGAGCCCTGCCCCGCCCCCTCCACCATGGACCAAGCAGACTTAAGGTTCCGGGTAGTCTGTAGTTAGCCTTCACAAAGCCAGACTTCTACACAAAGCCAGACCTCTAGCCCATGGCAGCCTCTGACTTCTCTTTCCATCTGAGAGTTGCATGTTCATTTTCTTTTTTGGCTGCGTCCCATACAGCGTGTGGGATCCCAGCTCCCCAACCAGGGACTGAACCCATGCCCCTGCAGTGGAAGAGCACAGTCTTAACCACTGGACCACCAGGGAGGCCCCTCGGAGAGCTCACATTTTTCATCGTAAGTTTTTCCTTTCTCATCCATGAGGACAGATGGTTCTAGATCATCGGGACTGCCTTTGGAACATGATAACAGGGAACCGCAACAGGCCAGGAGACAGGGACTCCAGATTTGTCTTAGAAATTGAGATTTTCACATGCCTCTGTTTCCCCACCTCACAGGGGCCAGCGTCATCTGAGCCAGGCACTCTTGCATCGTTTGCGGTAAACTTCCGTGATTGTGATGGTGGTTTCTCGTCTCTCTCTGGCTTGGTCTAATGCCCTGCCTGCCCCTTGTGCCCCAGTCCAGAGGAGCCTGGGGTCTGAGAAGCCCCCACTACTTGCCCCTGTGAGGTCTTGGGCGCCTTTCATTCCCAGGAGGCTCACTCTGCTCATCTGGGAAATGAGGCCCATTAGCACAGGGGCTGCAAGGAGGGAAACTCAGGGCAGCGTGGACAGAGCTGCACATGCCTGGCGTGAGGCAGATGCCGGCTTCAGAGCTAGGTTCAGCCTCCTCCATGCTCTCTTTTCACTTGGCTCCAGTGTAAGGCTAGAAGCAGAGCCCAGGAGGCCCCATAATTTTGGTATCAACTGACTTAACTCCCTTCTTACCTGGGAAGGAGACAAAGGCACTGAGAAAAGCAAGTCCTACCCAGGGACACAGAATGGGAATCTCTGACAGAGCTGGGATGCCATCTCCAGTCTTCCCTCCTCCCGCTCGCTGCGAGGCTTAGATATGCAGAGGGTAATTCAGGGCCCTCAGAGGCCCTGTACCCCACCCCCAAACACGACTGTTCCTTGCCCTAAGGACTTGATTCATGGCAATGGAAGATGTCCAGTGCTGTTATTTATCTATGAAGATGCTCACTGTTGTGTTATTTATCTGTGAAGATGATCAGTGCCGTGTTATTCATTTCTAAAGAAGTACAATGGTATTTGTTTATTTCTGAACTTCAGTACTGGTGGTTTACCTCTGAAGATGTTCAATGCTGCATTATTTAGGGGGAAAAAAACTGGAAATAAAATAAATAAATAAAACTGGAAATACGAGGAGAGTTCAGTATGTTGTGTTCCATTAATGTATGCGACAAAAAAAACAATGTAGCCTCTGAAGAGATTACAAACTGAACCCATCCTAAGACCCAATGATTTCACCCCACAGAAATTTGGATGAGTTTTCACCAAGTATGCAAAGAGAACAGTTACCGACAGTACCATTCTAAAAGCCCTGAATTGCAAATTGCTCCAAAGCCCATCTGCAGACATGCCCACTGCTGTCTCCACATAGTAATGGAGATGAATGGGCAACCGTTTCCCAAAGCCCAGTGGATGAATCTTATGCACACAGGACAGGGTGGAAGGGAGGCATGCCACAGGATGTTGTGTTATGAGACACCAAGAATGGCAAAGCTAACCTGAGCTCCTGGAGGGTAGAGGAGAGCCAGCATGATGGGAAGCTTACAGGGATTTATTTTTTCCCCAAATGTTTTTATAATGCTATTACATTGCTCTGGTTGTTCAGGAAATTTTACATTTTTAGAAGATGCTCTTCCTCTCCCCATGGCTGATTATCGCAATCAGATCGGTTTCCTAACAGGTGCAGATGCCAGGTTCCGTCTGACAGGGGCCAGATCAGCCCACCCAGA
>SJYV01024363.1:9820-20151 GCA_006410875.1 Neotragus pygmaeus | reverse complement strand
TATACATTCTCTGTCATATTCTTTTCCTTTATGGTTCATCACAGGATGTTAGTTTATCACAGGAATATAGTTGCCTGTGATATTCAGGAGGATCTTGTTTTTAATCCATCATATATATGTAATAGTTCATATCTGCTAACCCTAAACTCCTGATCCACGCCCCCCTCCACCCCACCGTTGGCAAGCACAAATCTGTTCTTCACGTCTGTGAGTCTGCTTCTGTTTCGTAGATAAGTTCGTCTTAATAAGGCAGCAGCCTCAAGGTAAGTTATGAAATTGAAAGTCCTCTGTAGTGGACTAGTGGCTCCCAACAAGATAGGTCCGTATCCTAATCCTGGAACCCGTGAATCTGGCCTTGGTTGTAGAAGAGGTCTTGGCAACGCGGCTAAGGTAAAGGTTATCCTGGGCCATCTGACTGGGCTTTAGGCCCACTGACAAGTGTCCTTAGAAGAGGCACAGAGGAGAGAAGAGAAGAAAGGGCCCGATCGTGTGAAGCTGGAGGCTGAGACTGGGGTG
The DNA here is from genome assembly GCA_006410875.1 of Neotragus pygmaeus. Classification (NCBI taxonomy): domain Eukaryota; kingdom Metazoa; phylum Chordata; class Mammalia; order Artiodactyla; family Bovidae; genus Neotragus; species Neotragus pygmaeus. The sequence goes on along the minus strand of SJYV01024363.1, from coordinate 19,635 downwards.
ATGTGGCCACAGGCTGCAGGAGTCCCCAAAACTGGAAGTCACAAGGGACACAGTCTCCCCTGAGAGCCTGCTGATACCTTGATTTCAGACTTCTGACCTCTAGAACTGTGACAGAGTGAGGTTAAGAATTATTTGCAATTTATGTAAGGGCTTTCTCGGGTAGTCCAGGTTAAGGCTCTGCACTCCCACTGCAGGGCACACAGGTTCTGTCCCTGGTCAGAGAACTAAGATCCTGCATATCACACAGTGAAGCCAAAACAATAATAACAATTTATGTCATAAATTAATCTGTTGTTTCCAAGCCACTCCAGCTGTGGTATCTTGCTGGCAGGTCTAGCAGACTAATCCAGTATCCTCCAACTTTGTTCTCCTCTTTCAAAATTGTTTTGTATCCTCTGGGTCACATCTGCATGCCCATATAATTTTTCAGATCAATTTCCCAGTTTCTGCAAAGAAAATTTCTGCTGGAATTGTGATAGGGATCGCCATTGTCACAGTATCGGGTTCATGAACGTGGAATGTATCCCCATCCAAACGGATCTTGAATTTCCACCAGCCACGTTTCATCTTTCACCTCTTTTGCTAAATCTGTTCCAAAGCATTTTATGTTTTTGATTCTGTTGTGAAAGGTATTTCAGCCTTAAATTTTCATTTCTGATTGTTCATTGCTGGTTTACTGAAACAGAACTAACTTTTGTACGTTGATCTGGTAACCTTGCTGAATTCATTTATTAGCTCCAATAGCTTTCTTTATGGGTGTTTTAGAGTTAGGTAAGATCATGTTACCTGATGAAAACAAAGATTCAGGGGTTTCCTCTGTTCCAATTTGGATGTCGTGTATTTCTTTCCCTTGGTTGATTTCACTGTCTAGAACTTCTGTACAATGTTGAGAAGTGATGAGAGCCGACATGTCTGTCTTGCTCTTGATCTTGGCAGGAAAGCGTCCAAGCTTTCACCGTTAAGTTTGAGGTTTACTGTAGGTTTCCTCTAGATACTCTTTATCAGGTTGAAAAAGTTCCCTTCACTTCCAGTTTTATTGAGAGTTTTTATCACAAATCTGTGGTGGACTTGGTCAAATGCTTTTTTCAGTATCTGTTGAAATTGTCATATGGTTTTTATATTTTCTTCTATTAATATAGGGTATTACATTAAGTGAATTTTTTTTTGTTGTTTAACCAGTCTTATTTCCTGGTATAAATCCCGCTTTGTCTTTCTCTGTAAGCTTTTTTATTTTTATATTGCTGTATTCAGTTTGCTGGTATTTTATTGGAGATTTTGCATCTATATTCACAAGAGCTATTGGTTTTTGTTTCAAATGATGTTTTAGTCTGGCCTTGGTATCAGGACAACATCGGCTGCATAAAATGAGTTGGAAAGTATTCCTACCTCTTCAGCTTTTTTCGTTTTGGTTTGATTTGGACTATTGTTAATTCTCCTTTAAACATGTGTTAGAATTCACCAGTAAGGCCAGCTAGTACCTAGCTTTTCTCTGTGAAGAGAGCTGTGATTACTAATGCGATTTCTTACTTTCACAAATGTATTCAAGGTTTTTTTTTTTTTTACTTTCTTGTATATTTTGTGCTTTCTCAGAAATAATTTCATCAAGTTATCCAACTTGGTGGCATGCAGTTGTTCATAGTATCCCCTTATAATCCTTTTTACCTCTAGGAGGTTGAAAGTAATGTCACCTCTTTCATTCCTGATTTTGCTACTTTGAGTTCTGTTTTTCTCTTGGTCAGGCTAGCTAAAGGCTTGTCAATTTTGTTAATCTAGTTTAAGGACCAACTTGTGGTTTCACTGATCTGCTCTATTGTCTTCCATTCCCTCTTCCATTAATTTTTGACTCTAGTCTGCATTATTTACTTTCTCGCTGTTGTTCATTCGCTCAGTCGTGTCTGACTCTTTGCAGCCCCATGGACTGCAGCACGCCAGGCTTCCCTGTCCATCACTAACTTCCAGAGTTTGTTCAAACTCATGTCCGTTGATTCAGCGATGCCATCCAACCATCTCATCCTCTGCCACCCACACGTCCTCCTGCCCTCAGTCTTTCCCAGTCTCAGGGTCTTTTCCAATGAGTTGGCTCTTCGCATCAAGTGGCCAAAGTATTGGAGCTTCGGTTTCAGCTTCAGCAGTAGTCCTTCCGATAAAAATTCAGTGTTGATTTCCTTTCTGGTACTTGGTTTGAATTACGTTCGCTCTTCTTCTTCTATTTCTTATGGTAGAAAGTTACATTATGGTTCTGAAATCTTTCTTGATTTTTAATGTAGGCATTCACAGCTATGCATTCTCCTCTGAGCACTGCTTTCTCTGCATCCCACAAGTTTCAGTATATTGCGATTTTGTTTCCATGCGTCTCCACATGAGCTCTACTTACCCTTGTGATTTTTTTTCTTTGACTCATTGTCATTTAGGAACATATTTTTAAGATTTCACATTACGCGTAAATTTCCCACATTTCCCTTGTTTTTTTCTTTGTCTGTTTGAGGAGTTTATCTGTTTATTAGCTGTCCCGGGTCCTCCCTATCGGCTGCAGGGCTCTCCTCCAGTTGCATGTGTGGGCTTGTCCTTGCTGACGCGCCTCTTGCTGCTGAGTACTCTAGGGTGCACGGGCTTCCGCAGTCGCAGTTCCCAGGCTCGTAGCACGCAGGCCCCGTAGTCACGGCTCATGGGCTTTGTGGCTCCTCGGCCTGGGGGATCTTCCCAGACCGGGGATTGAACCCCATCTCCTGCACTGGCAGGCGAGTCTTTAGCACCGAGCCACAGGGGGAAGCCCATGGCATTGACTTCTCATTTCATTCCATTATCATCAGAGAACATGCTCTGTATGGCGTCTGTCCTTTTAAAATCTTTTAAAACTTACTGACACTTGTTTTATGGCATAATATATGGTCTTCCCTGGAAAAAGCTCTGTGTGCGCTTGAGAAATGGAGAAGGCAATGACACCCCATTCCAGTACTCTCGCCTGGAAAATCCCATGGACAGAGGAGCCTGGTGGGCTGCAGTCCATGGGATCGTGAAGAGTTGGACATGACTGATAAACTTCACTTTCACGCATTGGAGAAGGAAATGGCAACCCACTCCAGGGTTTTTGCCTGGAGAATCCCAAGGATGGTGGAGCCTGGTGAACTGCCCTCTGTGGGGTCGCACAGAGTCGGACACAACTGAAGCGACTTAGCAGCAGCAGCAGCACTTGAAAACAAGCATTGCGCTATTGTTGAGTGACATGCTCTGTGAATTCCTGTTCGGTTTTAGCGGGTTGACACTGTTGCTCACGTCTTCCAGTTCCTGTCCTCGCTAGCTTTTTCACCCATTATTGAGAGTGGAGTTCTGAAATCTCCAACTACTCTTGTTGAACTGTCTATTCCTATCTTCAACTCCGAGTTTCTTCTTCAGGTATTTTGGGGCTTAGTTGTTAGGAGCACAGATGTTTATGATTGTCACTTCTTGATGAATTGACTCTTTTATCCTTTTAAAATGTCATCTCTAGTAACATTTATCTTAAAGTGCACTTTATCTGATATTAAAGTAACCACTTCCGTTCTCTGTTACTATTTGTAACGCATATCTTTTTCCATCAGTTTACTTTTGAGCTATCTGAGTCTTAGTATCTAAAAGGCATGTAGATCAAATATGGCAGAGTCCTACCTTTTGTCCCTTCTTCTAATTCCTGCATTTTAATTGGAGTCTTTCAAATACTGATATTTAGTATAAACAAGTAAGATTTATGTATGCCCTTTGCTGTTAATGTTTGTGTCCTATGCTGTATGCCTTTTTGGCATTTCAGTGGGATAGCTGTAAGACGATAAAAATGCAAATATAATTTATCTTTCTTTTTCTCTCTCTGTCCTTTTTTGTCTTCTCTAGCACTGAGTGTCTTTGCAAATGTCACCTACTCAGAAGGTATTTCTTCTCCATTCATTTAAGATTGGGCTGCATTCAGGGTTGTGTGCTGGCTCTGTGTGCTGGACTCACTGGTTTTACATTGGTTTTGTTCCTACACTTCGGCTAAGCCTTTGTTCGGTTTCTCAGAACTTGCAGTAGACTCACTGGGCTACGATTAGGCCATGTGTGTACTGTTACCAGACGTGGTCGAGTAATACAATCATCTCTCTTCGAGCAAAAGCTACCTCTAGGTTGCAGTAAGTTTTCATTGTCCTACCTTCAGGATGCGGAATGGAAACTTCCTGCAAAGTTTCCATACAGAAATTTTCTTTTTGGTGTCCTGGGCTATTTTGAAAAGCTTCCACCAGTAGACTTTTTAAAGCATCATTTAAAAAACATTAATTTGGTTATTTTGATTGGAGGCTAATTACTTTACAGTACTGTAGTGGTTTTCCCCGTAGATTGAATCCATCAACCATGGGCGTCCCGAGCCCTCCTCGCACCTCCCTCTCAACCCCATCCCTCTGGGCTGTCCCAGTGCCCCGGCTTTGAGCGCTCTGCTTCATGCATAGAACTTGGACGGTCATCTATTTCACATATGGTGATAATATACATGTTATATTTAAGGAGCCCCTGGTGGCTCAGACGGTAAAGAGTCTGCCTGCAGTGTGGGAGACCCGACTTCAATCCCTGTGTCAGGAGGATCCCCTGGAGAAGGAAATGGCAACCCACTCCAGTATTCTTGCCTGGAGAATCCCATGGACAGAGGAACCTAGCAGGCTACAGTCCATGGGGTCCCAAAGAGTCGGACACGACTAAGCGACTTCACTTTCACTTTTCACTTTCAATATACATGTTTCAATGCTAGTCTCTCAAATCATCCCATCCTCACCCTCTCCCACAGAGTCCAAAAGTCTGTTCTTTATATCTGTGTCTCTTTTGCTGTCTTACAGGTAGGGTCGTCGTTGCCATCTTTCTAAATTCCACACATACACGTTAATGTCCTGTATTGGTGTTCTTCTTTCTGAATTACTTCACTCTGTATAATAGCTCCAGTCTCAGCCACCTCATTAGAACGGACTCAAATGTGTTCTTTTTAGAACAGCTGAGTAATACTCCAATGTGTTTATGTGCCACAGCTTTCTTACCCATTCGTCTGCCGATGGACACCTAGGTTGCTTCCACGTCCTGGCTATTGTCAACAGTGCCGCGATGAACATTGGGGTACACATGTCTCTTTCAATTCTGGTTTCCTTGGTGTGTATGCTTAGCAGTAGGATTGCTGGGTCGTATGGCAGTTCTATTTCCAGTTTTTTAAGGAATCTCCACACTGTTCTCCATAGTGGCTGTACTAGTTGGCATTGCCACCAAAAGTGTAAGAGGGTTCCCTTGTCTCTGCACCCTCTCCAGCATTTATTGTTTTAGACTTTTGGATAGCAGCCATTCTGACCGGTGTGAGATGGTACCTCATTGTGGTTTTGATTTGCNGGCAGTTCTATTTCCAGTTTTTTAAGGAATCTCCACACTGTTCTCCATAGTGGCTGTACTAGTTGGCATTGCCACCAAAAGTGTAAGAGGGTTCCCTTGTCTCTGCACCCTCTCCAGCATTTATTGTTTTAGACTTTTGGATAGCAGCCATTCTGACCGGTGTGAGATGGTACCTCATTGTGGTTTTGATTTGCGTTTCTCTGATACTGAGTGATGTTGAGCATCTTTTCCTGTGTTTGTTAGCCATCTGTCTGTCTTCTTCAGAGAATGTCTGCAAAGTTCTTTGGCCCATTTTTGTATGGGGTCATTAAAACATCATTGTTAGTAGCTTCCCCCTTCCCCATCCCCAGCTTCAGCATCTTCATTATTCATTCTTCTGCTCAGACTATGGTAGCTTAGTTGGTAAAGAACCTGTCTGCAGTGACAGAGACCTGGGTTTGATCCATGAGTTGGCAAGATTGCCCTGGAGAAGGGAATGGCAACCCACTCCAGTATTCTTGCCTGGTGATCCTGGTGGCCCACAGTCCGTGGGGCCATAGAGAGTCTAGGAGTGACTAACACCTCTTCCACCATTACTGCTTTATTTTGTGCTAAACAGAACGGCACACCCTCTTTGGGGTTGCAAAAAGTCAGACACGGCTGAGCCACCAAACCGAACTGAACATTGTATATCCACCAACACAGATTTGTAATCATCGCTTTGTGCACTCGCTTTAAGTTAGATAGGAGGGGGAAAGAATTACAAGCAAAAGCACCTTTCTGTTGTTCACATTCATCCATGTGGTTAACTTTCCTCTTTTGCGAGCTGAGGAACTCTCACTAGCATTTCTTGTATGGCAAATAGGATGCCCATATATCCTCCCAGTCCTTGTTTCTCTGGGAATATCTTAACTTTTTTAAGTTTGAAAGATAATGTTGCTAAATATGAAACTATTATTGCTAGTCTTCACATCCAGCGTTTTACAGATGTCGTCCTTCTGTTTGCTTCCATGAAGTCAGGGGTTCATCTTATTGAAGTCCCCTTGTACATTTTAAACAGATTGTCTTCTTGCTTCTTCCAATATGTTCTTTCTGTTTTTGACGTTTGTCAGTTTGATTCTAACGTGTGTAGGTATGGATCTCTTTGAGTGTGATCTGCTTGGGTTTTTATGAGCTTCTTGGCTGTGTATGTAAACCCTTTTCATCCAATCTGGGAGGCTTTTGGTGCTTCGGTTTTCAAACGTTACCACCTCTTTCTCTCCTCATCTCACTTTGGAACTCCCATTGAGCATGCGTTGTCACATGTGACGGTTCCCCCTCTCTGTTCCTCTTTATTTGACCAGGGGCCTCCAGGTTGTCACATCCAAAGACCAACATTAGTATTTTAATTTTCATCTCAGCAGCATTCCACACAATTTAGTCATGCCCTTCTTCTTTTTTAAAAATAACTTTATTGGGATGTGATTTACATCCCATAAAACGTATCCATTTAAAATATGCGGTGGCCTTTAGTATATTGATAGGTGAGTGCAAGCAGCACCATGGTCCATTTCCGTCACCTCAAAAAGCAGCCCTTGTTTCTCGGCTCTGATCCTCCTTCTTTATCCCTCCTTCTTCCCCACTCTCAGCTCTGAGCAACCGCTAATTCAGCTTCGGTCTCCATGGATTTTTCCTACTGAGGACATTTCGCATGTGTCGACACTTATCATGTGTGGTCTTTTGCGACTGTTTTTTTCCACTTGGCATAATGTTTTCAAGGTTCGTCCGTGATATTGTATGTATCCGTGTTTCTTTTCTTTGTGTTGTCAAATAGTACTCCATTGTACGGCTACACCACATTCTGTTCATTCATTTATTTGTTGATAGCCATCTGGATTATTTCTACCTTCTGGCTTTTTCAAGTGCTTATCAGGTATACAATTCGCAAACATTTTTCCCATTGCATGAGCTGTCTCTTTTGGTAGGGTCCTTTGAAGCATAAAAGATTTAAATTTTAATGAAATCCGGTATGTTTATTTTTTCATTTATGCCTCTTGCTTTTGGGGTCATATCTAATAATTCATTTACCAAGATGAAAGTCATGAAGATTTAGCCCTCTGTTTTCTTCTGCATTGTAGTTTTAGCTCTTACATTCAGGTGTTTGACCCATTTTGAGTATGATGTGAGAGTCCAGTTTCATTCTTTGGCACATGGCCATCCAGTTGTATTAATGCCATCTGTTGAAAAGACTACTCTTTCTCTGTGGGATGAGAAAAAAATCAGTTTTTGGCCCTCTTGTCAAAAATCAGTTTACCCAGAAACACATTGGTTTATTTTTGGATTTTCAGTTGACTTCCGTTAATCTACATGCCTCTCCTGACTCCATAATCGAGATGCAATCATTATTGCTGCTTTGTAGTAAGTTTGGAAATCAGAAAGTGCAAGTCTTCCTGCTTTGTTTTTTATGTATATTTTAAAAAATTTCCTGGAGGCGACTCTATTTTATTATTTTATTTTTATTTGTTTATTTAGCTGCACTGGGTCTTAGTAGTGGCATGNAAGCTCTGCCAACCACCCTGGAGTGAGAACTGGTAAGGGACATGGTCAGCCTTGGCTGCCACCCTGTCCCCAGTGTCCAGAACTGAGCTTGGATGGTAGAGATGTTACTGAATGGTGACCCCAGGCCCCTGCTGATCCTCATTCATGGGGGATGCTCTTCCTAATCTAACTGTACGGCCCACTCCCACTTTAGATCATTTCCTCAGAAAGGACGTCCCCAGCCACCCTATCTGGAAATAACACCCTAGTACCACCAGCCCTCTCTGCTCCTCACCTTGCTCGATTTTTCTACATAACACTTATGTGTTACACTCGCGGTTATATTTTGCAGGCTATTTGCATGTTTACTGCTTATTCCCTCCTGGGAATGGAAGTTCTCATAGGAGGTGCTCAAAAAAATTTCCTAAGCAATGATTGGCCACCATCCCCCTACCTGTTTTGGTGCAGCCACACTGGCCGTCTCTGTGCCTGGTGTTCCCTAAGCTAGTTACTCCCACCTCAGGGCCTTTGCACAGACACACAGGTGTGTGTACCCACCATGTGCACATGTGCAGGGTCAGCCACCCCAGTGGCCCCCAGAGCCCCAGCCCAGCCTGCTGGGATAACCCCTTACTTACAGTCGGGGCTCCTGGCCGGTCAGGCGATCCCACAAAAGGTCTGGCCACAGGACTGTTGGGACTCTCTGGGTTCCTCGGGCCAGTGCCCCTGCCCACACTTAGGGGTTGGCATTGCCCACGTGTGTGTTATATGGTCACTTGACTCCCTAAGCCAGAGGCCCTCCACAAAGGAGCCCTTGTCTTGGCCCCCTCCTCGTAATCTCTCCTTGAACAGCAGGCATCACACTCCAGCCAGGCCCTCTCTAATTCCTTCCGGAGGATAGGGGGTGGGGGTTGGGTTGAGATCAGGGCTGGAATTGAGGGCAACCCCTTCTACCTTGGGCCCTGATGATCCTGCCATTTCTTCTGGGCCCTAGACTGAGGGGTCTGTTTCTGATCCTTGAGGTCTTGCAGGGAAAGCAAGATCTTGTGGGGAAGAGAGGGCCTTGGGCCTTATCTCCAATGCCAGGAGCCATCAAGAGAGGGGAGACTTTGCCCAGGCCCTGTGGGCTTCTGCAGCACTTTGGGTACCAGAAAGAACACTGGACTACAGTCAGAAGTTCTGGCTTCTAGCCCTGGCTCTGCCACCTGAGGGGGTGACCGCGGGTGGCCCTCTTCTCCTCCCTAGGCCTCAGTGTCCCTCTCTGAAAACGATGGCGTTGCTTTAGAACTCCATCCCCTCGGGGAGATGACAACATTCTGCATATACTCGTGAGGAGCTCTGATTGGCTTCTGGTGACATCATAGATTATTCAGGCTGTGATTGGCTGGCAGGGCCCAGTTAGTAGGTTGCTTTAGAGCCAGGGTAGGAGAAGGCGGGGCAAGGGGGCTGCTTTGTGGGGACAGGGCCTGGTGCGGGATGACACAGCAGTGCTCATGCTGTTGGCTCCCAGCCAGCCTGTGCAATAGGGGAATGCGTGCACAGGTCCCCAAGGAAGGCTGGTTAATATCTCAACAGCTGGTTCCGTGCATTTTAATACAGCAATCCATACGTGGGAACTCTAAGCCGCTGGAAGTGATGGGGTCTAGGAGGTATCTCCTCTTGTATTAAGTGAAAGCTTGAAGCGGCAGTGGCTCTCGGTCTTCAGTGGCTGTAAGAATAATCTGGAATGTTTGTTAAATATGTGGCTTCTCAGGATCTTTCTCCAGAGCCTGATTCTGAGACCTGAGGGATGCTGTATGTCTAAACAAGCACTGGGGGAATTATCATGCCAGTGGGCCCCCAACCACACATTCCGGCAGCCCTGATTTACAATGTGACCTTGAGCCTTAAAATAAACCCACTCCTTCCTGCCCCCTCCCTCTCTCCTTCACTTTCCCCTTCCCTCCCCA
>SJYV01024362.1:0-24428 GCA_006410875.1 Neotragus pygmaeus | reverse complement strand
AAAAAAAATCAAATAGCATTATCTCAGATATAGGAAACATGAAGAAGTAAGCCGGTTTGTAAATATATGGAAGCAGAGACAATAAATAACAGTGTTTGGCAGAAGAAAAAACATGTGAGAGGAAGCATGAGTAAAAAGATAACAATGTACAGAAATTTAAATATAACTGACAGTTGTGAAAATGGAAAATTATTTGTAGCATGAACAATATAAATTTTGCTAAAATTTTTCTTACATATTTCAATGAGAGTTTGTATTTATCAAAAGAGGTTTTTCCCCCCAGTGGTTTAAAAGGCAACCATTTAATCATGTCTCTTCTTAAAATATAAATTTATTTATTTTAACTGGAGACTAACTACTTTACAGTATTGTACTGGTTTTGCCATAGATCAACATGAATTCTCCACAGGTGTCCACTGTTCCACATCCTGAACCCCCTTCCCACCTCCCTCTCCAAACCATCCCTCTGGGTCATTCCAGTTCACCAGTCCCTCTATCATGCATCAAACTTGGACTGGTGATTTATTTCACATATGATATTATACATGTTTCAATACCATTCTCCCAAATCATCCTTTTAAGTATGCATCTTAAAACAGTTTGTACTTCTTGATTACAAAGGGATCTGCCTAACAAGTCCTCCACTTAGTCTTTCCAGTAGTCCTGTAGGAAACCCAAATACACAAACATACACCACAAAGCACAGAGGATCCCTGAAGTCTGAGAGGCAACTATATCAATCAATGACTAATTTGGAATACAGACACTACACTAGGTAATCCCAAGTGAATTTGAATTTGGGAATCAGTTACACAAATTTCAGAGAGACTAAAGAATAATGTAACCCTGAGGTTAAATAATGGTAGTATCTTTAAGAGTAGTTACTACTCCTAAGGACGTTTACCAGAATTTTAAAGCACAGAAGAATCTCATAGAGTAATAAACAGTCAGACCTCAAAGGGAGGGCTTGAGTAGCTTCAGCTGGTACCTTTGAATATTCTTTTCATTTCTATATACAATAGAATATCTATTAGTAAAGAAATCGAGAAAATGCAGCTTACAGAGCCCCACAACAATCAAAGCGAACGTCTATAAAACTGATCTTGTTTCTTAGAAGTTACAGACAAAACACTGGAAGACAACTTATTGTCAATANATACAATAGAATATCTATTAGTAAAGAAATCGAGAAAATGCAGCTTACAGAGCCCCACAACAATCAAAGCGAACGTCTATAAAACTGATCTTGTTTCTTAGAAGTTACAGACAAAACACTGGAAGACAACTTATTGTCAATATATTTCTGCTTTATTGACTATGCCAAAGCCTTTGACTATTGGATCACAATAAACTGTGGAAAATTTGAAAGAGATCGGAATATCAGACCACCTGACCTGCCTCTTGAGAAATCTATATGCAGGTAAGGAAACAACAATTAGAATTGGACATGGAACAACAGAATGGTTCCAAATAAGGAGTATGTCTAGACTGCATATTTTCACCCTGCTTATTTAACTTATATGCAGAGTACATCATGAGGAACGCTGGGCTGGAAGAAGCACAAGCTNACCAGCTTGAACATCTGGAAGTTCACAGTTCAAGTATTGCTGAAGCCTGGCTTGGAGAATTTTAAGCATTACTTTACTAGTGTGTGAGATAAGTGCAATTGTGTGGTAGTTTGAACATTCTTTGGCATTGCCTTTTTTGGGGATTGGAATGAAAACTGATCTTTTCCAGTCCTGGGGCCACTGCTGAGTTTTCCAAATTTGCTGACATATTGAGTGCAGCACTTTCACAGCATCATCTTTTAGGATTTGAAATAGCTCAACTGGAATTCCATCACCTCCACTAGCTTTGTTTGTAGTGATGCTTCCTAAGGCCCACTTGACTTCAGTGTCTGGTTCTAGGTGAGTGATCACACCATTGTGGTTATCTGGGTCATGAAGATCTTTTTTGTACAGTTCTTCTGTGTATTCTTGCCACCTCTTCTTAATATCTTCCGCTTCTGTTAGATCCATACCATTTCTGTCCTTATTGAGCCCATTTTTGCATGAAATGTTCCCCTGGTATCTCTAATTTTCTTGAAGAGATCTCTAGTCTTTCCCTTTCTATTGTTTTCCTCTATTTCTTTGCAGTGATCGCTGAGGAAGGCTTTCTTATCTCTCTTTGCTATTCTTTGGAACTCTACATTCAGATGATTATATCTTTCCTATTCTCCTTTATTTTTTGCTTCTCTTCATTCACAGCTTTTGTAAGGCCTCCTCAGACAGCCATTTTGCCTTTTTGCATTTATTTTTTCTTGGAGATGATCTTGATCCATGTCTCCTGTACAATGTCACAAACCTCTGTCCATAGATCATCAGGCACTCTGTCTATTGGATCTAGTCCCTTAAATGTATTTCTCACTTCCACTGTATAATCATAAGGGATTTGATTTAGGTCATACGTGAATGGTCTAGTGGTTTCCCCCACTTTCTTCAATTTAAATCTGAATTTGGCAATAAGGAGTTCATGATCTGAGCCACATTTAGCTCCCAATCTTGTTTTTGCTGACTGTATAGAGCTTCTCCATCTTTGGCTAAAACCACCATGATATTGTAAAGTAATTAGCCTCCAATTAAAATAAATAATTTTTAAAAAAGAAGATGCTTACTAACCCAAGATAATTTCTAATTGAGTCTCTTGAAGTCAGAATAAAACAGGGGAGAAAAGTCAAGCAAAATGTTTGGGGAAGCTAGTTGCTGCTGTGAGTGGTCTCTAAAGTCTTTTGGAGTAAGCAGCCTTTACCCTTCTTTCACTTCTTAACCTCTGGGTAGTCTAAACAAACACTCAAATTTGTTTTCCCCCCGAAGATAAAATGTTGGTAACTGATCAGGGAGAATGCTCAGGAGCAAAAGAAGTCAGTTATATGAACAAATTTTTAAAGTGTGGTATTTGTTTTCCTGTTCAAGACTGTTGGAAGGGAGGAAGTTGGAGAAATAAATGGCCCTCCCATTCTTCTGCAATTTGAGTTCAGTTTTCTTATTTCAGATCAAATGTAGAACCATTTGGGCAGATTTTGTCTTTCCTTGGTTCCCCTTTACTCAGATGCACCTTACTCCTACAAAGGGTCCAGGGTGAGATCTGCATTAGAGCCGGGATTCCTGAGTCCACGTAGCAGCCAGTCAGAGCTGTGGAAAGTACTTAGGGCTGATGGTGAAGGGAACCATCCTTTATCTCCACTGCAAACCTTGAGTTGGACTTCAGTCTTATCTTTTCTGTTTCTAAAAGTCTCAGACCACTATGCAGATCTTTACTGCAAGTGAACCCTTCCCTTTCCTTGATCTCAGGACAGGAGGCTAGGGTTGATCTGAAAGGCTACCTGAACACAGATTTGGAAGGGCAAGGTTCAAGCACATCCCTGTAACTCACAGTAAGGGGCTGTTGAATAAATAGTACATATTGAGGTGTGCTTGCGTTTTCAAGCAGTACCTGTTTATTGTATTTTTCATAGTCATAATCACAAAATGTCAATCTTATTCAGGTTAAGAAAAAAATCTAATTTTAGAGGCCTGAGATTACTAGTGGATACAAGAAAGGTACACAAACCCTTTTTATCACTTTCTAGCTATGTGATTCTGCCAACTAAGGACTGGCACTTGTCATCTGTCTCTACAAGGGTTGGGTCACAAGCCACTACAGCTGCCGACCTTCAGTACCCCTGAGGGGAGTTCAGGGTTGAGATCAGCAATAAGGCACTCTGTGCTCTGGGAAAAATTGGCATTGCAGGCCTTCAGAGAGTTAGATATTTTCAGGAGAAGATTTTATCAGCACAAGTCTTAAGTCTCCTCATATCCAGAAAAGCACTAAAGTCATTAACTCATGACTAGCAGCAAGCCTCTGCAAAAACGTGTCCTTGACTGCGCACACACCACCCCAGCCTTCATTAAAATCATATGTAACGCTGACCTTCCCCTACCTCTATGGAGAAGTGTCTCAGAGGTATTCGAAATGCTATCTGGGGCTTCCCTAGTGGCTCAGACGGTAAAGAATCTGCCGGCAGGAGACCCGGTTTGATCCCTGGATGGGGAAAGTCATCAGCCCAAGAAATATCAATCCGGTTTTTACTCCAGGGCTGCTGAGAACTTGGAAAAATTAAACCTTTGGTAGGGCAGTTCTATCGCAGGACCGCTGGGTTCGCATGGAAACAAAATCGGCCCCAATGGGACTCTTCCTCCCTGTTAACGCGCCCNCCACCAGGCTCCTCCGTCCACGGGATTTTCCAGGCAAGAGTGCTGGAGTGGGGTGCCATTGCCTTCTCCGCTGTAAGTCCTTATAGAGTGGTATTAGCCCAGATCCTATGGGCAGGAAAGGCAAGCCTATACTCAGAATATGTGTCAACTCCCGTCAAAAGTGATGGGAAATCTAGTGTCCACAACTTATCCCTAATTATCTACTTCTTCTCCTCAAGGGACTGTGCCATATTAAGGGCTCAGTGCTAGTATTTTAATATGTTTACTTATTTATTTGGCTGCACCAAGTTTTAGTTGTGGTATGCAAATTCTTAGCTGGGGCATGGGGGACCTAGCTCCCTGACCAGGGATCGAACCCAGGCCCCCTGCACTGGCAGCTTGGAGTCTCAACCATTGGACTACCATGAAGACCTGTTAGTGTTGGTATTTTTAATGGTCGTTGCGTGTTGGCAGCAGCAGTAGCTAACTGAGCCTTGGTGAGTCGGAGCTCATGCTGCTGGGCCCGTGGGTAACCTCTGTTCTGCCACCAGCTGCTCTACTGTGTATCCATCATTCAGAACTGGGTGGTTGATGATGGACAGTGGCTAATTCTTCCTCCCTTCTTTGTTGTTTAGTGTCTCGTCTGTGATGAATGCTTTCTTTCTTTCTCTTTTTCCCTTTTTCGGTTGAGCAGTGAGGCATGTGGGATCTTAGTTCCCCGACCAGACATCAAACAGGTGCCTCCTCCTCCAGAGGAAGCAAGAGTCTTAACCACTGAACTGCCAGGAACGTCCCGATGGATGCTTTCTTGGTGGGAGTTAACGTGTGGTAGAAAGACCTTTATACTTCAAGACTACGCCTGTATGTCCATGCACATCTCATCCTCAGACCTTCTTGTCCCTAATCTTTCATTCTTTGTCTTTTCAAGCCCCTGACCAGACTACCAGGATAGTTGTGACTATGTATATCCTCACCTTCTTGTTCCACAAAAAGTGGATGATCAGATGTACTGTCTAAATCTCTGTCCTTTGGAAGGATCTCTCCTCACCACTCTCTTTTAGGGCCACTCCTGATAGGTTGCAATGCAGCAGCAATCAATTTTTGGCTTTTACCCACATACCCTGCCAACTCATGTCTGAACAAGCTTCAGTTCAGTTCAGTCGCTCAGTCGTGTCCGACTGTTTGCGACCCCATGAATTGCAGCATGCTAGGCCTCCCTGTCCATCACCAACCCCCGGAGTTCACCCAAACCCACGTCCATTGAGTCGGTGATACCATCCAGCCATGTTATCCTCCGTCATCCCCTTATCTTTCTGCCCCCCAATCCCTCCCAGCATCAGAGTCTTTCCCAATGAGTCAACTCTTCGCATGAGGTGGCCAAAGTATTGGAGTTTCAGCATCAGTCCATCCAATGAATACCCAGGACTGATTTCCTTTAGGATGGACTGGTTGGATCTCCTTGCATACCAAGGGACTCTCAAGAGTCTTCTCCAACAACACAGTTCAAAAGCATCAATTCTTCACAGAAGAATTTGATGCTCTGCTTTCTTCACAGTCCAACTCTCACATCCATACGTGACCACTGGAAAAACCATAGCGTTGACTAGACGGACCTCTGTTGGCAAAGTAATGTCTCTGCTTTTGAATATGCTATGTAGGTTGGTCATAACTTTCCTTCCAAGGAGTAAGCATATTTTAATTTCATGGCTGCAATCACCGTCTGCAGTGATTTTGGAGCCCCCAAAATAAAGTCTGACAGTGTCCCATCTATTTGTCATGAAGTGATGGGACCAGATGCCATGATCTTAGTTTTCTGAATGTTTAAGCCAACTTTTTCNATAGAAGCAGGAACTGGGCGGCCCGGGCCCGCCCCGCCCCGGCACTTCACCCCCAGCTGGCCGCGGGCAGGGGAGACCCGCGCCCGCCGCCTCCGACGCGGGCCGGTGGGGAGGAGTCAGCCTGGAAGAAGCCGGGCCGTGCCTGCTGCCTTGCTCCGCGGCAGCTCCGTGGGTGCTGGCAAGCAGCCAAGACTTCTTATCTTTCCACGGAAGAACTGTGCCTCGTGGCACCCCTGAAAGAGAGCAGATCTGTTCTTGTTACTAATTCTTCACAGCTTACAAAGCATGTTTCACATCCCTCATTTCTTTACATCTTCAAACAACCCTGGCTGCCAGGAATCACAATTGCTGCCTAAATAAACAATAAACAAGCTTGTAGTTGACTGAGCCTAACTCAGACTCAGTTCTGACTCCAGATCTTGAGCCACGATGTTTTAAAGGTCGTGACTCATTTTTAGCAGAATTATTTCTGACCAAAGAACCCAGTGTCGTGCAGATGGGAGAACGATGAAGAGACAAGAGGTCTGGATGTTTGCGATTCATTTAAGAATAGCGCAGGCCTGTGAAGCCACTTCCTCCTCACCAGCAAAAAAAAAAAAAAGGTCAAATACACACTCCGACTGCACGGGGCCCTTTTACAGATCCAGTTGTACTTAGGCTACACTGGGTGTTGATTGAGGTGCTGTTTGGACGTTGAGCAGCTCATTAACCTGTCCGGTTCATGCTCCCTTTAAGAGCTGTTCTTTGAGCTTTAATCGCTCAGCCGCGTCTGGCTCTCTGCGACCCCACGGACTGCAGCCCGCCAGCCTCCTCTGTCAATGGGATTCTCCAGGCAAGAATACTGGAGTGGGTTACCATGCCCTGCTCCAGGGGGTCTTCCCAACCCAGGGATGGAATCCAGGTCTCCTGCATTGCAGACAGATTACCGTCTGAGCCACCAGCTGGCTCCCCCACAATCAAGTAGTGAACCAAAGAAATAAAATATCTAATTTGCCTGAAATAATCTGTGGATGGAAGGAAAAATTCCCTTAGCCACGTGCTCACTGAATGGGGAAGTTAGCCTTATGACCAATACATTCCCATTGCCATCAAGACTCAGCCTACTCTGTGTCTGGACAGAATAGACAAGAACTGTTAACAGTTCTAAGGGAAGACATTTTGCACAGCATCCTTGCAAGTTATCTGCATCTGATTCCATGGGAATCATTTTACACCTTCATAGGTTGTAGGTAACCTACAGGTTGTAGATAACCAGCCAGCTATAGGTGATGAAAACTAATTGTGTGTGTTAGTTGTTCCATCCTGTCTGTTTCTTTGCCACTGCATAGCCTGCCAAGCTCCTTGGCCCATGGAATTCTCCAGGCAAGAATACTGAGAGTGGGTTGCCGTTTTCATCTCCAGAGGATCTTCCAGACCAGGGATTGAACCAGAGTCTCCTGCATTGTAGGGAGATTCTTTACCATCTGAGCCACCAGTTTTATACACATGCAAATTAATTCTATTCAGTAGAGCAGCACCCTCACCGCCACCACCTCAGAAAGAGGTTTTGCCTCCACTTACACAGTCCATTCTGAAGGAGATCAGCCCTGGGATTCCTTTGGAAGGAATGATGCTAAAGCTGAAACTCCAGNTATATGGATGTGAGAGTTGGACTGTGAAGAAGGCTGAGCGCCGAAGAATTGATGCTTTTGAACCGTGGTGTTGGAGAAGACTCTTGAGAGACTGCAAGGAGATCCAACCAGTCCTTTCTGAAGGAGATCAACCCTGGGATTTCTTTGGAAGGAATGATGCTAAAGCTGAAACTCCAGTACTTTGGCCACCTCATGCGAAGTGTTGACTCATTGGAAAAGACTCTGATGCTGGGAGGGATTGGGGGCAGGAGGAGAAGGGGACGACAGAGGATGAGATGGCTGGATGGCATCACGGACTCAATGGACGTGAGTCTGAGTGAACTCCGGGAAATGGTGATGAACAGGGAGGCCTGGCGTGCTGCGATTCATGGGGTCGCAGAGAGTCGGACATGACTGAGTGACTGAACTGAACTGAACAGGACTGCTTTTTTACTTTGGGGACTTACTTAATATCTCTGGGACTCAAGTTACTCATCCATTACCCATTAAGAGTATTTTCAGATGATTAGATCTTCACCACCCTCTCACAGAGTTAGACAAGAATCACTAACATGAGATAAATATATTTGTAGATGTATATTGTAATGCTCTTTATAGAATTAAGTAATTAATAATAGAAGAAAAATTGAATTAATATCTTCACTCTTCCTTTCCCAAGCATTGTTTTGTTTGGTTTTGCTTTGACAAATAGGTAGTTTAAATGATTGCAATCTTAGAGATAGGAAGAAAGGTAAAAAACTGAGAATAATTGTCATAAAGGACACAAATTGCTCACCATGTTCACATCACCACCATTCCTCCCCACCTGCAATGCACACAGCATATAATTCAGGGAGCACTGCTATAAAGTGACTACCACATGAGAAAATACTTGTTCCATAAGCATTTGTCATATTCCATTTATTACAGTTGTATCAAAAGGAAAGTTTCTATGAGCCACCTGTAAGGATGCTTTTTTAGTAATGGTATGCATTATAGAGAGTGTTTAACCAATAAACAGTTACCACTTAATTATCTATATTTGGATTGTTCACTTTGTGTGTTTTCTCTGACAAACTTTAAAAACCAAACCAGTTTTCCTTTGTCATCTCCCTACAATGTGAGGAGCTATTTCTCCCCACCCACACACATTCTCCAGTGTGTATTTTGGAAATGAAAACCTATTTATTATCATCCTAAGCAAAATTAAGTTATGACTGTAAATCTGCTGCCAGAACACAGTCAGGACATCTTCCAAAGGCAGATATAAATGATTTGAGGTCATTCGTTTTTATTCTCTTCTCTGTTCCTCTCCAGAAAGAGAATCTACTTTATTCTTTGCTTCAAATACCCTTTCTTTTAGTTTCCCTTCTTTTCTGCCACTTGCTATCTGCACTGTTTCTTAAAATTAGTACAATGATGATCTGAAACCTGAAGTGAACTGAAAAGTCACCAAAGGACCATGTTTTAAACATTGAGAGTCACAGGTCCTTCCCCCAGAGACGCTAGTCACTGGAAACACACGTGTTAAGGATCACTGCAGTAATTTCTCTGACACATAAGGAAGACTACTGGTTTCACACAGATCAGAATGGATCCACACTCGATTTCCCACATGCAATCATTCACTTGGCTGTTGTCTTAACTCTCCGACTCTGAGTGCTTTTAGTATCTGGATATTAACAGTGAGGACCTTTCATTTCAAAGCATCTCAAGCAATCCAGCTGTACTTTATTTTCGACCTTATTTTAGTCCTGGATATAAATATTGCAAGGCCACCAAGTTTCCCAAATTAAGATAAACAGACACACAAAGAGTACTTCTAAATGTGACCTACTTAAAGTTAGCAGAGTCTTTAATTTTGAAAAACTATTTACCTACTTTAAGTTCTCTTTTATAAAACATGGGTTGCTTATCGAACCCTTAGCTGGGCCAATTTACTTCTCTAAGTATTTCATCAGATTTTCAAACCAATTAGGATAATTATCAGCACAATTTAAACAGATTTATTAATTATAGCTACAAGTCTCTCTCTCTCTCTCAGAGAAAACAAGTCTGAGAGCTTTTAACAAAAAGAGTTTTCTGTAAATAGTAGGTGAGTACAAATTTCCATGCCTCACATAAGTGGAAGAAATATTTCTTCGAGCATCCATTTGCAGGTCATAAAGAAAGCCTCCCTCCTCACTCCTAACACTGTAGGCTCATACCTACATTTCTTGGCGACTAATATTTGAGTACACATCACTTCACACTGACACTGGCTGGAAAACAACATCTCTGACCATCTCATTATTTAAAAAGTGTGAAGCTGTCTTGGCTATCCTTCCACACTTAGCTTGGGATAGCTCATTTTTATTCCTTGTTAAGGAAACGCTAGCCTAAGAAGCAAGGAGGTCTTGTGCTTGTTGTGCTATGATTTAGCTTCTCTCTGCTTTTATAGAGAGTCATGATGGAAAGCACACCACTCACTCGTGTCTGACATGGATTCATGTGGGGAGAGGGTAGGCTTGAACAAGTGCTTTAAAGAAGAGTTCAAGCAGGTCAAGTTCAGTGAAAGGCCATAATCCGCCCTGAGCACAGGCCAACTGATGCATGTTCTAAGATATGCCAGCTACACAGGGAGCGAACAATGCATAATTCATTACCAGTTTTTGAAAGCCAAAAGTACGTGTTGCCATCAACTTTCCCCTTTCATTTAAAAACCTAAGTGTATGCTGAGGGAAGTGTAACCACACAGGTCAACTTTGTCAAATGTAATTTTGGGGAGAGTTATTTGAATAGTGAAATGAAAGTGAAAGTTGCTCAGTCATGTCCAACTCTGTGACCCCATGGACTATACATGCCTTTCCCTTCTCCAGGGGATCTTCCCAACCCAAGGCTCTAACCCAGGTCTCCCGCATTGCAGACGGATTCTTTACCAGCTGAGCCACAAGGGAAGCCCTATTTGAATAATGCATTCAGTTCAAATTACACTTTTGAATGCCCATGAGGTGATTAGAAAATAACAAACAGGTGTCCAAATGTGAACAAACAACAGAGACTTATCAGCTCTATGTATATCAAGGTTAACAATTGAAATCAACATATAAAGAAGGCACCAACTTTTTTTTTCCCCAAAAAAATCATAGGGACATTGTATCAAGATGGCAGAGTTGGAGGACATGAAGCTCACCTCCCCCATGCACACATTAAAAACATGCCTACATGTGGAACAATTCCTCTGGAAAACCAACTGAAAACCGGCAAAGAACTCCTATACAACTGAAGCTGCAAGAAAGACTTCCATGTAACTGAGTAGGACAAAAAAAGATATAAAGTTGGGACCTCTGCCCACGGGAGGGATGTGAAAGGAAGAGAAAACTTGCATGGGCAGACACTCACCCTGGGAACTTCAAGCCACAGACTGGGCATCCCGGTCCTGGGGTCCAAGAAGAGGAGACCTTGGCTGCTGGGAGAACTGCTAGGACAGATGAATGCACTGGAAAAGCCTAGACTCCACTTGAGGAGAGTGTGTGAATGCTGGCTTGCCAATGAAGAGGGTGGAAGGAGCTCTGCACTGGTGGCTGCTGCCTTGCCACTCTCCCTAGTTTGAGCAGGTGAACATTCTGGCCCCACTCATTCCACACCACAGCTTGATGTGGGATCCAAGCCAGCCAGGCCTTGGGAAAAGACTCAGTCTGGCTACACAGTGACAGACCAGAGGCCTGGAGTGTGGTCCAGGTAGGCAACGTTGGCCATTTTCAGTGCTTAGTCAAGTGGTGCCAGGAACAAGCCTGCCTCAGTCCCACTCCCAGCAGATTACTCTGGCCCCATCTGCTCCATGCCACATCTTGGCACTGGATCTGGAAAAGACAAATTTCTAGAAACATACAGTCTGCCAAGACTGAGTTAAGAAAAACAGACAACCTGAAAAGACTGATCACTAGAAGTAAAACAGAATCTGTAATTTAAAAAAAAGAGAATCCTTCAACAAAAAGTCCAGGACCAGATGGCCTCACTGAAGAATGCCACCAAATGTGTAAATAAGTTCTACCTATCCTTCTCAAACCATTCCAAAAATTGAAGGGGAGGAAACATTCCCAAATTCATTCTACAGAGCCAACATCACCCTGATACTAAAACCTGACAAAGACACTACAAAAAAAAGAAAATTATACATCAATATTTTTGATGTATCAGTTCAGTTCAGTTCAGTCGCTCAGTCGTGTCTGACTCTTTGCAACCCCATGAATCGCAGCACACCAGGCCTCCCTGTTCATCACCATCTCTCNAGTTGGTGATGGACAGGGAGGCCTGGCGTGCTGCGATTCATGGGGTCACAAAGAGTTGGACACAACTGAATGACTGAACTGAACTGAACACATGTCATATTCCTGATCTGTTCCTTGGATCGTCCTTTGAACTGGTATGAACACTTCACCAGTTTTCTCATTAATGAGTTAAATAAGATCTTTAACATGTATTCATTTTTATATAAGCGTAAGGGTCGTGATTTTATCTTTAAAAAAAATAATTATACTTTAGCACATTTTAGACTATTTCCCTTTAGCACATTTTAGACTATTTCCCTTTTACATACATAGAATTTTTTTTTTCTTTGCAGATGTAGATTAGTTNTGTATTCATTTTTATATAAGCGTAAGGGTCGTGATTTTATCTTTAAAAAAAATAATTATACTTTAGCACATTTTAGACTATTTCCCTTTAGCACATTTTAGACTATTTCCCTTTTACATACATAGAATTTTTTTTTTCTTTGCAGATGTAGATTAGTTTATGCTACATCCACTTTTCATCTCTGGTGGAATAAAAAAAATTAACAGGAAATAATTTTAATTTAGCATTAATTTTTTAATCGTTAAAATTTTTATTTCACTGATAAATTATTTTAGATAAAATTCTTTGCCATGGATATTTTAATGCTTATATAACAATGCAAATTTCTATTGATTTTCCTAGTTTCTACTCACAGGGCATAAAGTAATAATATGGATGACATTTTCTTTTTTCCACACGAAGTGATTAAGAAGTATGAGAGTTGCAAAAAGTGCATTTTTCTTTATACCAAAGATAATAATTTTGAAGAGTTGTTTGAGTCTTGTTATGTAAAGGCTTGACAATTTCATTTAAAGACCCTGTAAGAGGTCTTAAAGGACTGAGAATTCTCCACAGTAGCCTTGCATGTCCCTCTCCCCATACCTGTTCCTGCTACCCTACCTGATAGAAATCAAATTGCCCAAACAGTGGCCACTAATCTGCAGAACAATTTTTGCTTTGACCAACTGCTCTAGAAACTACTAAACTTGCACTGAGCCTTCCCCTGTCCTGATGGGAACAAGCTTATGTTAATATTGCTCTGGAAATGTGCACTTGAGTTAATGAAAAAGAGTTAATTTTCATCTGTATATTGAACACCTGTGATGTACAGTACTGGCTAGTTTTTATAAATTTTCTTAGTTGGAGTTAGTCTGTTGTTTCCTAATGATTAGACTCAAGTAATGTGTTTGTGCAGAAATATTGCAAAAAATGATGTTGCATTCATGATGCTTCTTACTAAGAAGCACATGCTGAGTTGCTTTATTATTTGAGAACTTTGTTAAGGTGGCCATTTCTTCACTGTAAAGTTACTATTTTCCCGTTTGTAATTAGTAATTATTGGGGGGCAATACTTTGAGAATATGTATATATTCTGTCATTCCTAAAACATTTGCTTATTAGTTTACTTCAATTAACATTAGGATGGTTGCCTACTGGTGTTTTTCGAATTCCGTCATTCTTTCTATAATTACCAGTTGTCTTTTACCAGTTGACTATAAGGAAGAACTTTATGTTCTTTCCCATTTATTATTTATATCACTATGAACTCATAGATTCTTATTTTAGTCAGTATGCTATTAACACTTTAATTATTTCAGTGCTCAGATTTCTTCTGATTTGGCCAGTGGGTATCCCTTCACTCTGCCTCCAGTGTCCTTTCAGCATGTCCTCTTTAATCCTTGAAAGTGAAAGTGAAGTCTCTCAGTCGTGTCCGACTCTTTGTGACCCCATGGACTGTAGCCTACCAGGCTCCTCCGTCCATGGGATTTTCCAGGCACGAGTACAGGAGTGGATTGCCATTTCCTTCTCCAGGGGATCTTCCCAACCTAGGGAATGAACCCAGGTCTCCTGCATTGTAGACAGACGCTTTACCATCTGAGCCACCAGGGAAGTCCTATTTAACCCTTGAGTACTCCTTCGCTTTTTGGTACAAGATATTCTAGATTTATCTTATATTCTTCCTTCCCCAACCCTGGAGTCATCCACTCTCCAAGGAACCCTGATGCCTTTTATTAGAGGATGGCTTCTAGAAGGGCTTCCTTGATGGTTCAGCAAGAAAAGAATCACCTGCAATGCAGTCATGGGCAGGAGACATGGGAAATGTGGTTTTGATCCCTGGGTCAGGAAGATCCCCTGGGGAAGGCAAATGGCAACCCACTCCAGTATTCCTACCTGAAAAAAAAAAAAAAAAAAAAATCCCAAGATCTGTGCTGTAGGTGTACTCATTGTTACTCGACTATCACTGCTTGTAGGATCTCTCACTAAAGATAGAAGCCAGATATATGTGTACACATATACACATACCTTAAGTATGAGTTCATAGTGAATACCTCCAATTCTATTTTCCCTTTTTCCATATGTATATGGGTTGTATGAATTTTCACTATCACCAGTCATTTAAAAAATATACTATACTTTTAATTTTTGCCAGTCTAATAAGAAAAATGGTCCCTCAGTATAGTTTGTGTTTGTTTTTGTATTTCTCTTATAATGAGTAAGGTTAAAAATCTTTTCTTATGTTGAAGGGACATTATTACATTATTTTTGTGAACTGTCCACATCAGTTTCAATTGGGTTTGGGGTCATTTCCCCATCATTTTAGAGAGTTCTTTCTATATTAGATACATTACCTCTGCCATATCCTTCTCTAGGGGATCTTCCCGACCCAGGGATCAAACCCAAGTCTCCTGCACTGCAGGCAGTCTCTTTACCATCTGAGCCACCAGGGAAGCCCCCATTTATGTATTTACATACATGCATTATATAGATACATGTGTATAAATATAAAACCATGAGTTCAAGTGAATACCTCCAATTCTATTTTCCCCTTTTCTGTATGTATATGGGTTGTATTAATTTTCACTATCACCCGTCATTAAAAAAATACTATACTTTTAATTTTTGTCAATCTGATAAGAAAAATGGTCCCCTCAGTATAGTTTGTGGGTAGTTTTTTTTGGTACTTCTCTTATTATGAGTAAGGTTAAAAATATTTTCTTATGTTGAAGGGACATTTTTACACTATTTTTGTGAACTGTCCATGGCAGTTTCAATTGGGTTTTTGGTCATTTCCCCGTCATTTTAAAGAGTTCTTCATTAGATATATTACCTCTTTATTAGATATATATTAGATATATTACATCACAAATATCTTCTCCCAGTTTGTCCACTGTCAAATATTTTGCTATAGCATTTTTTGACATGCCAAAGTTATTTTTATGCAGACAAATTTATCAGTATTTTCTTGTTGTATTATATCTGGATTTGAGTCATAGTGAGATTCTCCTTACACTACTGTTAAAGTCAAATGCACTCATATTTTTTCTAGTACTTGTATTCAGTTTTTACATTTAGATCCCTGATCTACTGGCATTTACATTTGTGTATGATGTGAGATAGGGATCTAATTTTATCTTTTTCCAAATGGTTACTCAGTTTTCTCACCACTGTTCGTAAAAAGAATAGAGAAGTCCACCATTGTTCCAGTGATATGAGATGCAAACTTTATTACATGCTTAATTTCCACANTTGTGTATGATGTGAGATAGGGATCTAATTTTATCTTTTTCCAAATGGTTACTCAGTTTTCTCACCACTGTTCGTAAAAAGAATAGAGAAGTCCACCATTGTTCCAGTGATATGAGATGCAAACTTTATTACATGCTTAATTTCCATATGGGCTTCCCTGATAGCTCAGTTGGTAAAGAATCCACCTGCAATGCAGGAGACCCCGGTTTGATTCCTGGGTCGGGAAGATCCCCTGTAGAAGGGCAGGCTACCCAGTCCAATATTTTTGGGCTTCCCTTGTGGCTCAGCTGGTAAAGAATCTACCTTATGTGTGGGTCTATTTCTGGGCTTTCTATTCCTCTGTCCTACCTGTTGACTCATGAACTCAATATCACACGTATTCAGTTATAGAGGCTTTACAATATGTTTTAATGAGTGATGGGGACTGACTCCTCAGAGCTTTTAATTTTTAGTATTTTTCTGACTCTTCCTACATGTTTTACATAAATTTTAATATCAACCTGTTTGTTGGTATTTTATTGGAATTGCATTAAATTTATAAATTAAGGACAGCTTAAATCTTTATATGAAATTGCCTATCTAAAATAAGAGGTTACCTTTCATTTATTGAGGTCTACATTTGTGTCTTTTAGAAGTGTTTTAAAGTTTTCCTCATACTTTGTACCTTTTTTGTTAAATTTATGCCTAAGTATTTTATCTTCTCTGTTACTACTGAAATGGGGCTTTCTTTAACTTTTCCTCTATCTTTTAACTTGTTATTATTTGTGGACATGAAGGCTACTGACTTCTGTATGGTAACTTATATTCTGCCAAATAATTATTTTATTGTTTGAGTTAATCTAATCATTGATCTTTTTAGGGTTTCTCCACTACATAAGCACATAAAATAATATAGATAAAAAACATTCCAATCAGTTTGAAAATGCAAAAATTAGGACTGAAAGAAAGGCTGCTCCCAACTCACAAATAGGTATTACAGTTAATTGTTTGGCAGATGAGGTGCTTGGAACTTGGTATATATTTTTTACATAGAAAAGATATTAGAGACACCTGATTTACATTCTAACCCATACAAAACCTATTTAGCCATACTTTAAAATCTTTTAACTCCTAAAGTCAGTAAGAAAAAGATCAACATCCACTTTTAAATAGGCAAAATATAGGAACATAATAGTTTACAGAAAAGGAAATGTAAGTGGTTATTAAATATATGAATATATGTTTAACCTCACTCAAAGGAGAAATACAAATTGAAATTTCAAGAGTATACCACTGATACTAGTGAGAACTTAACTGTTTTGGGTAAAACAAGCCCTCATATATGAATCACATAACTGAAATTTGGCATAACCCCTATGGGGAACAATTTTGAATATCTATCAAAATGTACATACACTTTAATCCCAATTGTAGGAATTTATCCTCCAGATATACTCTATGTGAAAAATATCATATGCATCAAGATATTCATTTTGGCCTTATTTTTATTAGAAAAAGGTAAATAGCTAGGCTGGGTCAAAATAATTATGAGACACTAAGCTATCATTTAAAAGGATGATATGGAATAATCACTGTTACTTTTTTTAAGTTTGGCAAAAAACATTATGCTTGGTATGTTTTAATTTGCTTAAAATTACATGTATGGTTGGATAGCATCACCAATTCAATGGACATGAGCTTTTGCAAACTCTGGGAGATGGTGAGCAACAGGGAAGCCTGGCATGCTGTAGTCCATTTGGTCACGAAAAGTCGGACATGACTCGGCGACTGAACAACAACAAAATTACGTGGATAAATGTGTGTACACATTTATATGAATATGTTGAAAGAGATAAATGTGTACATACTTACAGAGAATCTCAGAAAGGATATAGAAGAAATGATAACATTGGTTGTCTCTTGATAGGTGGTTGACCCTGGACAGGGAGAGGAGGAAAACTAACTTTTACAATGTATCCTTCACATCTTCACATCTAAATTTTAAACTCTGAGCATGTATTATCTGTTCCTAGTAATATTATTATTAACAACTTGGTAGTGACATAATTTATATTTAAACAAAAAGTAAAATGCATTTTCAGTTAGGACAGAGTGCCAAGAATAAACATGCCCCAAGAACAGGGCTGTAAGGCCCATGGGTCACGCACTGAGGAAATCACGTAGATGCTTTTGCTGTACTTCCTTATTTCTCTGGTTTACAGAGTCTTGGGTTCTTGTCATGGTTCTAATGGGCTAAAAGCTATGCTCAGAAGTCATGAAGTCTCTGTTCAATGCTTGTCTCAACCTGTTTGGTTTCAGTGCCTCTGAATATGATAAATATTGTGTCCAAAGGCTCAACAGTTTTAAACATGTTTCTCTAAAGGTTTAACCGTTGGGGTAGAGATAAGAATGGCAAGAGGCCTTTCTTCAGGGAGAAAAACTGAAGTTTACTAACTAAGTGTGGTAAATTGTGGTTGGTGTTACTCATTGCCCATTACTACCTTGAATAGTCCAGAAGGAGATAGACTTGAACATCAGAAAGAAAAGACAAACTTTGTCATTTTAGATGTTTAGCTATTAAACTATTTTCAAAATATATTTAGTTTTGAAAATCGATTTGGGATGGGATTTGTTTCTACCATATCAAAGTGAGGGGGTCAAGTGAAGTGAAAGTCACTCAGTCATATCTGACTTTTCGTGACCCCATGGACTGTACAGTCCATGGAATTCTCCAGACCAGAATACTGGAGTGGGTAGCCTTTCCCTTCTCCAGGGGATCTTCCCAACCCAGGTATCAAACCCAGATCTCCCACATTGCAAGCAGATTCTTTACCAACTGAGCCACAAGGGAAGCAGAGAGGGTCAGGGTCTTCTTAAAAGCCTATAAGGTCCTATTTTAAACTTGGAGATGAGTTTAAGTTGCCAGTAGCTACATGCATAGTTACAGGCATTAAGAATCATCAAGCTTACAAGCATGTAGGAAGGTAATTCTCTCTAAGAAGTATCTTCCATTTATTGTTGATTTTGTTTTGTGTGTTAGTGTAAGTATGCATATTGAGAAGAAGAGGATCCGTTTTTTGAAAAGAAGAGATAATTCATTTATCTCTGAAAATTCTCCCAGTGTCTAAAATTGAGAATCTGATTAAAAACTGCTATGGCCAACTCAAATTGAAACTCCGTTGACCTCCTTATCCTGCTTGTTGCTTGTCGCCTCCTCAAAACCAACTAGATGAGAGTTGAGAGTGGAAAATAGTACCATTCATATAAAAAGATTTTGACATAGCATTTTTTGTGTGCTTAAGACAGTGCACAAAAGTGTACATAGGTCAATGAATTCTCACAAAGTGGACAGACTCAAGTAATTACCTCTCTGGTCGAGAAACAGGATCTTACTGACATGGATATATCTTTTCTATGGTTCCAGCTCCCACTAGCTGGAACTAGTGGGAAATCATACTCCAACCTGTATGAGTCATAGTGTCAGCTTGGCAGCTGGCATCTTTCACTGGTTTTCCATGTTAAGTTCCCTCCTTTGAACTAGCTGGCAAGATAATCACATGGTGAGGCCACATGGAAGCAAGTGCCCTGTGGCCTTAGATAGGTGCCAGACATGAGAGAAGAAGCCAGCCTGGATGACCATTTTTTAATGATTCTCTCCCTCGTTTACATTATACAACTATTTTTAGTAATAATAATGAAATGAATAGTGAAAGTGAAGTCACTCAGTTGTGTCCAACTCTTTGCAACCCCATGGACTGTAGCCTACCAGGCTCCTCCATCCATGGGATTTTCCAGGCAAGAGTACTGGAGTGGGTTGCCATTTCCTTCTCCAGCAGATCTTCTTGACCCAGGGATTGAACCCTGGTGTCCTGCATTTTAGGCAGACACTTTGCTGTCTGAGCCACCAGGGAAGTCCCATACAACTATTTTTAGTAATAATAATGAAATGAATAATAACTACCAGGAAAAAAAATACACGGGATAAAAAAATTCTATTAAACTTTGAATATATAGTCAGGCCGGTAATAAGAAAAAAATAGAAATAAATGTTATAGTATTAAAAAGAAATTAATATTTTAAAACTATATTAGTTTTGAAAAAAGAGAATATTTATACTCACAAATTGGTCTGCTACTTGTGAATAATAAACCTTTTGTTTTTTAAGCTTTGTAATGATTTCACTGAATTTTTTCTTCTTCACATATTAATGTTTACCAGGCAGTATACCCAGATTTGTCCAGTTATCTTTGCAAAGTTGATTGAAGAATATTTTTTAAGCCTTTAATTTTCTTTTACATGAGCAACAGATGTACAAGTTTGGCAGAAATTCATAAAAATCTTTCACAACAAACTCCAGGAATTGAAATACTGTCTTTGGTGCTTTGGGAACATTTACAGTGGCTTTCAAACATGTCTGTGTATAAAAGTTTCTGCTGAAATATCTTCATCAGAAAATTCATCATACATTTACATTACATACAGAAAACATTTCTAAAGTTTTTCTTCATCTGCTAAAAATTAGAGAAAATGGCTGACAACAAACTTTGACATTGTTCAATCTATTGATTTAGAAAGTGAAAGTGAAGTCGCTCAGTCGTGTCTGACTCTTTGCGACCCCATGGACTGTAGCCTACCAGGCTCCTCCATCCATGGGATTTTCCAGGCACAAATACTGGAGTGGGTTGCCATCTCCAGGGGATCTTCCCGACCCAGGGATTGAACCCTGGCCTCCCACATTGTAGGCAGATGCTTTACCGTCTGAGCCACCAGGGAAGTCTATTGATTTAGAGCAAGTGCCCAATTATTGGTGGAAAAGGTGAGGACATTCAAATACTTCTTCATTGATTTCTTCTAGCAATGTAAGATCAGAATCTTTTGTTGTTTCTCCTGGCATTCTTTGAAATTTGAAATTTTTTTTTTTAATGACCATTTTTTTGGATTTTGTTTTTGCATAGTCAATTGCCTTCTCCTTCCAGGTACTGTTCCTTTGATTAGAGTCTGATATCATAATATTTTATGTAAATAATTTTCCAGTAATTCATCACCGAAAAGTTACAACTTAGGTAACTATTAAATTGTACTATTAATGTAGTTTTATATTTTTTCAATTGTTTCATTTGTTTTAACACAAATAGCAATTAGGCTACAGAAAAGCAAAGAATGAAAAATACCTATACCTATATCAGAGCTGGATAACACTCTTGATAATTAGAAAATGTATGTTTTCAAAGGGATTTTCTTCATTTCTTATGTGAGAGGAGATACCAAAGATAAATAAATAGCATGTTGAAGAGTTCCAATACATGACTAGTTTTATAAAAATTTACATGTAAATTTGGCACATTTTCAAAACTTACAAGTTAAGAAATTATTTTAAAATCTAACTACAGTATCTTATCATGATTCACATTCAGCTTTCTTTAATACACACTTATTGACCTTTTCCTAGGTGGCCAATGTGTGTACAGAACAAATGATAAATGACAAACTACCATTTCTTGAAATTTTTTATTTATTCAACTAAATGCAAATAATTTCAAGAGGTGTATCAAAGAGTTATTTCTAAATGGCTTTTTTTTTTCTTTGCTATACACAGTGGTAAGGGCAATCCTGTCAACTCTTAAGCTCTTATTTGACCTGCTTTGTCAACAGTTTGTGAAATGGTATCCAGAACAGTACAATGCAATGTCAACCTGCATTAATTCTTTCCCAAAGAGAGGTGTTCAGTATTCAAGCTGTGTTTGTCCTGGCACAATCTATTTATTTTTCAGCTTCATTTCAGAAGGTTTATAAGTACCACTTCCTTTGGAAGACACTGTTCTTTTTGCAATTTCTCTTCTAAAACAACCTTTGAAAGAACAGTAATGATGTCCCATAAAACTGCCTTCAGGGAAGTCATTAAGAAAGTAAATATCTCAAGGAACTGAATAAAAATGTTACACATACCAATATTAAATTTTACTGTTTTCTTCCTAGACATGTTATGAAAAATTAAAATGATACCTTATTCAATGAGTATTTCTCAATGAAGTAAATCCATCAATACTGCATTTGTTTTTATGTAAAACATAATTTGTTTTCAGCTAACAAGAACCATATGCAAATGTTTCTAAAATTATATAATGTTTTCTACCTCAGTTGTATGTGAGCAATCACTTAAATGTTTTGCTAATGGAGTTTCATAAACAACAATATAGGATAACAAAAACATTGATTTCAAGTATCTTTATTTGAAACAATGTAAATCATTCATCCATTATTCTATCTTCCTTAGAAATCAAGAGAAAGGTTTTAGAATTCTTAATCTAGATTTTGATGATTTTGAAATAAACCTTTGGTTTCCCCATTCCCCAGCCAATCAGTTATAATTCCGAGTACAAGCGTATTGCAACCATAATACATTTGCCTCTTCAAAGTCTTTTCAAATTTTGTCCTTTCCACCTTTTTTTTGAAGCCGGCTTCTGGTTGGTTCTGTTAACACCAAGGGTTCTTGTATGACAACTGCAGGGTAATTTTTGCCCAATAGTTCAACTTCAACTTGTTGTCCCACTTTACTGAGCTCTGTAGGGACATACGCGAAAGCCAGACTCTTCTGGATGCGGTAACTATAGCTCCCGGAGGTCGTGTTGCCAACCACCTGAAAAACAAGACCCCACCACCCTTGGCATCTTGCTCACAGCTAAGACGGGTGGAGGGCATCACCGACTCGATGGACTTGGGTTTGGGTGGACTCCGGGAGTTGGTGATGGATAGGGAGGCCTGGCGTGCTGCAGTTCATGGGGTCGCAAAGAGTTGGACACGACTGAGCGACTGAACTGAACTGTGTGCTTCCTCTAGATGAAAACTCTCAAAAGATATGTTCAACTTACAAAGTTTTATGATATGCTGTCTGTGTGGATAATACCAGGAGAAAAGCTTCACTTTTTTAGAAGATTAATGAAAGTTTAAAATTATGAAAAACATTTCTCAGAATATATATCTATTTATTTTGCTCAGTTTCATGCCAAGTGATTTGATAGGAAGAATGACATATTTCCATTTTAAACTTTAAAAATTTCTCTTCCATCAAACTAGCATGGCAATAATAGATATAAAGGAGAAAAACTTAAAAATCCTAAAGCAAACCTAGCCAACCGTTCCTGTTAGCATTTAGAAAATGACCTGTCAGAGGACTGCTGACTGTTAGTATATCAACAGTCAATGTAAAGTGAATCTTCTATATAAATATTTCGTTGTGCTTTGTTGCTCAGTCATGTCCAACTCTTTGAGATCCCATGGACTGTAGCTCACCAGCCTCCTCTGTCCATGGGGAGCCTCCAGGCAAGAATACCAGCATGGGTTGACATGCTCTTCTTCAGGGGATCTTCCCAACCCAGGGATTGAACCCAGGTCTCCCATATTGCAGGTGGATTCTTTACCAGCTGAGCCACCAGGGAAGCCCATATGAATATATAGAGCATTTAACAATTCCTGATAACTTCTAAGCATGCTAACTTTATCTTCTTTAGCTCTAGATGCAAGAAAAAGAGTCAAATGCCAAAAAATTACAATACAGATTTAAATCCCACATATCTTAACAGTAAGAAAACAAAAACAAAATATGATATATAGCCCAACTCAAAATGGCTTCTCCTGGCTACACAATGTCGCATTAATCCTTACAGACTCACTGCCTAGCACAGTGGATGTGTATAGCTGGTGCTTGAAAACATCCATGAGCAGGAAGCAGCCTGGTGATGTTTTAGCTGCCTCAGCAAAGGGCCCACAACAAGCAACAGTCATGTCACAGCATTTCTAGTCTTTTAGATGCTTACACATTTATGACATTAAATACAGGCTCCTATCTCTGCAGCCCCAGTTTTTAATTATCTCATTGAAACCCCAAATCAGAAGCTCTCCATATAATTTCTGAACTTATTATGGTGATTTATAAAGTGAATGCATTCATTAGTAAAAGCTTCTCTCTGGTAGATTATTAGCTGCTAAGGTATTTCTGAAATAACACACATGTTTCAAAATGGTTTTTCTACTCTAGATCAGAGTTCCATGATATAAAGCTGGGATTTGGGTCAAGGTAGTTGGAGTTCTAACCATTGCTTTTTGAAAGATACTGATAACTTGGTTTCACTTCCAAATCTCTAAAACAGAGATCTGCGTTTGGAATTCTGGAAAAGTTAACCTGATTTTCTTGGGCATCTTAAGAAAACAGGAAGAATCCTAAGCGAATCTCTTGGTCAAATTCCCTAACTCACTGGATCAAAAACCCACAATCCTTCTTCAGAGATTGCATGCCCTATTTCCTCAGGTCTCCCCATCTCTTAAAATCCAGCAGTAATTCATCTAGCAGTTATTTCTGCATTAGTAACTTAAATAGCATGTTTATTTTGTGAATGCTATACTTAAAATATTTATTAAATGTGTTCTGTTTGATTACTTTTATTTCTCCCTTAATTTCTCTCTAATCCAGGAATTGGTAGCTCAGAGTATTTTAAAACTCTGGTCTTTCCTTTGATCTTATTACTATGTCTCCAGGAAAAGGTTTTCCCTAGCATAAATTTTATATCATTCTACTTTAACATTTTCCAAATTCAATTAAATTCATTGCTTCGTTTTGCTCAGTGAATCATGAGAACAACTTGTCTTCACCCTCTGCCTAATAGAGTCTCATATTCTTTGTGAACTCAAATGTCGGCCTTCTTTTTACCAACGTAAACAAGCTTCATTTATTTTTAGCCTTGTCTCATTCTTTTCTTAATTATTAGACTTAAAGATGCCTGTAACAGACATAGAAAAGAGAACATGGTAAATAGTCTTTGAAAGAGGGAACATAATTTAAATTGGATGATATATTTATTTGGCTATCCCTGTGTGTTTTAGTTTATTAATAATGAAAAAGAAGACTTTCTAAACTTTCCCAACTTCCTTATCAAAAAGTTTTTCTTCAA
>SJYV01024360.1:453871-487052 GCA_006410875.1 Neotragus pygmaeus | reverse complement strand
CTGTCACTGTCATGGGGTAGAGTGTTCCACATATCCAATTTCATTTAGTACATCAGTTAGAACTATAGTGTGTACATCTAAAAGTGAACATGTTTCCTCTAAATATGCACTTTGTTTGGTAGATTTTAAAAACCTTCGGAACCTGAGCCCTCTGGAGAAAAGTAATGAATGAAACGGCTGGGCTAGTAAGAAGCAGGCCCCCCTCTTCTGATGGTTCTTAAGGAAATCCCTTCCTGGGGAGCTTCTGGGGTCCAAGTATAATAAATGACTTTTAAAATCACTCGATTATTTTAAATCATGTCTTGAAAATGTGAATAGTTCACATTATAGAAAGCTGAAAGTAAATTTGTGATGAATTGTTCTTTTTTTAAAATGGCGGAAGACACTCAAGTTGTGAGTTTGGTGTCTCCTTGATGCGAGGCAGGGGTCAGGAAAACCAGCTTTAACTACCTATGAGCACGGACAAGACGTTTGACCTCTTTGGGCCCGNAAATTTGTGATGAGTTGTTCTTTTTTTAAAATGGCGGAAGACACTCAAGTTGTGAGTTTGGTGTCTCCTTGATGCGAGGCAGGGGTCAGGAAAACCAGCTTTAACTACCTATGAGCACGGACAAGACGTTTGACCTCTTTGGGCCCGAGTTTCTCTATCTGAAATACGTGAGTTTGAACTGATCACCTTCAAGGTCCTTTCCAGAGAAGTCCAGAGGGCTCTGACCTTTGACCTGAGACCCTCCTCCCCTGGAAGCCTCCCCTCTGCTCTCCATGTGGCCTCAGCACCACTGAACAGCAGGGGGCACCCTCTACACAGGGAGCCCTCCCCTCCCCACAGGCCGCAGGCTGTCCAGGTGGAGACGGGGCACAGGCCCGCCACTCAGCAGTCAGGGCTCAGCTGTCTAGAGCCAGCCCTTCCCAGGAACAACAGGGATGACCACGGCCTCAGTGGAAACCACCCATCTTGTATCTTTTCAAATATTTGTGAGACTGAAATATTTAAATGTATTTTAAGCATGGATACCATTGAAGATAATGGAAATCATGATGTATATTCTTATAACTGGGCTTCCCTGGTGGCTCAGAGGTAAAGAATCCACCTGCAGTGCTGGAGACCAGGGTTTGATCCCTGGCTGGGTAAGATCTCCCGGAGAAGGAAGTGGCAACACATTCCAGGATTCTTGCCTGGAGAATCCCCATGGACAGAGGAGCCTGGAGGGCTACAGTCCATGAGGTCACAAAGAGTCAGACTTGACTGAGCAACTAAGCACAGCACAGCATGTGCCTGGCATTATTCTAGGCACTAAGGCTTTGACAATAAACAAGACAGAGCATCTGTCTTCTCAAGAGCTTACAATTTCCAGGAAGATGCCAGGCAATGAATACTTTAAAAAATAAACAAACAAATGAAGGTGTAATTTCTTTGGAATTAATTTTAGCAATCCTGAAATATTATTTGTGGTGTTCTTGATATTACGTCGCTATAGACTGAAAGTGTGCGTCCCTCCAGTATTCATATGTTGAAACCTCAGCTTCAGTGTGACAATGTTTGGATGTGGGGCCTTTGGAAGCTGATTTGGTCATGAGGACAGAACCTTATGAATGGGATTAGTGCCCTTAAAACAAAGACCCCGAAAAGTTCCCTCAGTCCTTCCACCACAGAAAATTTTGCTGTCCATAAGATAGCCGAACCTGAAGCAGGTTCTCACAAGGCACCGTATCTGCCAGGGCCTTGATCCTGCACTTTCCAGCCTATGGGACTGTCGGAAATAAATAATTTGTTTAAGCCATGTGGTATTTTTGTCTTGGCAATATGAAGGGACCAAGACATGTGCTCATGTAAGAAAACACCTCGCAGTTAAGGAACCGATATGAGAATCCTAGCAAAGAACTCAAGTCAGGGAGCTGCTGGCTTCCTTCTCCACTTCCAGAAGATGTGGGCAGAAGTTGAGAGGCTGTGGGTTCTCTTCTGGCAAAAGAACATTGCATTTGACTGCAACAAGATTTTAAGCCTGATTATGCCTTAAATTGTGTCTGTTCTGGCTAAAGACTGGATTCCAAGTTGATATCTATAGTAGGATTCCAGCAACTAGAGAATGAATGGATTGTGTTTCCTTTAAGCCTTCTGATATCTGGGTGAAAGGAATATATTAATATGTACTGTTCTTACATGTGTCACCAGTGAACCACTTTCAACAGGAAAAGACAGCTTCTGCTAGTCTTGATAGCATTCTTGTGCAAATTAGAAAAAGGTGTCCTCTTCCTTAAGGCATTTTGTTTTTCTTGAAATTTTTCCTGATAGACATTCATTTCTACAAGGTCTCAGATGTGAATTGCACTCCTTAGTTTTGTTAGGCTCACACGCCACACAGCAACCTCAAACTGCTCTCCTGACAGGTCCAACCAACACAGTAGCAGCAGCTTATTAATAACCTATTTTGTAACTGCTTTCTTTCTACTTGTTCCCTTGTCACCAGCTTTTCTCACCTGGAGGCAAACATAAAATCTCAGGCCAGTGATTCAGAAGTCTAGCAATTAATTCATTACATTCTCGGGAGAAGACACTCAGCTAATCTCTAGATGACTACAGCAAGCTAGCAAGCAAAACTGTGCATGCGGCTCAAACGAAACAAAACAAATTAAAAAATACACACACAAAAAAACCCAGAAGACATCTCAGTCTGGTCTGGCATGGAGTGGGGTTGGGGAGGCAGTTTAACGTTCACGCTTTTCTCACATCATCTGAACGTGTGTTGCTCCACTGTTTTGAAATCACAGTGGTCCATGAGCTCTTGAATCAAAACCAAGTTTTATCTGTGTATGTAGAAGAATGCAAGATCCATCCCAGGGGAGTCTTTTGAGCTCTGACTGAGCCTCCAATGCCAGTGGGTGTCAGGCACCCCAGACCTCCATCCCCTGCTCTCAATTCCAGTGATCACCCACCTTCCTAGAGTCTTTCCCAACATCTCCCTTTCTGCCTCCCCATCACATCAGTGATTCTTAAATCTACTGGTTCTCTGTGTTGTTTGGCCGCAGCCTTGGGTGTAGCCTCAGGCCCTTTGTTCTCTTTCTGGGAGAAACACACCAGCTGCTCAGGAGTGTCCTGGCATTCGGAAAGCTCCTTGCTGCCTTTTAATCTTCTCTTTTGTTATCTAAATGGAGCTCTACCCATTTACCCAGACTGCTCAGAAACCTCCAAGGGCGCCTTGCTGGCTATAGGATAAAATCTCAACTCTGTTCCAGTCTTACCTGGATTCAACCCTAAACCTTTAGTGTCCTACTCTCTGTTTCCCCTCTGCACTGCAGGCATTCCTGGCCACTTCAAACAGCTTGGAATTTTCTCAAAATATTGAGCTGCTAAGTCCCCATCTTCCAGTACCCTGTGAGCTGAATATCATGCCTCCTTCCTCCAACAAACTCTTACTCATCCTTCAAAGCCCAGCTCAAGTGTTGCCTCTTCTCCAGATTTCCTTACGCTGTCCTGATTTGACTTCTGTTGTGTGTTTTAGAAACCTCTGCCTTAATATTTTTTATCACAGTCTGTTGCAACATGTTTCTCATCAGGAATGAGCTCCCCAAAAGCCAGGTGCTGGGTTGGCTGAACACTTGAAATGGAAAGACAAGATCAACAGGATGACTCCATGGAACTGAGCAAATTCTTTTTTTTTATGGCACCGCAAGGCTTGTGGGATCTTAGTTGCCAACTGGAGATTGAACCCAGGCCCTCAGTAGTGACTTTGGGGTCTTAACTTCCAGACCACCAAGGAAGTCCCTCAGCAACTTCTGAAGAGCTTTCAGGGTGGAAGCGAGATGGCTGCTGTGGCCTTTGTGGG
The DNA here is from genome assembly GCA_006410875.1 of Neotragus pygmaeus. NCBI lineage: Eukaryota > Metazoa > Chordata > Mammalia > Artiodactyla > Bovidae > Neotragus > Neotragus pygmaeus. The sequence continues at coordinate 483,228 of SJYV01024360.1, read as the reverse complement.
GCCACTGTTGTTTAGACATTGAGAAAACTCAGGTTGTATAAAATCAGAGCTTTCCAGAATGTTCTCCTGTCCACTTGAATTCTGGGGTTCAATGGGACCGGGGCTTTACAAAATGAAATAAAATGATTTTTGCTGTTGAATATAGAGTGATCATCTTTAGAAAGACAAATACAAGAAAAAAAAATCATAGTGTCAGTGAATTGCAAATTCAGAGTTTTAGGATTGATTTATGGGCTCCAGCAAGGTAGTCAGACAGGGAGTAGACAGGGGGTTAGATATTAAGCAGTGATCTTGTTTATCTTCTCATTCACTGCTGGAATTCCAAATCACAGAAGCAAAATAAGTCTTGCTTATGTACTTTGAATTCCTTAGAGTTCAAGATTCCACTGAGAAAATATGAATGGGTCTCATTATCCTTCCTGCTAAATTCACTGATTTTCTTTTCGCCTGAAAACAGACTTTTTCAGAATTCTTTTTCTTAAGAAATAAAAAGAAATAAAAATTTATGTTAGATTATAAATATTGAAATAGATTCACTTAAAAAACAAATATATATCTCTCACAAATGTATCTATTTATATTAGTTTGAAATACAAGTTTATGTCTCTATTGGTTCGATAATATGCTGTAACACACACTGCTAAAACCACTCATTGGGTCCTTACTGGGCTGCTGTGATTCAAACTGAGGGGGTCCTTCTCCTGCACCCAGGAAACTCACAGTCTCATGAGGAAGACGATAAAGTCAAGAAATATGTCCATGCAGTGGGTGTAGAAAGGTCTTTAACACCTTGTTCCATCAGATAGTCCTCTGGCGATGCTGGGATCCACATCAAAGGGCAACACAAGCTGACTCCAGCTGCGGTCGGAAAAGCGCACAGTCTAGTCAGGCAGATTCACGTGTAAGCAGGTAGGAGCTCAAGAGACAGGCTTCTGAAGTCTTCGGGTTTGGGCCTGTTCCTTCACAGGGGAGGTCCTGGGCGTCAGACCCTGATCTGTGCAAGGTCACAGTGCCAGGTCTATAGCCAAGCCCAGCACCTCATCCCACTTCATAACGGCTCTAAGTCTGGCCGGTGTGCTGGGAATGCTTGGTGTCCCTGCACCAGGGAGAAGCAAAGCTCTAAACTCAGTGCGTTAGAGACGTGATTTCAGCATTTTAAACACCATGTTCTATTATAGTTTTAGTTAAGTAATATTTTTGGCAATTATTTTCATTATTCATCTATTAAGTTAGCTTATTCATACAGAGGGCTTAAACAATATCTGAAACAATTATTTTGTTGTTTAGTCGCTCATTTGTGTCCGACTCTTTTGCGACCCCATGGACTGTAGCCCACCAGGCTCCTCTGTCCATGGGATTTTCTAGGCAAGAACACTCAGTGGCTGTTGCCACGGCATGTGGGATCTTGGTTCACTGACCACAGATCAAACCCATTGCCTTGCAGGACAGATTCTTAACCTCTGGATCACCAGGGAAGTCTCTAGTTAAGTAATTTTTCTAAGTTAGGAAATCAGCTTCCTGTTAACCATAAACTGGGACACTTTCAACTCAAGGGTAAACATTTATGTCAACCATGTGGGTCATGAATACAGCCTGTGTGTGGGGGACATGGGCATCAACTGGGACCCCAAGACCCTTTAGATTCTTGGTTGTCACTGAGCAATACACCAGCTGGGAGAAGACAGCAGTGAATTTGGGGGAGAATTAGATGTCTTAAAACAGCAAATGATGTCAATGTAGTTCTTCCCTTCTCTTTGATTCCCTCTCGTGTGTGAGTATTGCAACAGGCTTTCTAGGAGGAATCTTTCTCCTCCCTTATTTGCACTGTTTTGTTAGAGGAATGTTTCTTGTGACTTCCCTGGTGGTCCAGGGGTTGGGACTTCACACGTCCAATGCAGGTGGTGTGGGTTCGATCCCTTGTTGGGGAACTAGGTCCCCAAGCCACATGGGGTTGCTTAAAAATAAAAAGAAAAAAATTGAAATTAAAAGCGAATATTTCTTGATTCCATCTCTTTATCCTTTACTTGTATTTCTTTTCTTTTTTCCTTTTATTTCACGGTGTGATACTTGGAAGACCCAAGTACTTTGGCATGTGTTGTTAGCCAGAGATGTTCTACAGTTTCTATTGCTGATGTGTTGCAATCTTACTGGTTTCCTGTTTTGGAGAGTGTTTCAAACACCACATGTTTGATATTGCTGTTTGCACTCTGGATAGCAAGATGCTTATGTATTTTCCCAAGTGTCTTTCATGCCTTACAGCCAGTGGCAACAAGCTCCGACAGGTCCAGAACGAAAGTGAAAATTGCAGGACAGAGTTTCCAGTCTCAACTTTACGGCCAATTTTCCGGGTGGTGTTGAGACAGTCCTAACTGCCTAAGGCATAATTGGGATGATGATACCCACCTATGAATAAGTTTGTCATACAGATACATGAAGTCACGTCTGCAAAAGATTCTCAACTCCTTGGAAGAGGTGGTTTTACAGAACCACAGTGATGACAGCAGCCAAGAGTCAAATCATTTTTAGTGAGACCAGCTGTAGCATACTTGTCTGGTTTCATTATAGCCTGCAACTTTCTCAACAGGTCACAGCGGGATGTACAGTGAAGACACAGAAGGATAAGGAAATTAGAAATGCCAGTCAACATGTAGAAGGGTGTGTCAAAGGCTACATGTTCCTTGCCACTGGCTTTAATACCCAGTACTCCAAGAGCACTCTNACGTGATTTCAGCATTTTAAACACCATGTTCTATTATAGTTTTAGTTAAGTAATATTTTTGGCAATTATTTTCATTATTCATCTATTAAGTTAGCTTATTCATACAGAGGGCTTAAACAATATCGGAAACAATTATTTTGTTGTTTAGTCGCTCATTTGTGTCCGACTCTTTTGCGACCCCATGGACTGTAGCCCACCAGGCTCCTCTGTCCATGGGATTTTCTAGGCAAGAACACTCAGTGGCTGTTGCCACGGCATGTGGGATCTTGGTTCACTGACCACAGATCAAACCCATTGCCTTGCAGGACAGATTCTTAACCTCTGGATCACCAGGGAAGTCTCTAGTTAAGTAATTTTTCTAAGTTAGGAAATCAGCTTCCTGTTAACCATAAACTGGGACACTTTCAACTCAAGGGTAAACATTTATGTCAACCATGTGGGTCATGAATACAGCCTGTGTGTGGGGGACATGGGCATCAACTGGGACCCCAAGACCCTTTAGATTCTTGGTTGTCACTGAGCAATACACCAGCTGGGAGAAGACAGCAGTGAATTTGGGGGAGAATTAGATGTCTTAAAACAGCAAATGATGTCAATGTAGTTCTTCCCTTCTCTTTGATTCCCTCTCGTGTGTGAGTATTGCAACAGGCTTTCTAGGAGGAATCTTTCTCCTCCCTTATTTGCACTGTTTTGTTAGAGGAATGTTTCTTGTGACTTCCCTGGTGGTCCAGGGGTTGGGACTTCACACGTCCAATGCAGGTGGTGTGGGTTCGATCCCTTGTTGGGGAACTAGGTCCCCAAGCCACATGGGGTTGCTTAAAAGTAAAAAGAAAAAAATTGAAATTAAAAGCGAATATTTCTTGATTCCATCTCTTTATCCTTTACTTGTATTTCTTTTCTTTTTTCCTTTTATTTCACGGTGTGATACTTGGAAGACCCAAGTACTTTGGCATGTGTTGTTAGCCAGAGATGTTCTACAGTTTCTATTGCTGATGTGTTGGAATCTTACTGGTTTCCTGTTTTGGAGAGTGTTTCAAACACCACATGTTTGATATTGCTGTTTGCACTCTGGATAGCAAGATGCTTATGTATTTTCCCAAGTGTCTTTCATGCCTTACAGCCAGTGGCAACAAGCTCCGACAGGTCCAGAACGAAAGTGAAAATTGCAGGACAGAGTTTCCAGTCTCAACTTTACGGCCAATTTTCCGGGTGGTGTTGAGACAGTCCTAACTGCCTAAGGCATAATTGGGATGATGATACCCACCTATGAATAAGTTTGTCATACAGATACATGAAGTCACGTCTGCAAAAGATTCTCAACTCCTTGGAAGAGGTGGTTTTACAGAACCACAGTGATGACAGCAGCCAAGAGTCAAATCATTTTTAGTGAGACCAGCTGTAGCATACTTGTCTGGTTTCATTATAGCCTGCAACTTTCTCAACAGGTCACAGCGGGATGTACAGTGAAGACACAGAAGGATAAGGAAATTAGAAATGCCAGTCAACATGTAGAAGGGTGTGTCAAAGGCTACATGTCCCTTGCCACTGGCTTTAATACCCAGTACTCCAAGAGCACTCTTCCCTGGGTCAGGAAGATCCCCTGGAGAAGGGAATGGCAACCCACTCCAATATTCTTGCCTGGAGAATCCCATGGACAGAGGAGCCTGGCAGGTTACAGTCCATGGGGTCACAGAGAGTCGGACATGACTGAGAGACTAACACTTTCACTTTCTTTCTTCACTCCTCAAGAGGCACTGGCATGTCCCATTGTCATTATTCTGGATTCAGCATCTACTTCAGGGAGTCTTCATTACCTTGTCTGGGCATATTTCCAACATCTTAGGAAGTGAAGATAGAATAAGCAATCACGGGCCAAAGAGGCCAGCCAGGCTGCCATTCCTGCCCCAGGAGACTCTGACCTTCTGAGTCTGCATTGGTGAGGCGGGAATTCCCACCAGGCTTCTGGACCATGTGATGGGGAGGGGCTCAGATGAAAGCTTCCTGCCCTTGAAAGTCCTTTTTGTGGCTGACAGACTGCTTTTCTCTGGAAACCCATAAAATCTTACCAGTTGCTCAGAGTCTGTGGGGGAGTCAAGGTCAATGTCATGGAGAAGACTTAGTTAAAACCTCCTTAACACTGTGGGAGTCTACGGTCAGAGGTACTAATGACTCTCTGTGACACTTAATTTTTTTTTTAAGGAGGGATACTCATTTATTCTTTCAACTCACACATACTCATTGAATGCCAAACAAGTTATCATGTGCTCGAGATAGAAAGATAACACAACCAACATGGTCTCTGCCCTTCCAGAGTTTAAAATCAGATGTAGTAGTAAGTAGTAATAAGAAAGCAGAATTACAGTCAGCTTGATTTGAGTTCGAAACAATTAATATTAAGAATATTCCTTTCACTGTCTGGAAATAAAATTCATGGTTAATAAGCATATGTAATTAAATATTACATATATACCATATGTATGATAAATAGGTATGTTTTATTTGATGTGTATATATAATGTATATTCCAAATCATAATATAAATAACTAGAAGAAAATTCATTTATGAAGAAATAATATGTAATACACATTCCAAAATGTAGGTGCTCCAGCGAAGGCACTGGTGACCCACTCCAGTACTCTTGCCTGGAAAATCCCGTGGATGGAGGAGCCTGGTGGGCTGCAGTCCATGGAGTCGCTAAGAGTTGGACACGACTGAGCGACTTCACTTTCACTTTTCACTTTCATGCATTGGAGGAGGAAATGGCAACCCGCTCCAGTGTTCCTGCCTGGAGAATCCCAGGGACAGGGGAGCCTGGTGGGCTGCCGTCTACGGGGTCGCACAGAGTCGGACACAACTGATGCGACATAGCAGCAGCAGGAGGTGCTCCAGCATGACTACACTAGAAAATGTAATAAAAGAGCAAATATTCACACCTCTCTGTAGAAGTTGGTTATAATTAATAAGTTTAGATTTAAAAGTAAGTGAGTGTTGCAGTGTTTAAGAATCCGCCTACCAATGCAGGGGACACAGGTTCCATCCCTGATCCAGGAAGACCCCATATGCCACAGGACAACTAACCCCGTGTGCCACAGCTACTGAAGCCTGTGCACCTAGAGTTTGTGCTGCAACAAGAGAAGCCACCGCAGGGAGAAGCCCAAGCACCACAGCTAGAGAGTAGCTCCCACTCACCGTAACTACAGAAAGCCCACGTGTGGCAGCGAAGACCCAGTGCAGCCAACATTAAAGAATGCATTTTCTTAAAGTAAGAGAAGCTCAGAATTACATTCCAGATGAGAAGTACAGAAAAATAGAACAGTTAAGAGTGGGGCACAGAATAAAAACTAGTGTTCAGAGAAGACAGACCAGACTCACTTGAGGATCATCAGAGAAACAGGGAAACCGTCTTACCATAAGCAGGGATAACACTTCTAAAGAGGGGAAACGGAGGGCGCACAAGGTATCAGCAGATGCCTCAGCAAGAAACAGACGGCGTGCTTGGAGGAGGATGTAAGGGAAGTCCAGGAAGGTAAAGGCAGGCTCTGGCAGCCATCGGGGACGGCTGAGGCTCTGGAGGTGGTGAGTGAAGGAGTTTCAGAGCAGAAGCAGCAGTTTACTGAATACAGTGAGTCTTGGAGCCTCGGGCAGGAGAACTTGACCACAACTGATCCTTTGCTGGGAGGGAATATACAAAAAGCGAGTACCCTCACCTCGCCTCCACCCTCCACAGTGCTCTCAGGGCTTCCTTTGCCAGATCCAGCAGAAGCCTGGGGCAAGGCACGTTTGGAAGCCCTGTAGGAGGTGAACTGCTTCTTGAGCTTGCAGGGCTGCGGTGCACTCTGTTGTACATGTAGACGGCCTGCCTACACCCCAACCACACTTCTACGAACTTCCAAAACACCTTTGGGGAGTGGTGCCCTGCTGAGAATCACTGCTTTACCTCCTCAATCTGAAACATTCACTTCTGGTCCAGACCCCCAAGAGCCTTTGGAAGCACACAAGTGATGGTTACTTACCTGCAGCCTGTGTCTAAGCATCAGTGGGCAGGTCTGATCGTGGCTTTGCTTTAAGATGCTCAACTTGTCCCAACAAACTGGTTATACTGTCACCTATTCCTGTGGAACCAATCACACCAAATCTTGCTGGCTTAAAGGGATAGGCATCATTTTTCAGCCCACAGCCAGCATCAGCTATCGGGGAGGCCCCCAGTACAATGTAAATGCTGTGTGAATGCAACATAAAATCTATGTAAATACTTGCCAGTGCCCAGAAAATTCAAGTTTTGCTTTTTGGAACTTTCTGGAACTTGGAGGGGGATGAATATTTTTGACCCACTGTTGGTTGCATCCTCAGATATGGAACCCAGGGACACAGAGGGCTGACTGCAAATTTCTCTCACAAAAATCAAGGTACTGTCCAGGGAAAGCTGAGACTCCTCCTGTTTGGGGGCAGAAGTCACTTCACTTAAGAGCATTGTAGACTATATTCTCTGGAGGAAAGGACTTGCCTGGTGGCTCAGACAGTAAAGAATCTGCTTGCAATGTGGGAGACCTGGGTTCAATCCCTGGCTTGGGAAGATCCCCTGGAGAAGGGAATGGCAACCCACTTCAGTATTCTTGCCTGGAAAATCCCATGGACAGGGGAACCTGGTGGGCTACAGTCCATGGGGAACAAAGAGTCGGACACGACTGAGCGACTAACACACACAGGGAACCCTGGACTTAAGTGAAAAGCAGGCAGCCAGCACTCCTTCCAGCTATTCACAGGAAACAGGCTTTCATGCACAGCAGCAGAGGAGGACCAGCCGGCCACAGACTACTTTACATCAGCGGATAGAAAAAAGCTGAGGGTGCCAGCTAGTCACGGGAACTGAGCTTGGATTCAAACACCAGTCTCTGTGTAAAAGCCACTCTTGTAACTGCATCCTGTTGCTTCCCCAAGAAAACACCAAGATGAGAATGAAATCTTAAACCTGAAGTTTGAAACCTAATTATTTGAGTATTTTATATCTTGCAGTTTTGTCTATCTTTTGTTTAACTTTTATCATGCCCTGAGGTAGATATTCTGCCTAAATGATGATTATACAGAAAGAGGAACTAAGGGGTAAGTAACATAATTACTTCAATGTTTTTAATTAAGCCTTTTATAGGCACTTTAAAATAGGCACTGAAAGTACTAACACAGCACAGTGAAGTCATTTTTCCTAATTCACAGCAGGTCAAGGACCAAACTTGTGTGAGGATTTAGGCTTTTTGTGGCTTGCATCATCTCTTTTTCTCTATTCTACTTGTCTGTAATAATATATATAATAAGTATGTCAGTATACGTTGAATGAACATTTTTATCTGAAGTTAAATCCCTGCTTTTGCAACTTATTAAGTGAAAAAAAGTCAGTAGTTAGATCTGTTCTTTAGAAGTATAAGGGCTTCCCTGGTGGCTCAGACTGTAAAGACTCTGCCTGCAGTGCGGGAGACCCAAGCTTGATCCCTGGGTTGGGAAGATCCTCCGAAGAAGGGAATGGCAACCCATTCCAGTGTTCTTGCCTGGAGAATCCCATGGACAGAGGAGCCTGGCAAGCTACAGTTCATGGGGTCGCAGAGTCGGACATGACTTAGCAACTGAACTGAACTGAAGGGACCCCAACCTCCATTCCCTGACAGATCAGCAATTAGACAGCTATCTAGGGATGAAAACAGCTCTAGGAGACTTCAGGAGTCCACCTGAAAGCTTCAGCAACAAGGTGGAATAAAAAACCTGTGAAGAACTGCATAAAAAGGATAATTCATAAATAATAAAGATTGTGTGGTATGTGAGGCAATAAAGACATAGAGTGTGATACTTAGGACAATATCATAAGGAATGGGAGGAAATGGATCCATATTGCCATAAAACTGACATATTTTATCAGAATTAAGTCAGTATTAACTTGAGATGAGTTATTATTGATAAGTTAAAAATGTTGATTAAAATACTTACAGTAACCAGTGGGGGAAAACTTTCAAAAAATTATAAAAGCAACAAAAGTAGTTAAAATGACATCCTAAATATTTGTCCAACACAGAATAACTGGTAATAAGGAAGAGAGGAACAAAAAGGAGATGATACACACATAGAAAACAAAAAGCAAACTGGCAGTTGTAAACCCAGTTCAGTTCAGTTGCTCAGTCGTGTCCGACTCTTTGCGACCCCATGAATCGCAGCATGCCAGGCCTCCCTGTCCATCACCATCTCCCGGAGTTCACCCAGACTCATGTCCATCGAGTCAGTGATACCATCCAACCATCTCATCCTCTGTCGTCCCCTTCTCTTCCTGCCCCCAATCCCTCCCAGCATCAGAGTCTTTTCCAATGAGTCAACTCTTCGCATGAGGTGGCCAAAGTACTGGAGTTTCAGCTTTAGCATCATTCCTTCCAAAGAAGTCCCAGGGCTGATCTCCTTCAGAATGGACTGGTTGGATCTCCTTGCAGTCCAAGGGACTCTCANAAGCCTCTTGAGATGTGTATAAGAGACAGTATATATACAGTGTAATACTGCTCAGCCTTTAAAAATAAGGAAATCCAATGAAATGTGACAACATAGATAGACCTGAAAGACATTATGCTTAGGGAAATGTCAGGCACAAGGACATAATCCTCATTGTTCTATGTTTATGAAGTATCTGAAGTAATCAAATTCATAGAGTCAAAGACTGGAATGGTGGTTGCTAGTAGAAAGATGGGAAAATGGAAATAACTAACTGGTGGACATAAATTTCAGTTAAGCAAGATTAATAAGTTCTAGAGACTGCTGTATGATATAGCACCTATGTTCAACAATATTGAATTATACACGTCAGTTCAGTTCAGTTCAGTCGTTCAGTCATGTCCAACTCTTTGTGACCCCATGGACTGCAGGATGCCAGACCTCCCGGTCCATCACCAACTCCCAGAGCTTACTCAAACTCATGTCCATTGAGTTGGTGATGCATTCAACCATCTCATCCTCTGTCGTCCCCTTCTCCTCCTGCCTTCAATCCTTCCCACCATCAGGGTCTTTTCAGCAAGTCAGCTCTTCATATCAGGTGGCCAAAGTATTGGAGTTTAAGCTTCAACATCAGTTCTTCCAATGAACATTCAGGACTGATTTCCTTTAGAATGGACTTGTTGGATCTCCTTGCAGTCCAAGGGTTTTCTCCACAAGAGTTTTCTCCAACACCACAGTTCAAAAGCATCAATTCTCTGGTGCTCTGCTTTCTCTATAGTCCAACTCTCACATCTATACATGACTACTGGAAAAACCATAGCCTTGAATAAATGAACCTTTGTTGACAAAGTAATGTCTCTGCTTTTGAATATGCTGTCTAGATCGGTCATAACTTTCCTTCCAAGGAGTAAGTGTCTTTTAATTTCATGGCTGCAGTCACCATCTGCAGTGNTAGTGAAATAACATCTGCAGTTTTAAAGATAAATACAATGTCAAAAAGAAATTCTATACCCAACTAAAATGTCTTTCCGAAGGAAAGCAAAGTAAAAAAACATTTTCAGGTGAAAGAAAACTAAAAGAATTTGTCACTATCAGATCTACACTCCAAGAAATGACATAAGATTTTTCAGACTGAAGGGAAATAACTTTTCAAAATCAAAACAAACTTTTTATTTCTAAAATTGTCAATGATTTGAATACTATCAAAAAGTTACATTAAATAAGTTGTGAGATATTAATGTTTATCAAGAGTATTTGAATTGCTTGAATAACACCATTCTAAATAAAGCGATCACACTGGCGTGAACTAGTCAAGGGATGGCCTAGATATATAACTGCATATTATTCAAAGAGTAAAATGGTTCTTATAAACAGTTTATAGTAACTTAGAAAAAAATGTCTCTTACAAGTTAGCTAAATGTGTATCTATAAAACCCTCAACTATTAATAGTCCTTGACCTAATTATTCCTCTCCCAAGAACCCATCTTGAGGGACTGTAAAATAATATCAAGAATAATGTATGAAGATGTTCATTAATGTGATATTTTTTCCTGCAAAAATCCAAAATTCAATGTCATCTGTTTCAATAAAAGACTTGTTAAATATATTATACTGAAGTTTTACAATTCACTGTGACACAAGCAATAAAAAGAAATCATTTTCACTGCAAGAAGGATAACAATTTTATTTTTGTTGTGTATACAGTTGTACTTCTATTAAGAAAATACTGCATAGGCTCCGGACATCAGTGTTTTCTCTGCATGATTTGTCTGCATGCATTGGCAAATTTAATATTTTCTTTACACGTTTTGTCTTCTAAGTTACTTTTAGTAAAAAACTATGAATGAATTTATATATAAGGTATGATATAAATTCTATTTTGATGTGCATTTAAAATCATCCACTGGGACACTCTCTACTAAACACAATGTGGTGGTTGTATAACCAACTTAAGGCCCAAGATACTTCCTACCTCCTAAAGAAAGGAAGAGGCTACATAACTTAATGGTTAAGAAACAAGACCTGGAGCCAGACTGCCTGGTGGGAATCCCAGTTCTGGCACATACTTTAGTTAATCTCTCTTTCTTTCATCTACAATGTGAAGTTTATGATAAATGCTGGCTCCCAGGGTTAGTAGGAAAATCAAGTGAGTTAATACTAGTAAACTGTTTATAACAGTGTCAGGCACTTCATGTTATTTAATAGTATGTTGATGTTCAGTCACCAAGTAATGTCTGACCTCATGAACTGCAGCATGCCAGCCTTCCCTGTCCCTTCGCCATCTCCCAGAGTTTGACCAAGTTCACGTCCACTGAAATAGTATGTTAAACAAAAACCAACCGGAAAATGATCCTAAGGAAATGATTAGATAAATCACTTGACTTAAGGACAAGTGATTTAATTTCTCTGTGTCTCAGCTGTGTCATCAGTGAAATGGGGAACCCAACAGCACCTACTACATTGTTGTTCAAGGGTTAAATTAGGGTGATATTTGTAAAACTCTCAGAACAGCTCTGGAATGGAGTGGGCACTGTACTAAGGGTTTTCTTACAGAGGGGCTGTTGACATCACAAGGGTGGTACATCTACATGTGATCATGTGTGTCTTCCACATATTGCTGAGTGAAAGAATCAAGGGTTGCTCCCTCTGAGCACTCTGAGTCCTTGCTGCACCTGATGAGAGGACTGTACCTGTATCCATCAGGAAAGAAATACCTTCTATAGTTTGCACAATAGTACTTTGTAGATGAAAGCTGGCTTTCTAGAATATCATGTAAAATTAAATAAATGGACGTATCTGTGTTTTTAAATTTCCATCCATGTTAGCATAAGCTGTATAAGGATGGTGGGTTAGGGGTATTATTACTGTCTTTTCCAAATCGTTTTGTAGATCCCCTCTCCTCCTTTTTACTAGAACATTTATTTCTGCATAAAAGCAATAAAGCTTTGCATAAGACACAAAGCTTTGATAAGACTGTCTTGTCTTACATTGACATGGTAAGATACTCTATTGACTTGGAAAGATTCTCATGATAGAATGGGGACCCATGGACCCATGGACAGGTAACATCCCATCTACAAATGTCTGTGGCTGCAAGAATCTTTGGGGGGAAAGGGGGAACATTTACATAAAACAAGGAAAACTGGGGAATTCCCTGGTGGTCTAGTGGTTAAGACTCTTCTCTTTCACTGCCGTGGGCCCAGGTGCAATCACAGGTCAGGGAACTGTGATCTGGCAAGTCATGGAGAGCTGCCAAAAACACAAAGCAAAACAAAAATGAACGACCACTATTTCTGGGCTAAAGTATTACAGGCTATTTCCCCCGGGTTGTATATTAATGAGACTATTTCTTTTAAAAAGAAAAGAAACTTTTTTAGATTTCAGTACACATGAAAAGGAAATATACTGAGCAGCTGTCATTTGGTGGTAATATGGAAATTCTCATTTTCTTTTATATCTTTCCCACTAATGAATGCATGTAATATTTATACACAGAATATATCAATATTATTAAACTATACATGGTTCATCTACATACTTACAGTCAAGAATAACTTGGATGATAAAAAGACACATTAATAAACATACTTTACAGGTGGAAAGGGGAGTTGTGTACAGTTTCTCCCCTTCCTCATCCCCAAAACAGTACAAGCAAATGAAGCCATTGTTTCCAGAAGACTACTCTGTTTTATCAGTTAGCAAGGAACATGCCCCCAGAACATTCACTGCAATAAGCTGCTGCCATGGTATAAAGTTTAGGAAACCTTATTTCCAAACTCCTGTTATGCCACATTCCCAGCTTCCCCCTGGAGTGCTCTGGGAGGAGACTGTCTTATTTACAGATTATTTCTGTTCCTCATATTCCTGCCCGTGCTGGGCCCAAATATTTTCAGAACTAGAGCAGAGCAGTGGGGCCATGTGTAAACACACACACACACACACACACTACAGCGCAAAGATATACAAACCAGATAATCTCTCTCTCTTACACACACACACACACACACACAAGACAGAGTGAAGAAATACAAACCAGGTAATAGTAAATACAGATCATACCCTCCAGACTGTCAGGCAGAGGAAAGACGNACAGCGCAAAGATATACAAACCAGATAATCTCTCTCTCTTACACACACACACACACACACACAAGACAGAGTGAAGAAATACAAACCAGGTAATAGTAAATACAGATCATACCCTCCAGACTGTCAGGCAGAGGAAAGACGAGGACACGTGCACCAGCCCACAATCTCCAACGTGTTAAAATAATGTAATTGGGTATTTCATGGCACATTTTACATTATTATGGCTCTCTTTGGATGCAACAAATGATTTGCTTCAGTAATAGAGTCCCAAGTAGCAGCATTATGTGATTAAGCAAGTGAGAACATCAACCATTAAATTCAGTTCAGTCATGCTTACATCCATCTTATTTCTTTTTTATAATTTAAATTTTCCTGCCAGTATATATTCACCTGAGACCATTTTTAAGTAATTTGTTTATGAGAGTTTCTCTGCTTACTTTTCCTCCAATTACTGCTGCATTTACAGTTTCAGAACTGCAATTTGATTCTCCTTTAAGTGGAGTGACCATTACATTACAAGGCACAAGAATATTGTCCTCAATTTCCATATTTATAGTGGCTCTCCAAAATATTTCAAATGGCTTGTTTTGTGGGCCTCAAAGCAATTCCAGTTTATTAGACTTTAACATTTGATTAGAATTTCCCTAGTCATTAAGCAGTAGTCTTAATCAGCCTCTCAATCTATTAAGTTCAAGTGTGGATAGGAGGTTAAAAGAACATGGTGAAAAGTTTAACAGCTTGACCATCCTAGAAACGGTTCTGAACTCTGCTGGAACCACTGGCCCTCTTGAGGATATGTAAGAAATGCAGATCTTCTACCCAAAATAATACATGCACATATATAAGAGATTCTGCATAATTTTTAGAGGCTTCACACACACTACACAGTAGTTCAAAGAGCTCAACTTTAAAATCCCTTCTCCATTACCACCAAGTTCTATCAGTCCAGTTCAGTTGCTTAGTCATGTCCAACTTTGCAGTCTCATGGACTGCAGCATGCCAGGCTTCCTTGTCCATCACCCACTCCCAGAGATTGCTCAGACTCATGTCCATCAAGTCAGTGATGCTATCCAACCATCTCATCCTCTGTCGTCCCCTTCTCCTCCTGCTNAACGTTCACTCTTGCCATCTCTTGTTTGACCACTTCCAATTTGCCTTGATTGATGGACCTGACATTCCAGGTTCCTATGCAATATTGGTCTTTACAGCATTGGACCTTGCTTCTATTACCAGTCACATGCACAACTGGGTATTGTTTTTGCTTTGGCTCCATCCCTTCATTCTTTCTGGAGTTATTTCTCCACTGATCTTCAGTAGCGTGTTGAGCACCTACTGACCTGGGGAGTTCCTCTTTCAGTATCCTATCATTTTGCCTTTTCATACTGTTCATGGGGTTCTCAAGGCAAGAATATGAAGTGGTTTGCCATTCCCTTCTCCAGTGGACTACATTCTGTCAGACCTCTCCACCATGACCCGCCCATCTTGGGTTGTCCCGTGGGCATGGCTTAGTTTCATTGAGTTAGACAAGGCTGTGGTCCTAGTGTGATTAGATTGACTTGTTTTTTGTGAGTATGGTTTCAGTTTGTCTGCCCTCTGATGCCCTCTTGCAACACCTACCATCTTACTTGGGTTTTTCTTACCTTGGGCATGGGGTATCTCTTCATGGCTGCTCCAGCAAAGCACGGCCGTTGCTCCTTACCTTGGATGAACCTAGCATACATATCAGTAATTGCCTTAAGTGTGAATGAATTAAGTATTCTAAACCAAAATACAAAAATTGAAAAGTTGTCATATACACATACATATGCCTTTAGTCAGATTTACTTGGGAGTCTGTAATTTTCTCTGCTCACTGTACCATCATGTAAATGACTGTGTTGTTCTGGAATTTAAGCATGTATGAGGAGGGGAAGGAGACTTTTCTATGTTTTTGAAAGTCTTTGGCAGAGTTTCATGTTGCTGTGAGTGTCGTGTGTGAGGTGTGGTGCCTCTCAATAATTACACTGATGGGAAAACTGAGAAGAAACTGCTCAGAGCCACCGGGAGAATCGGTAGCTGAACCCAGGAGCACACGAAAAGCAGGTTTCTCCAGAGTCCACCACACCTTTTGGGGGACTTATTAGGGAAAAAAAAAAATCCTCTGAGTCCTTGTAAGGCTTGACTTATGGTTTACTCTGGGGAGAGGAGGAGAAACAAAAATGGTCATCAGAATATAAGACACCCACCTAACCCTCACCAGTTTGGGGTACTGCTTCTAGTTTGTTTAATTCTCTAGTGGTTCACCAAACCCAGCTAACACACTGGATAACCACCAGCCCTCCAAAGTGCTTCATAATGTGCGTAAGCTTGAACAATAAAGTGGAAACTTCTTGAATATTTTCTTTTGCCAACTTGAAAATTTCACATACTTAAATCTTTTTTTAAAACAGAATTTTATAATTTTTAAAAGATTTTTCTGATGTGGACCATTTTAAAAGTCTTTATTGAATACATTACAATATCATTCCTGTTTTATGTTGTGATTTTTTGTCCACGAGGCATGTGGATGTCAGCCCCCCGACCTGATTGAACCTGCACCCCCTGCATTGGAAGGCAAAATCTAAACCATTGGACCACCAGGGAAGTCCCCATATGCTTAAATCTTAAATGCTTGGTCTGAGAACCATTTAATGAGTAAGGGTTTTGAGCACTGGTTTAGTATGATATGTGAGTGAAAACGAGGTCATGAAAACTAGTGATTGTGGAAGTACTTTAATATAACACATTGCCTGCTGGACTCACGACGGTATTTCTCTTTCACCAGTTCCTGGGCTAACAACCTGGCAGGCACCCCTTCTACGAATCTTTCTGGGGGTGGTAACATAAATGCAGATGCCAGGGCTCTGTCCCTCTAACTGTTTCACAATGTCTCGGTGAGGACCTGGGTTTAACTATTTTAAAAAATCTCCCCAGATATTTCTACCATGCAGCCAGGATTGAGAACCACAACCATCCAGCTCTTTAGTATTTCATTCACTGAGTTTCTCATCTTTCTGTGTTTTCTCTTGAAGTCATAGTCCAAAGGACCACGGAAACACTCCCTAAATTTGGGGTGGGGGGAACACCTAAATTTGGATCCGTTGGTTAATTCATACTTGAGTCAACATGCTGAAGGTTAATCATACCCAAAGGGAAGAAATGAGTTTTTTTTTCTTCCAACTTCTATCTCACATGGGAAAATGGAGAGAGACATGGTGTTTGCCTTTTCAGAATTCTGCACGCCCAGCCCGAGTCAGGGCTTGAGCACGAGATCACATCGTCTTTTGGGGTTATGTTCAAAACCATCACCTGGGGGCCATATCTTCATCTCAGCTCTCCTGGTGACCTCCTACAAATTCCCCTGCTACGCTGGGCCAGTGCAAGGTGGGCCCCTGGCTGCCACACACCCTCAAGCCAGCCACCCTGGGGAAGAGCTAGCCTGCACAGCCTCTGTGGTCCTGCTGGGCTCCAGCCAAAGCCCCTTTAACACCCACTCACTAGTGGATTCGACACACACCTGCTGCCTTTGGATCAGGTGAGGCAAACTGACTACATTTCCTACATCATAAACCCTTCCCAAGGCCCCCTCTCCCTGCCACACCCCAGTCCTGGTGGAGATCCTCATTCTCTTACCTGGATGTCCAGAGTGGCTCCCTAATCAGACTTGCTTGACCTCAAGCCTCAGCCCCTCCGAACCCAGCCCACATGCTGCCCAGAGTCATCTGTTTACCACTCAGATAGGGTCAGCCCTCTCTGCTAGGCAAGCTCCTGTGGCACCTGCCACTAAGGTCTGCACGGCCTGGTTAAAGGCACCAGAGCGGTCATAAACTGGCCTCTGCCCACTTCCTGAGCAGCTATCCACTGCTCCTGCTTCATGGAATCCCCCAACAACTGTCATCTACAGCCCTCCATACACGTCGTTCTGAGCACTGCTTAACTGTCTCTTCATCCTGCTGGTGAGGAAGGGATTCACGGCCTAGGTTATGGGGATGGCCAAGGACACTGGCGCTCGATGAACGGGTGAGACCGTCACCTGTGCTCACAGCTGGGGGAGGGCCCCAGGGGGACGGCACTGGAGGCAGAGCAAACAGCCTGTTTCAATGTTTTATTTATTTATGGCTGCACTGAGTCTTTGCTGCTGAGAGAAGGGGCTACTCTGTAGTTGTGGTGCACGAGCTTCTCATTGTGGAGGCTTCTCTTGTTATGGAGCACAGGTTCCTGGGCATACAGACTTCGGTAGTGGTGGCACGTGGTCTCAGAAGTTGTGGCTCCCGGGCTCTAAAGCACAGGCTCAGTGGTTGTGCATGGGCCGAGCTGCTCCACAGCATGTGAGATCTTTCCGGATCAGGGATTGAACCCATGTCTCCTGCACTGGAAGGCAGATTCTTCGGGAGGCCCGAACAGCCTATTGCTCATGGAGGTGGGCTTGGTGGTATCGAGGGGCGGGGTGACCTCAGGCTCATGCGGGAGGATGTGGCTGGCTTGTCTGAACAATGCCACAGGCTGACACCCGCTTCTCAGAAATAAGCAGGATCTGTGCTGGTCCCTCTTGACAAGGAGGGTTGTTTGGGTGGGGGACTTTCTCCTGGGGAGCAGGGTGGGTAGGAGAGGCTGTGGCCCAGGCATTTGAGGCTCTGTGGGCTTCACTATATGTGCACTTAATACCAGACCCATAGCACTTAATACTGGGCCCTAATCTGAGGTTTTCCATCATAGGCCTGAGAACTCTGTTCCTGTGTTTCTCCATTTCCTTCCCCCTGACTCTCTGGCCCAGTCCTGGTCCCCGGGACTGTCAGCTCGGGTTTCTTGAACCAGGACATGTCCCCTGACCTCTCTCCTCCAGCCAGTCACTCATCGACCCCTAGTACCCTCTTGCACAGAGGCTACAAAAGTGCCTTAATTTTCTGTCTCTTCTCTGGAATGTAAGCTCCTTGAGGACAGGGCCCTGCCCAACTTACTAGTTTTCAAATCCTCAGTAAATGTCCAAAAAAAGACGGCATAATTTAAGAATATAACTCATACATTTACTTTTATCAAAAACGTTCTAATTTACTTTTACTAAATTTTATGCTGTCAGGAAAGACAAGTCCACTGGAATTCCTTAAAGAAAACAGGCAATAATAAAACTTACAAATTCTACAGGAAAACTGTGAGGGGAAGTTATGAAAAATTGTTTTGCTAACGCACCCTTCCTGCTTTCTTCACAGGGTTGAGCTTGGCTCACGTGCACACCTGCCCTCCCCTTAAACTGTTAAGCACAGATTCCAAGAGAGCCTGGGATTCTAAAACACCATTTGAGGTCAGCGTGCAGGTATCAGTTCACGTGGGCAAAAGCCGAACTCACCTCTGCCATCACCCAGGTTTCCTGGGCTGAGCCATGTGGAGTCAGAACCTCCAGGCACCTTCAGGTAGGAGACAAACACAGAGACGAAGCTGCTTCTGTAATCCTTGACCCCTGCTTAGAAGTCTCCCAGCACCTCACGACTGTGAGAAGAAGAGCCAGGATTCAAACCCAGGTGATGTTCTATGTTAGGCCCATGTTGTAGTACGTGTCAGAATATTCTACCTTTTTAAGGTTGAATAGACTTCTATCACGGAGAAGGCAATGGCACCCCACTCCAGTACTCTTGCCTGGAAAATCCCATGTGCGGAGGAGCCTGGTAGGCTGCAGTCCATGGGGTTGCTAAGAGTCAGACACGACTGAGCGACTTCACTTTCACTTTTCACTTTCATGCATTGGAGAAGGAAATGGCATCCCACTCTAGTGTTCTTGCCTGGAGACTCCCAGGGACGGGGGAGCCTGGTGGGCTGCCGTCTATGGGGTCGCACAGAGTCGGACACGACTGAAGCGACTTAGCAGCAGCAGATTTCCATCATGTGAATATACCACACTTAATTCATTCATTCATCCATCAGTGGACAGTGGGGGTACTTCCACATTTTAGCTATTATGAATAATTCTGCTATGAACATGAGTGTACAAACACCTCTTTGAGATCCTGTTTCAAATCACACACCCAGAAATGGAACTGCTGTATCATAGGGTAATTCTATCTTTAATTTTTTGATGAATAGCCATCCTATTTTCCCTTGCAGCTATACCTTGCAGCATTCCCATCAACAGTGTACAAGAGTTCCAGCCTGTTTACATTTTCACCAAGACTTATCTTTTTTTGTTTTATTATCTTTTAAATAATAACCCGTCCTAATGGGGATGAGGTGGTATCTCACTGTCATTTTGACTTTCATTTCCCTAATGATGACTGATGTTGAATGTCTTTTCAATTAAAAAAAAAAAAGTGTCCAACATGAAGCTGGTATTCATTCCCACAAGGCAAGCGGGCCTGGGGTGAGGTGGGGGCTCCCTCTGGAAGGGGCAAGGCTCTCCTGGTCACCCTGGTCCCCACCACAGTACTCCCTCCGTGCTGCCTGACCTGGCGGCACAGGTGTCTGAGACTCCTTGAGGGGTGGTCAGCATTGCTCTCAACGAGTGCAGACCTTTAGGCAAACATCTCACCCCAGTCCAGTCTCGCATTTTCCCCACCTGGCCCCTGGGGCCTCTGGAGTACTAGGGGTCAGCTCTGGAGACCACATGTGACTGGATTTCTTCCCCATGTGCTTCTTACAGTCATCTCCCAACAGGAGGATTTGCTAAACAAATAACAGAGAAAAGCTTTCTCCCATGAAACTTAATAAATCCATCAAGAATCTGGGCATGGCCAGGGAGGGACGTCCCGAGCCCAGACGATCCCAGGAGGGGCCGCCCGAGGCCTTTTGAAATCAAGTGCAGGCTGAGCCCTGGTCACAGCAGCGTTTCGTTTCACTGCTTTGGAGTCAATGGAACAGCTTGATGAGACTTTCTTGAGATGATAGTGACAATACTAAAGAAGTTGCTGGGGCGAAACGTGTCTACTGCTACACCTACTAAACAAATGCGCAGAGGGTGTTCTCGGTGACGAATGTCTGCCCTATGCCCCGTGGGGAGAAGGCGGGGATGGCGGGAATCCATTCTCTCACGGTCTACAGCCTGTACCCGGGTTCTGTGGCAGACACCAAGACCTAGAGAAGAAAATCTGCGATCTTGTGTGTCTGAGAAGACAGGCAGGACCCTTCACGCCTGCTCCCAGACTGAACCTGGTGAATCGCCCGGCATCTTGTGGTGAGGAAGTCAGGAGCAGGAGAGTCTGGGTCAAACCCAGAGAGGAGAGGAATCACCCGGGGCCATCTTCCTGGGACCTCTAAGTCTTAGCCTTATGCAAGGATCTATTCCTGTTAACCACAGGCTTCTCCTTCCTAGCACCTGGAGGATGTGCACCCATTTCACAGGAGAGCAAATGGAGGTTTGTGTCACAGTGGCACGTGACCCTGGATGTGATCTATAAAAGTGTTATTAAAGGTCTGTTTGGCTATTTAAANCCATTCAAAGTGGGTCCCTGGTGGGTAAGGTGGTAAAGAATCTGCCCGCGAAGTGGGAAACCTGGGTTCGATCCCTGGGTGGGGAAGATCTGGAGAAGGAGAGGGCTACCCACTCCAGTATTCTTGCCTGGAGAATTCCATATGGGCAAAAATCCATGGGGTCACAAAGAGTCAGGCACAACTTAGGGAGTGAACGACAACAACCAATATTACAAAAGCTGGAGAACATCTTCCGGAGAAAGCGATGGCACCCACTCTGGTCCTCTTGCCTGGAAAATCCCATGGACGGAGGAGCCTGGTGGGCTGCAGTCCATGGGGTCGCTAAGAGTCAGACAGGACTGAAGCGACTTAGCAGCAGTAGCAGCAGCAGAGAACATCTTCATGGTTTTATGAAGATTTTCACAAAGTCCTGAGGGATGAATAAAGGCCAAGATAAGTTTCCTGATGTGACTGCATTCCTGTTCAAGTGTAAACTCTGTGAATGAAGGAAATTTACATCTTGTTCCCAAGAACTGGAAATGTAACGAGACAGCGGCTGACGCAATGAATTCTGTTAAAGGCAAGAACAGAGGTGTGAAACATTGCAAATAGGACAAAATTAGCAACGGGATGTAAACGATGTTTACAACGACAACAGTTTATAGATTTATTTTGACTTTTGAAAAAAAAATTACTCTCAAAATTTGTTGAGATATATCGTCACTACTGCAGGTAAACGTTATTGGCAAAATAGCTCATTTAGCAATTGACATTGTTAAAATGGAGGTTTCCTATAAAACTGCATCTTCCAGTGAACTGGAATGTCTCTTTTGTCAATTTTTTCCTTCAATTAAACCGTGATGGCATCAATATGTATGATATACAGTTCACGTATCTTCAGCATTTTGCATCACAAAGTTTGCCTTTCTTTGATAAGTCCCGGTTACTTGAGGTCGTAGTTTGTTAAAATAAGGAGAAAGCTTGGGGTGGTAGGTTGGGATAGAATGTCTCTTTGTGTAGTGTATATTTGACTCTGAAAACACCCTTTGAGGTAGGTTTCCTATTCTAGGTTCATCCGTGAGGACATCCAGGTGATGCAGGCGGATAGTACTCTCTGAATTCCATATCTATTTCAGCATCGATAATTATCACAAAGTCAGTTACCTAAAACGCAAACTGAGTGCATTTATTAGCTCAGTTTCAGAAGGTCAGGAGTCTGGACCTTCTGCTCAGGGTCACACAGGCTGCATCCAAAGTGCTGGCCTGGGGAGAGGGCGTTTCCTTTCTCTGCAGAAGTGATCCTCTCAGCTTTCAAGGCTGTCCCGCCCACTCAGCTCTCTCCTCTCCCTTAAGGCTCGAGCAGAGCACATCCCTTCCCGGAGAGGATTCCTCCACACCTTCCTTACAGGGCCCACCCAGGGAGGACAGGTGCCCCAGGACAATCTGCATTTTGAATACCTGCAATTCATCTCATCTTTTTGCCTTTTATACAGTTCAGTTCATTGAATCTGAAGCTCCAATACTTTGACCATCTGATGTGGACAGCTGACTCATTGGAAAAGTCCCTGATGCTGGGAAAGATTGAGGGCAGGAGGAGAAGGGGGCAACAGAGAATGAGATGGTTGGAGGGCATCACTGAGTCAATGGACATGAGTTTGAGCAAGCTTCAGGAGACACTGAAGGATAGGGAAGCCTGACGTGCTGCAGTCTATGGAGTTGCAAACAGCTGGACATGGTGACCAAACAAACAAATAATTCATCTCATCAAGAGCTTGAATTACACCTGGAGAGTCCCTTTGCCATAGAACAGTGCCTGATCACAGGTCCTATTTGCTGAATTTTGAATCCCCCCTCCCTCCAAATATACTCAAGTCCTAACTCTCAGTACCTGCAGATGTAACCTTATTTGGGAACCGGGTCTTTGCAGAGGTCATCAGCGTGTACTAGTGCCCTTACAAAATAAAACATCTGGACGTAGACTCACACTCAGGGCAAGTGCCATGTGAAGGTGAAGGCAGAGACGGGGTGATGCTTCCAGAAGCTGGGGACCCCAGAGACCACCAGCACACTCCCAGGAGGTGGGAGGCAGGCTTGGCACAGGTTCCCCACACTTGCTGGGGAGGAATCAGCCCTGTGGACTTCTGACCTCCAGAACCGTGAGACAGTGAATCCCTAATATTTCAGTCACCCAGTCTAGGATGCTCTTTCCGGGAGCCCTGGGAAACTGTGGCTAAGGGAGGTCTGTCCTGTCGCATCCACAGCTCTGCCCACCCTCAGAGAGAGGGTGTCCTACAGAGCACTTGCCCCACAGAAGGGGACCCCTGGGACTTCTGTCCAGCTGCACATCTTCCCAGACGCCCGGCGCACTCTCCCCTTCTCAGCACCAGGAGGACGGGCAGAAATGCCCGGAAGTCTTGAAGATGCTGCCCAGGTCTTCCACGGGCCCCAAACCATCACTGTGCGTGCTGGCCAGAAATCCACGTCACAGTCCTGGGCACCAGTTTTCTCATCTTTAAACTGAGAGGCTTGAGGTAAGTGATCCCTAAAGTTCTTCATTTTCTGAGATTCTGCACTTGATTCTCTTTGCAGAGTTACGTGCCGGGACTTGGTTAAAGTCGGCCCCCTTGCAGTCCCGAGACCAGCCTTCCCGCTTTGAGGTTTTGTAGCTGTGTGCTGCGTAACTGGCTTGCCAACATTTGGATTATTGGATAAACAAGACATTACCTCACTTGGTTTTATTGGATAGGGTGTATAATTAACCCTTTTAATAGAAATATAGACAGGCAAGCTTATCTTATGAACATCTTTGAATAAACTCTCCCAGTGGTTTGAATCTTTGGTTCTGACCTGACTTGCTAGAGGAAAATTTTTTTTTTTTAATTAATTGAAATCTTTTCAGTGTAAATGTCACTTCAAGCCCATAATTCTCCCACCTCCTTATTATCCCAGTTAATAAAGTAAGGCTTACACATTTCCTTTTTTCATTTTTAAAGCCTCGTTCTGTACTAGAAAAAAGTTCTTATTCTGTCCAAAATATAGTTTTCAGCCCATTAAGGAAATATTTCTGGTTTTGGTTATAAATGAATTCAAATGGGTGTGCTTTATAGCAATTAAGTCACCTCCTTAAATATTAAAAAGTAAAAAATAAAAGTTTTCCTCTCTGAATATTCTATGTACTGTGATGTTTCTACACACATTTTAACTTCATTATAAATCTTCGAACACATGGGAAAAACAACTGGAAAATCCAAATCATCAATAACAATAAAGACACATCGATCATTAAGCTTTCATCTATTCAAAGGCCTTGTGAGTAGAATCATGGATCACTTTCCAAGAAGAAGATAACACATGTGGGTAAATGATTTTTAAAAAGTCCAGTCTTTGAAAAGTTGCTTTTAACAGAGGAGTTAACTAAAAACTTTTCTTCATCTTTTTTTTCCATTTGAAAGCACAATTTGCAGCATCATCTACGAAATACCTTTTAATAAACTAAGGGTCTCTCCTAACAGTTCCATTTTGTGGTATTTTCCAGCCCATAGATGCTCAGAAAAAGCTGCTGCAGGGATGAGATGAATATACAGGCTTGAAGAATTTGTGTCGGGCTCAGGGACATGACATTGTTTCTCTTGTGTTGGAGTATTTCTTTTTCTGGGTCCCCAGAACTTGGAGTTTCTCTTTAAAATGTCCATTAATTCCTATTAGGGAGCCACTAGTAAAGAAAATTGCATGTTAGCTTTTATCAATCTGTATGAATAAATGTTAAGCATTCTCAGTTAAAAGCCTTCCTTTTAGCTCCACTCATGTGAAAACAGCGAAAGCAGGGGCACATCAGCAAATCATTCCGAAGATTAATGTGCTCAGGCCTGCACAAAGGCCGGGAGATGTGTATTAGCATTATAGATTTTAATTTGAAATAATGTCGGTCTTCTCAGGGCTGCATTGTAGTGCATGAGCCGCCATCTGCTTATAATAATGAGGCTGACAATCCACGTAAATGTGATTTGCTGCCTCTTTGCCGACATAATGGCTGGGATATTGATCCTAATGGTGGAGCCCTTTCAGGCTTTTCATTCAACAGAACGAGGACAGGCCCAGAGCTGAGGTTTGTGGGGATTCAGGTAGAACCATGGTTAACGACAAAACGGAGCCTCCCCTCGCTGGTGGTACCACTGTGCATGCTGATACTGATCATAATTCCATCCCCTTTCAATAATGCAATATGAATTCAAGTGTGATCAATCAAATTACAGGGAGACCTGACCTGGCCAAAAGATGCTAGACTGTCCACGCCGTCTGAACCCATGTCTCCTGCTTTACAGGCAGATTCTTTACCACTAGAGCCACCCAGGAGCCTGCGAACTGTATCTTCCCCCTGCCCCCAGATTCTTACGTTGAGATGGAATATTTGAGATGAACGTGACCAAACTCATAATTCAGAGATGCTCGCTGGCCCAGCTACACCTGTGAGAAATTTTGGGCTCCAAAATCACTGCAGATGGTGACTCAGCTATGAAATTAAAAGACACTTGCTCCTTGGAAGAAAAGCTATGACCAACCTAGACAGCATATTAAAAAGCAGAGACATTACCTTACCAACAAAAGTCCATCTAGTCAAAGCTATGGTTTTCCCAGTAGTCATGTATGAATGTGAAAGTTAGACCATAAAGAAAGCTGAGTGCCGAAGAATTGATGCTTTTGAACTGTGGTGTTGGAAAAGACTGTTGAGAGTCCCTTGGATTGCAAGGAGATCCAACCACTCAATCTTAAAGGAAATCAGTCCTGAATATTCATTAGAAGGACTGATGCTGAAGCTGAAACTCCAGTACTTTGGCCACCTGATGCGCAGAACCAACTCATTGGAAAAGACCTTGATGCTGAGAAGGATTGAAGGCAGAAGAAGGGGATGGCAGAGGATGAGATGGTTTGATGGCCTCACTGACTTGATGTGCACGAGTTTGGTAAACTCCAGAGATGGTGAAGGACAGGGAACCTCAGCATGCTGCAGTTCATGGGGTCACACAGAGTCAGACATGATGGAGTGACTGAACTGCACTGATCTGAATGGTGACCACCGACCTCTCATGGCCATTTACACTTAAACTAAATGAAATGCAAAATTTTATTTCCTCAACTAAAAAGATATGGGTCCACCCATATCCATAGTAGCATTATTCACAATATCCCAGAGGAAGCAGCCCTAGTGTCTGTGGACAGATGAATGGATAAACAAAATGCAATGGAATATTATTCAGTCTTAAAAGGAAGGACATTGTAACATCTTCCACAACCCAGATGATGCCCAAGGATGTGCGTTATTCTGAGTGAAAGAAGCCAGTCACAAAAGGGCGTATGTTGTATAATTTCACGTGTATGAGGTACTTAGAGTCATTGCTTAATGAGTACCCAGTTTCTGTTTTACAAGGTGAAAATGTTTGTGGAGATGGGTGGTAGTGATTGTTGTTCAGGCCCTCGCTGATGTATGACTCTTAGCGACCCCATGGACTGTAGTGGTCTAGGCTCCCCTATCCTCCACCACCTCCCAGAACTGGCTCTCATTTGTGTCCACTGAGTTGGTGATGCCATCCAACTATCCTGTCCTTTGATGTCTCCTTCTCCTCCTGCCTTCAGTCTTTCCCAGCATCAATGTCTTATCCAATAAGTCTGGCTCATCCGGTAGCGATTCAAGTGACAGTTGTACAAAGACAACAAAAGTACCTGATGCCTCTGAATGGGACAATTAAAAGTAGTTAAAATGATATCTTTTAGATAACGAATATTTTACCGCAACTTAAAAAAAAATCTTAGTTCCTCATTTGCTCAACAGATACTTGGGGCTACTGTCCTGGATAATGTGAAAATAGACCATGTCCATCCTCATAGAGGGTTCTCTTGAACATCACTGCCCAGAGGAGGGCTACTGGGGTCCAGACTGGTAGTGGGAGTGTCTGGGCTGTGGGATGACATGGTGACAAACGCGGGCATCCCTGACTGCCTCAGGGAACAGGGAAACGGGGCATCGGCTGCCACTGGCCACATTCATGCGATAGAGACAAGGTTGGAAAATTGAGCAACGTTGGCTTCACCTTAAATTGCTGTGGGGTTTCCTCTGCAGCAGTTTTCACTTTGAGAACAGTGAAGTGTCACAGCTCTGCTGCTAAGTCGCTTCAGTCGTGTCCCACTCTGTGCGACCCCATGGATGGCCTCCTACCAGGCTCCCCCATCCCTGGGATTCTCCAGGCAAGAACACTGGAGCGGGCTTCCATTTCCTTCTCTAATGCATGAAAGTGAAAGTGAAAGCGAAGTCACTCAGTTGTGTCCAACTCTTAGCGACCCCATGGACTGCAGCCCACCAGGCTCCTCCGTGCATGGGGTTTTCCAGGCAGGAGCACTGCAGTGGAGTGCCATTTCCTTCTCCAATGCATGAAAGGAAAAGCGAAAGTGAAGTCCCTCAGTCATGTCCAACCCTCAGTGACCCCATGGACTGCAGCCCACCAGGCTCCTCCGTCCATGGAATTTTCCAAGTGAGAGTGCTGGAGTGGGGTGCCATTGCCTTCTCCAACGCATGAAAGTGAAAAGCAAAAGTGAAGTCGCTCAGTTGTGTCTGACCCTCAGTGACCCTGTGGACTGCAGCCCACTAGGCTCCTCCATGCATGGGATTTTCCAGGCAGGAGCACTACAGTGGGCTGCCATCGCCTTCTCCGAGAGCTCCGCATCCTTCACTAGGCTCTTCCCATCTTCCCAAGTGCATGCATGTCTTTTAGATTTTGCTTTTGATTGAAAGGCTCTGAAAGGCTAGCATTAAATATTGGTACAAACATAAACCAGAACTGGGCTGTCTCATTTCAAGAATAGGAGCTACCTTTGGATGCACATTCACCAATAAAAGAACCAAGTAGCGGAGGATGTGGATAAAGCAGGAGGAGGTCCCGATGGCGGCTTGCCAGTGGCCAGGCCCTACTCGGTGCGCCAGTCTCCCGCCCCAAGCTGCCCAGCTGTCTTGGTAGCTTACCTGATTGCTCTTTCCTTTCAAATGCTTTCTTTCACTCCACTAAATCCCATCAGAAAGTCCACCCTAAAGTATCAAATCGAAAGTCTGTTTTTCTAGAATTTCAGCATCTCAATGTTAATTACAGATTACATTGATCCTTCTATTCTGTGTAAATTCATTCCTATTAAGGATTTCCTTGACATCCTCCAAGTTCATGTTATAGGCTCTGGGACTGATATTTAATATTTAATCTCTTTAACTCAGTTTCCTCATCTATAAGTTAGGAGTCACAATGCCTATTTTGTAAGATTGCTATAAAATTGTCAGGGACAATACAGGTAGAGTATTCCGCATGTGACTGACAGGTCGTAAATTCCATAAACAAGAGCAGTGGCTGCTCAAGTGCAGAGTGCATTCCGGTATCTCAATGTTCCTGGGTAGGAGTGTTGTGGGATCCCGTCACACGCCCACCCAGTCCCCCGACCCTGGGGACCTCACGAGCAGGACTCTGGAATAAGCAGGTCTGGGCAGATACAGAGACTCCAGAAGCTCAGTCCTGCTGGAGGCAAAGGAGCCAGATTTGGAGCGCTGGATGTGGACACGGTGGCAAAGACCATCCTGGGATCTGAACACCAAGTGGAGAGACGTGACTCCAGTTTACCAGGACACAAGCGCTGGTCAGTGTTGATTCTGGGCTGGACAGGATATAATGATATACATATGAAAGCAAGAGTGTTAGTCACTCAGTCGTGTCCAACTCTTGGCAACCCCATGGACTGTAGCCCGCCAGGCTCTTCTGTCCATGGGATTCTCCAGGCAAGAATCCTGGAGTGGATTGCAATTTCTTCCTCCAGTGGACCTTACTGACCCAGGGATTAAACCCGGGTCTCCTGCAGGCAGGCAGATTGTTTACCGTCTGAGCCACCAGAGAGGCCATATGTTTTACGAAATTTAGGAAACTTAATTGCCCAGATATGTGACGGGTGAAGGAGGATGAGAGAGATCCGGGCTAGGGAGTGGGCAGGGAGTGATTTCCTGGGTTGGGAAGGGAGTCTCCAGGGTCAGTGCGGAGCCGAGGCAGCAGCAGTGAAAGGGCGTTGTGCCGGGTCTTGGGGCAAACAGGGAGCTATGCGTGGCCACAGAGCTTGAGCATCTGTGTGCTGACGAAAGGGAGTTGTCTCAGGAATCTAGAAAGGGAAGACTTTGAGGGACAAGTTGTGTGTGTGTGTGTGTGTGTGTGTGTGTGTGTGTGTGTGTGGGTGAGGTTGGAAACTTGGGCAAAATAAAATAAAAATGTATTTCAAAGATATTATCTGGCAACTCTCATAACATAGGAAATGTTTTCTTATAATTGTGATTAGATGATCATGGTCAAACTGTTGATTTGCTCCTATTTCCAAGAAGACGTTTCCACGTTGAGTAAACTTTGAAGACCCATGAAACTTTAATATAAGGTGTGTTCCCATTAGCAGAGAGCTCATGTATGCTACTGGGTGATCTGCTTGGAAAACACAAATGTGCTGATGTTCTAGCTTGGAGGGGGTGGGGCAATCCCCTCAGTCACCCTGGCCCATGTCTGCACAGACTGCCGGGGTCCAGCCCCGGTGGATCCAGGGTGATTCGAAGGTGGGGATGGAGTCAGCGTCCTTGGAAAAATACATATTTAATTACAGATATATAGAGAG
>SJYV01024360.1:326690-441509 GCA_006410875.1 Neotragus pygmaeus | reverse complement strand
CTTGGAGAATTTTGAGCATTACTTTACTAGCATGTGAGATGAGTGCAATTGTGCAGTAGTTTGAGCATTCTTTGGCATTGCCTTTCTTTGGAATTGGAATGAAAACGGACCTTTTCCAGTCCTATGGCCACTGCTGAGTTTTCCAAATTTGCTGGCATATTGAGTGCAGCACTTTCACAGCATCATCTTTCAGGATTTGAAACAGTTCAACTGGAATTCCATCACCTCCACTAGTTTTGTTCATAGTGATGCTTTCTAAGGCCCACTTGACTTCAGATTCCAAGATGTCTGGCTGTAGATTAGTGATCACATCATCATGATTATCTGGGTCGTGAAGATCTTTTTTGTACAGTAGGTACCTCATATGTGTGGAATCATACATATTTGTTCCTTTGTGTCTGTCTTATTTCACTTTAGCATGGTGTTTTCTGGTTCTTCCAAGTTGTGATATGCGTCAGAATCTAATTCCTTTTCAAAGATGAATAATATTCCATTGTATGTCTATACCACATTCTGTTTGTCCATTCATTCACTGAATATTTTAGTTGTCTTCTCTTCTTAGCTATTGTGAATAATGCTGCTACAAACAGTAGTATACAAATACTTGTTCCCAGTTTCTGCTTTCAATTCTTCAAGTTATATGCCTAGAAATGAAATTTCTGCATCATACAGTAATTCTGTGTTTAGTGTTTGAAGAACTTCCATGTTGTTTACCACAGTGGTTATACCATTTTAAGTTTTTACCTGGTGGAATACACAAGAATTCTACTTTCTCCATGTCCTTTCCAATTCTTACTACACTTGTTTTTTGCTTGTTTTGGGATGATAGCCAATCTCATTGTGGTTTCAGTTTTGTGAGTCTTTGTGCTTAACTTTGAACATATTCCTGATTATGTGTTTAGGTGAAGTTTCCAAAATCGTAACTCCTGTGGACAAGGTTCTGTCCCTCCTGAAGTCTCCTAACACGCATGGTCACACTTCACTCCAGAAAGGTTATGCAGATTTATTTATTGTATCAGCAGTGATGTGCTAATGTCACTTTTAGTTTGGTTTTTCATTTCTTTTTAGATAAGTCTAAATTATTCTGATCACCTGCTTGATGGTTTCCAACACCTGGATATTTTGCCTTTACCATGACATTTATTCAGTTATTTGGAAATGTTTCATACTTTGCACATTGGTGATCACTGATAGTTGTGATGATGACCACTAGTTAACTCCTATTCGTAAATAACTTGAAACCTTTTATCAATGAACTGTGAATCATTCATATTTTGTGGATTGTTTCTGCCTTGCCCTTTCTGTTCTCCATGTAAGGCTTTGTCTCCTTAAGGGATCGATAAATAACAGCAATTATAATTATTTCTTGCATTAGCATAGAATTGTAACTCTTTAAACTTTTCCACACACAGGAGTGTCATAGCAACCCTTCCAGATACAAAGGTAGGAAATGTTCCCTTTTAATCAATACTATATGTAAAGAGGTTGTAAGGCCAACAGCTAGTGGCACAGACAAGGTGGAAAGTGAACTGAGTGTTTTGATTCCTATTCAGAGTTCTCTCTTGGATACTTTAAAACTTTTCATAAATATATGCAAAAAGAGTAAGTATTTTTAAAAAATCACTAAATGTATAACATTTCATGTAAAAATTGAACTCCAGTAGAATTTGCCACTCTATTTTATCAGGCTCAACACATTTAATTTTGATATGATGCCAGGGTCTAATGAGGAAAGGCATATAATTTCATCATTACACTGAAAATAGACATTTCAAAGCAAGCACAGTGGACAAATTAACTCATCATGGACAGATGATAGTTATTATTTTCAATTACTTTGTGAGCTCTTTTCTCAGCAACTGTCTAATGTTATTTAATGTCCGGAAAAACATTTGACCTTTAGAGCAGAGAAAAAATCTCTATGATGCTTAGTTGTGAAAAACTTATTAATATGAAAGTTTTCAAACCTCTAAAAATTAAATTAGGAGATTTAAAAAAATTCAAAATTTAAAATTTACACTATTGCAGTATGAACAAAAGATAAGAGATTTTCAAATTTCAAGTAGAGGTGCTTTCTGTAGAAATGACATTCCTACATGGGTGTCTGCTGACTCAGTTTTGACTCTGACCCCAGAAGCTCTGTAGAGGTAAGGAAATTTCATGGATTTAGACATTCTTTTTTCCCTCCCAATTTTATTGAGATATGATTGACACAGCACTGTGTAAGTTTAAAGTATACAGCATAATGATTTGACTAACAAACATCATGAAATGATTATCCTAAGTTTAGTATGCATCCATCATCTCACACAGATAGAAAATTAAAGAGATAGAAAACATTTTCTTCCTTGTGATGAGAACACTTAGGATTTACTCTCCTAACAATGTTCATATATAGCATACTGCCGTGTTAATTATATTTATCATGTTGTACATTTTATCCTGAGTATTGATTTATCTCGCAATTGTAAGTTTGAACCTTTTGACCACCTTCATCCAATCCCCTCTTCCTCTGCCCATTCCTCTGATAACCATAAATCTGGTCTCTTTTTCCTATGAGTTTGTTTGTTTTTGAAATATAGTTGACCTATAGGACTATGTGATTTCCTGTTACACAGCATTGTGGCTTGGTATTTCTATATATTTCTAAATGACCACCATAAGTCTAGTTATGATCTGCCACCATTCAAAGATATTACTTAATTATTGACTGTATTCCCCACACTGTACATTTCATACCTGTGACTCATTCATTTTGCAACTGGATGTCTGTATCTCTTAATCTCCCTCACCCACTTCTTTCCTTCACCTACATCCCTCACCCCTTTGGCAACTGTCTGTTCATTCTCTACTTATGACTGTTTCTGTTTTGTAATGTTCATTCATTTTGCTTTTTAGACTCCATACATAAGTAAAATCATGTAGTATTTATCTCTGGTGGCTCAGTGATAAAGAACCTGTCTGCCAATGCAAGAGATGTGGGTTCAATCCTTGGGTTAGGAAGATCCCCTGGAGAAGGAAATGGCAACCTACAGTATTCTTGCCTGGGAAATCCCATGGACAGAGGAGCCTGGTGGGCTACGGTCCATGGGGTCGCAAAAGAATTGGACATAACTTGGTGATTAAACAACAACAACATATAAATAAATTCATACAATACCTATCTTTCTCTGTCTGACCTGTTTCACAGCATAATATCCTCTAGGTCCATTCATATTGCCACAAACGGCAGGATTTCATTCTTTTTTATGTCTGAAAAATATTCCACTACACACACACACACACACACACACACCCCACATCTTAATCCATTCATCTACTGATGGGCATTTAGGTTGCTTCCATATCTTGGCTATTGTAAATAATGCTGCAATGAACAGAGGGGTGCATATATCTTTTCCATTTAGTATTTTCATTTTCCTTGGATAGATATCCAACAGATTCAAATTGGACTACTCTGTCATACCCACAAAAAGTAAATTTAAGGTGAATTCAAGACAAATGTAAGACCTGAAACCATTATACTTATAGGAAAAATGAACGCAGTTCAGTCTTTGACATTGGGTCTCAGTAATATTTTTTTGGATGTGTCTCCTCAGTCAAGGGAAACAAAAGAAAAAAATAAATCAAACTACATTTAAGTAAAAAAGCTTTTGCACAATGAAGGAAGCTATCAACAAAACAAAAAGTCCACCTACTAGAATGGGAAAAGATGTTTGCAAACAATATATCTGATAAGGGGTTAATATCCAAAATACACAAAGAACTAATACAACTCACCATCCGATACTAGTCAGCTGTATGATGATTGGTTGTAATGGAAGTTGTGAGAAAGGATCAAGTCAGCTAAAGAAAGATTAGAGTGAGAAAAAGGTGTCTGGGACAGACCCTACAGAAACTCCATCATTTAAGGGCCAGGTATTCAGTGGTTTTTACAGTGTATAACACCAAACAATGTGACATTATAGAAGTCAAGTATATTACTTTCCAAGGACTGCTACCCCAGCAACTCAGTTCAGTTCAGTCGCTCAGTCGTGTCTGACTCTTTGCAACCCCATGAATTGCAGCATGCCAGGCCTNAAAGAGAAAGAGGAGAGTGGAAAGGTTGGCTTAAAGCTCAACATTCAGAAAACTAAGATCATGGCATCTGGTCCCATCATTTCATGGGAAGTAGATGGGGAAACAGTGGAAGCAGTGTTAGATTTTATTTTTTGGGCTCCAAAACCACTGCAGATGGTGATTGCAGCCATGAAATCAAAAGACTCTTCCTCCTTGGAAGGAACGTTATGACCAACCTAGACAGCATAGTAAAAACAAGAGACATTAGCATATTAAAAAGCAGAGACATTACTTTGCCAACAAAGGTCCGTCTAGTCAAGGCTATGGTTTTTCCAGTAGTCATGTATGGATGTGAGAGCTGGCCTATAAAGAAAGCTGAGCACCGAAAAACTGATGCTTTTGAACTGTGGTGTTGGAGAAGACTCTTGAGAGTCCCTTGGACTGCAAGGAGATCCAACCAGTCCATACCAAAGGAGATCAGTCCTGGGTGTTCATAGGAAGGACTGATGTTGAAGCTGAAACTCCAATACTTCGGCCACCTGATGCAAAAAGCTGACTCATTGGAAAAAACCCTGATGCTAGGAAAGATTTAGGGCAGGAGGAGAAGGGGATGACAGAGGATGAGATGGCTGGATGGCATCACCGACTCAATGGGCATGAGTTTGGGTGGACTCTGGGAGTTGGTGACGGACAGGGAGTCCTGGCGTGCTGTGGTTCATGGGGTTGCAAAGAGTCGGACATGACTGAGTGACTGAACTGAACTGAACTGAAGTGGCCAAGAAAGAAGGAAGGTCTCAGCTACCCTGACAGCTGGTTTTGGGCTCCTTTTCCATATATACACATGTTTGTGACTCTTGATGACCGTAAGTCCATGATAAGCAGGTGCTTTGTAAAACCAGACTGTTCTGAACCTAAAGGTAACTCTCTTTCTATTAAACATAAAATAGACCTACTTTCAAATGTATTCTGTCCTTTAAAAATATTTTTCAACTTAGAGAAAAGTTGGTTACTTACTCTTTACCCAGATTCCCCTAATGTTACTATCTAGCATAATCATATAAAAGTTAAGAGGTAGTCATGGGTACAGTGCTATTAACCCATCTGCAGACTTTATTTTTTCCCACATCTGCATTTGGCTGTCATATATCCTTAATCTCCTTAGATCTGTGACTTTCCCTATCTTCCCTTGTCTTTCATGACATGGGCATTATTGAAAAGCACTGGCCACTTATTTAGCAGGGCATCCTCCATTTGGGTTTGTCTCACTTCATGTATCCTATCAGGGGAGCAGCATGTTGACATTTTTTACAGTGGTATTGCCTTTGATCACTTGGTTATGGTGCTGTCTCCTGACCAGAAGATTACTGTTTTCCTCTTTATAATTAATAAATATCTTGTGGATGGGGATACTTGAGATTGCAAATATCTTGTTTTTCCACAAACTTTTGCTGACAACTTGAACATTCATTTGTGGATCCGAGAACTATTAGATTGATTTTCTGCACGAGATTTTCTGTTCCCCTCTTTCTTTCTACATTTATTAATTAGAAATATTTTATAAGGAAGAGCTGGCCTTTCTCCCTTATTTTCTTGTTAATTTTGAAAACTTTATTTACTTATATCAATATGTGCTTATGGATATTTATTCTATGGGTTATAATTCAACATTGTTATTTATTTTATTACTTCCATTGCTCCAGCTTTGGCCATTAGAAGCTCTGTCATGTTCCTGAACCATCTGCCACGTCCCCACTCTTTTCAAGCACTTCCTCCCTTACTGGTCAGACAAGATGCTTCTGGCTCTTCATAGCAGCACTGTTTACAACAGCCAAAATATAGACGCCACCTAAGTGACCGTGAACAGAGAAGTGGTTAAAGCAGATGTGGCACATATATACAATGGAATATTACTCAGCCTTAAAACAGAGTGACATTTTGCCATTTGTAGCAATATGGTTGAACTTTCAGGTATTATGCTTAGTGAAATAAGAGAAAGAAATACTACATGATATCACTTAAATGTTGAATCTAGGGGACTTCACTGGTGGTCTAAGACCTTGTGTTTCCAATGCAGGGGGGCCAGGGTTTGATCCCTGGTTGAGGAACTAAACATGCCCACAACTAAGAGTTCGAAGGCCTCAATTAAAAGGTCTCACACACCACAACTGTGTGCAGCCAAATAAATACTTTAAAAATGTGGAATCTAAAAAATAAAACAGGCTAGTGAATATAACTAAAAAAGAAACAGACTCACAGACATAGAGAATAAATTAGGGGTTACTGGAGGGGGAAAGGAAGGAGGAAGCGGCAAAATAGGGATAAGGGATTAAAAGATACAAACTACTATATATTAAATAAATAGGTACAAGGATACATTGTACATCACAGAGATTACAGCCAATATTTTATAATAACTGTAAATGGAGTATAACCTTTAAAAATTGTGAATCATTATGTTGTATACCTGAAACTTACAAAATATTGTAAATCACGTGTACCCCAGTTTAAAAAAAAATTTATGCTTCAGGCTCACCTTGTATTTTCCCCATCTCCCTGCAAGAAGCACAAGTGATATTGCTATCTAATTAATCATGAATAAAAGTAAATATAATCATTGACAGTGGCATGATAGGACTAAAATAATACCCTAGACCTCCATATCACATCCGTTCAGAGGCTCTGCAACTAGCTTAAGTTCCATGGTTTCATTCATTTTAGGTAATTTCTAGAACAGTGCGGGACACATGTGTGCTGCATGCTCAGTCGCTAAGTTGTGTCCAACTCTCTGTGACCCCATGAACTATAGCCCACCAGGGTCCCCTGTCCATGGGATTCTCCAGGCAAGAATACTGGAGTGGGTTGCTGTGCTCTCCTTCCAAGGGGTCTTCCCGACCCAGGGATTTAACCCAGGTCTCTCACATTGCAGGCGGATTCTTTACCATCTGAGCCACAGGGGAAGCCCACAGGACACATAGTAGGTCATAATATAAAATCTCTGAGAGCACGTGTTCCACACAGGCATTTTTCTTTCTTAGCCTCAGGAAAATTATTCTCTTGGCTAAATTCAGGTTTCTCTTCCTTAGGACACCAGAGAAAATGGATACATCACCTCATGCTTAGAACAGCCCTCAATTCTGGACCTTAATTCCAGAGCCCACGATGGGACAGGTAAGGGAAAAGACAGTGGGACACAGCAGGGGTTCAACTGGAAGTCAAAAAGTCACCACCTCCGGAGGGCCTCTGAGCCTGTCAGTCCCCAGTCAGCAGGGCTCCCCAGCTCATTTTCCAGGCTGTTATTGTTGTTATTGCTGTTTTTCCCTAGATCTGCTCATTGTCAGGTTCAGCACTGTTTAAATCTTGATGAGAAAGAGCAAGAAAGCAAAGTAAGCAAACATAAGGACTTTTCTCTGCAAATGTTGCCTGGGTATGTTGGCTCTGGCCTCCAGCCAAGAAAAACATAGATGATCCAAGAATCACCACCCTCCACTGGGACCTGCCACCCTTCAGCCCAGAGGTGTTATTTTGCAGGCAGCAGTAAAGAAGCAAGAGTCTGGTTTAACCCCAGTCCCGAGGCCCCTTGGCTGGTAGCTCTGTCTTACATATGTCAACTTGTCCCAAGCATGAGACAGGGTACCTCTGGGCACTCTTTCTGCGGGATCCAGCAGAAAAGCTAGGTGGTGTTTAAGAAAAAGCAAAGTGAATTAAAAAACAGAAGACTGAAGTTCAAGAACCCTACCATCACTCAGTCTTGGGCTCAGAGAGGGAATAAAACTAGGCTGATGCAAAGATACCACCTACTTTCTAGGTTCTTGAAAATGATTTTTTTTTTGGTCCTGTTGACTGATAGAAAGTCCTGTAGCATAGCAACAATAGGAATTCCTAGGATCAGGCCAGGCTTAGAGTTGACCAAAGCCCCAAGTTTAAAATCTACATGATACTGAAGTTCTATCAGAGCTAAAAGAACTGACTAGATGGGACATTCAAATCATTCACTACGTAACAGCGGTAATAATCATACTAGTGACCACACATTCACGTACCTAATATCTGAAGGATGTTCAACTCCAGTCCTAACCACCAGCCCATACAATAGGTAGTTTTACCTTTTGTGGCAGTTTTTTTTAATGGCCACCAGTCTTTGACTATTAAGATCTTTGTCCCTCGCCTTGAATCCTGCTACTTCTAGAGAAACCTGCTCCATTTTGATAACTTAGTCTTCAGTTGCCAAGACCCAGCCACCCTAGGTTGTTCTTTCCCAGGTGAGGACATCCAGCCACACAGGCTGATTAAACTTCGATTGTCAGGGACTTCCCTGGTGGTCCAAGGAATGTGCCTTGGATTAAGAATGTGCCTTGCAATGCAGGGGACACAGGTTCAATCTCTGGCCAGGGAATTAAGATCCTACATGCCAAGGAGCAGCTAAGCCCGTGGACCACAACTACTGAGCCGTGTGCTCCAGAGCCTGTGAGCCAGTGAGCCACAAGAGTCCCTGGCCTGCAGCGAAAGATCCCACATGATGCAACAAAGATCTTGTTATGCCACAACTAAGACCTGACGCATAAACATTCAAATTAAAAAATAAATAAATAAAATAGAAAAATAAAGGCCTGACACATAACATTGAAATAAATAAATAAAAATTAAATAAACATGAAAGAAAAACCCTCCAATTGTCTCTCCAGTAGACAGCAGACTTATATTGCTAGGAAGGTCTAAATAAGTACATAAAGGTTAAGCTTTTCTTTTTGCTCTTTTGAATTAATATTCCTATTTGGCATGGCTTGTGCTTTGAGTAAAGCATTTGCAGGTTGCTTCGTTTTGACTCCCTGCATTTTCAGATGGTTGTCTCTGCCTCTGGACGGTGGAGTTCGTCAAGTCTTCTGCTGGCGGATGTGAACAGATGGCACACAGGGCTGTGCTCAGGTGGCTGCTTGGCACCCCTTCCTGCCTTCTGTGTCCAATTGCCCCTGTGTGCTCAGTGAGATAACTCTCCAGGGTCACATGCCAGTAAAGGACCAGTAACAGAACCAGGGTTTTATCAGGATCTCCTTGTTAATTTTCTCAAGCGGCCTCTCTCTGTTTCTTCATTTTCCTTTTTTTTGCTGCAAGCACAGCTTCCCAGGTGGTGGTAGTGGTAAAGAACCCACTCCTGCCAATGCAGGAGACTTGGGTTCAATCCCTGGGTTGGGAAGAGCCCCTGGAGGAGGGCATGGCAACCCACTCCAGTACTCTTGCCTGGAGAATTCTGTGGACAGAAGAGCCTGGTGGGCTATACTCCATAGAGTCACGAAGAGTCAGACACTGAAGTGACTTAGCACGCATGTACAGCTTGCAGGATCTTAGTTTCCCAACCAGGGGTAAAACCCATGCCCTTGGTAGTGAAAGCACTGAGTCCCAACCACTGAACCACCAAGGAATTCCTCTTTGTCTTCTGAAATAACTCAGAATCACTGTGCCTCACCAGCAAAGTTGGAAACGTCATCAAGTTACATGAAATAGCCTCTTAATAAAATCCAATTAATTAATTTTTCCTTTGTGTTAATGCTTTTGTTTGCATTTTCATTTTACTGCTGCATGTTGGCCTGGCCCATGGTTGCCTCTCAGAAAACTTGTGATGAATGATCAGATGGAGGAAGGAACAAAGCCTGTAGGCCCAGACTGTTCCAATGCTCAGTGAGACAGTTTTGTTTCAACCTGCCTGGCCTGACCTCTCCCAGAGCTCTCCAGGACCATGAAGAAGGCCCAGGGAACCCCTGGGAAGCAACGGGTTTTCACAGACAGGATAGTTGAAGTAGTTAAATGGGTGACATCCACAGAAGCCACTTTTTGCCAGGTCAGAGCATGACCTTGGCAGCCGTGGCAGACCCTTGTGGATGGTAAGTTTAGAAGACTCAGGGTAGGGTCAGTAAGGTCACTCCAGGACAGGCCAGAGAGTAAATGGTCTGTATTGTCACCACTCGACTCTGCCCCTGCAGTGTGGAAGGAGCCCTAGACAACACACAAACCAGGGCCGTGGCTGTGTGCCAAACTTTACCTACAAGACCTGGCAGTGGGGAGGTTGTAATTTGCTGACTCCTGACTCAGGAGATGGTGGTCAAAAAACAGGGCTGGGCTTTGCCCTCAGCTCTTCAGATGGAAAATTTCTTTTTTTTTTTCATGTCTTCACTTAACAAACATTTAAACAGCCACATTAGACCAGACATTTGGAAAGTGAAAAGTGAAAAGTGAAAGTCGCTCAATCATGTCCAACTCTTTGTGACCCCATGGACTATATGGTCCATGGAATTCTCCAGGCCATTTCCCTTCTCCAGGGTATCTTCCCAACCCAGGGATCGAACCCAGGTCTCCTGCATTGCAGGTGGATTCTTTACCNATTTGGAAAGTGAAAAGTGAAAAGTGAAAGTCGCTCAATCATGTCCAACTCTTTGTGACCCCATGGACTATATGGTCCATGGAATTCTCCAGGCCATTTCCCTTCTCCAGGGTATCTTCCCAACCCAGGGATCGAACCCAGGTCTCCTGCATTGCAGGTGGATTCTTTACCAGCTGAGCCACAACGAACACCCAGACATGGGGAAGAACTTTATCGATGCACTTAATTATCACAGTGATCCTATTAATATTAGGCAAGTATTAATTATTATTCTCCCTGGTTTGGTACAGAGAGGTTAGGTAACTTGCCCAAGGTCACATAGCGGTAAGTGGGAGCATCAGGGTTTGAATGCAGGCAACCTGTGCTCTTCCCCATCACCCTGTGCTGTGCAGAGGCAGGCTGGCCTTCACATAAGGAACACACTGGGCACCCTGCTGTGTTGGCCTGGAGGGAGGGGACAGGGACTGAGGTGATGGAGACCCAGTTCTGAGATGGGAAGGACCCTATGGAGCCTTCTCAAGATAGACTACCCCCAACTTCTGAAGTCTTCCACTTCCCTCTTGTCTGTACAAAATCTTTAGCCAAAGAATAAATTTCATCAGAGAGATGAGAAAATATAGAAACAAAGGA
Organism: Neotragus pygmaeus; assembly: GCA_006410875.1. NCBI lineage: Eukaryota > Metazoa > Chordata > Mammalia > Artiodactyla > Bovidae > Neotragus > Neotragus pygmaeus. The sequence goes on along the minus strand of SJYV01024360.1, from coordinate 430,447 downwards.
AAGCAGTCCAAGACCAAATAATAGTTTTGTCATGAAGCGAACTGTTGTCAACTATCTTCAGTTCCTCCTCAAGAGCTGCAGATAATATTGAGCCATATCCTGTGGGCTGTCTTGTAGATACTGAAACCCCCACCAGATGCAAGAAGTTAACTACTTGATGACCAGACTGTAGCCATGACATAAGCTGCCACAATTCAAGGAATTGGCCTCAAAGAGATGGGAACAAACTGACCTTGGAACTGAAGATTAACCATACCTATAACCATCAAGATGATGCTGGTCAGACCACCGATGACCAATTTCAAGATGACTGTCAGAGCCGACTTTGCTGCTTCTGTATGTAGCCCCTCCCAGAAGAGCTCTTGCCCACTGATGGCGGGGGGAGCTGGCCTTTGGACAGCAGTCTGCCTTCTCCCCTGGTTGCTGGTCTCTGGAATAAAGCAAACTTTCCTTTCCACCAACACCTGCCTCTCAGGTATTGGCTTTGGAGCAGTGAGCAGCTGGACCTGAGTTCTGTAATATTCCTACCCTCAAGGAGCCCTGTGGGAACTGTGCAGATCAACAAGGAAAAGCATAAGATCAGGATGACTCTACTTCTAAGAAAGCAGAGAAGTCGCAAAACTCACCTTCAGGGATAAAGGTCAGAAAACTGGTGACCTTGAAGAAGACAATGGAGGACACAGGGACTTTCTGCAGTGCTGGAAGGGACCAGTGTCTTCAACTAGGCACCCCATATATTTGGGTAAAAAAATTGTCAAGCTGACCCAGTAAAATACATGCATTTGAAAGGAAACAGACCTGGGGGTGGTGGGTGGAAGCTGGCAGGTGGTGAGGCAGCTCTTCAGGCTGTTGCTCTCCGAGGTCTCACCCAGGTGCTGGAGGGTCCCTCAGCCCCCGTCCCCTCTCCTGAGTTCTACGGGGGAGGAGATGGAGTCATAGACAGTGACATGAACTCTGAATGAGTGCCTCTGGGGGCAACACTGACATCTCTCCTCAGCAGGCAGACGGCTGGGAGCTGCTTCCAGACTAGAGTCAAGGCCTTTCCCACGAACCCTTTTGGGATGGACTGGGATACTTGCCATACAGCCTGGGCACAGGCTCACCCAGGGGACCCCACAAAGAGGGAGGGAGAGGGCCTCTCTTTGGCCATCAGCCAGGACTGTGTCCCTGACCCTACTCAGCACCCTGTGAGGTGGGCTGATTGTAAACTCCTTGCAGATAGGAGTCTTCTTGGGAATCTGGTGCCTTGCACAGAGACTTGGGAAATGACCTGCCCACACGTGGGCACTGGTTTTAGGTAGAACTGTCGCCATGCCATAGGCAAGTGATGTAATAGGATTATATGACCTCAGAGTCACAGAGGAGTCAAACAAGATGCTCTGTGTAGAAGTGCTCAGCAGCGAGAGACAACACCGCATGGATGTTAACTGCCATCCTTGGAGAGGGACTGTCCCATGTGAAGGTCACACCTATGACCTCAGCCAGATCAAACTGTGCCAGATGTCTCCACTAGAGCATCCAACCACCTGTTCAGGTGCCATCCGCAGCCCCACCTCCGAAAGCCTGGCCTCTGCCTAAAATGTCACGCAAAACCTTGATAAAGTTATGTAATGAACAGGTGTGTGAACTAGCTGAAGAGGGACGTTCCAAGTCTGGCTGACACACGGAGAGGCTGGACTCCCTGCCACAGACAAGGCGGATTCTAACAGTCTCTTGTGTCCAAAGAGAAACATGGAGGGCTGTTCCAGCCGCCTCTGAAAATGCTGGTCTTGTGTGCAACTGGACACGAGGCTATGAGCAGATGGCCTCTGGAAACAGGCCTCTCTCCCACAGCCCGACAGCCTTTAACACGGTGGATTATGAAGTTATTTGTTGTACGAGCTCATCTGACTGAAATTTTAATTCCAGAAGTGAGTCATGGACTCGGCACCAATACTGTGGGTGATGTGCACATGGATGGTTTTTGCCTGGTTTGTAGTGACAAAAAAACTGGAAACTACCAGAATGTCCAACATTAGGAGCATGGTTGAAGAAATTGATACTTACACACCTCTGTTTAAAAATAAACCTGTGTCTTTAGACCTAGGAGTTTTATAATATCTTGTTAAGAGAGAAAATCAAGTTGCACAGTATTTAATGCACTGAGAATAATCCCATTTTAATAAAAGGATAAAAGCCCATCTAAGTGTATAAATATTCGCATATGTTTGGGTGAGGATGGAAGGGGTATGGAAGGATACACAACTGAATGAGTATTAGCTTTTCCTTTCTCTTCATTTTTTTATTTGGAGATCTCAAATTTACAGAAAAGTTGCCAAAATTAAAAGTGGTACAAAGAACACCTACATATCCTTTGTCAAGATTCATCTACTGTTAACATTTTATCCTTTAGCTTTATGATTTATGCATGTTTCCTGTCCACCCTTCACTTACTTGCAGTTTCTACACACACACACATTTTTTTTTTTTCATGATCCATGTGAGGGTTAGTTACATACATCATGGTCATTCACCCCTAAAGACTCCAGAATGTATTTCCTAAGCACAGAGAGGTTCTATTTCATCTGCACAGCACAACCTTTGGCTTAAGGAATTAAACACTGATACAAAGTATATTCTCTGATCATGAGAATTAAACTAGAAATCAGTAACAGAAAGACAGATGAAAACATTTCCCCAAGATATGGAAACTAAAAGACTTGCTTCTAAGTAATCCAGGAGTCAAAGAAGAAATCATGAGAGAACAGTTTGAATTTAACAAGGTTAAGTAATACAATCTTTGACCTAATCAACCGATTACACACTTATAATTCCCCATGTCCTTCCCCATGTGACTTGACACTACTGTACAACCAACTGGCGTGAGCAGAATTTATCTCCCCTGCTCTAACTGAACTGGGGATGGGAAGCATGATTTGCTTGAGCTGAAGAAAAGGGAGCTGAGTGAGAATGTGTTGATTCCTGACCAAGGCTTGACATAAACATATGAGTGACCCCTGGGCTGGAAAGATCCCTTGGAGAAGGGAATGGCTACCCACTCCAGTAGTCTTGTCTAGAAAATTCCATGGAGAGAGGAACCTGGCATGCTACAGTCATAAGATCCCTTGGAGAAGGGAATGGCTACCCACTCCAGTAGTCTTGTCTAGAAAATTCCATGGAGAGAGGAACCTGGCATGCTACTATGGGGTCGCAGAGTCAGACACGACTGAGCATGCACACACACACACACACACACACACACACACACAGATACAAGCAGTACATTTGCTTTTCAGCCACCACTTACACACACACACACACACACACACACACACACACACACACAGAGTACATTTGCTTTTCAGCCACCACTTATCTTCAACTCAGAATTCTCTCAAGATGACCCAAATTAGCAGGTTATCACTCAGAGCACAGATCAGTCTGTCTGGAATCCCTGACATTTCATTGCAGAGGAATGAGATGGCAGGTCCATCTGTGGGGACAAATACACACGCAGGGCTTGTATGTACAGATGTCGGCTCTTCCTTGAGCTCTGGGTTGGAAAAAACCCATTAATTCAGTTCAGTGGCTTAGTCGTGTTCAATTCTTTGCGACCCTATGGGCTGCAGCACGCCAGGCTTCCTGTCCACCACCAACTCCTGGAGCTTACTCAAATTCATGTCCATCGAGTCAGTGATGTCTTCCAACCATCTCATCCTCAGTTGTCCCCCTCTCCTCCCACAGTAGTATGTATAATGGTCATCTGAGTTAAAATTCGCCCATTCCAGTCCATTTTAGTTCACTAATTCCTAAAATATCGATGTTCACTCTTGCCATCTTCTGCTTGATCACTACTAATTTACCTTGATTCAATGACCTAACATTCCAGGTTCCTATGCAATATGGCTTTACAGCATCAGACTTTACTTACATCACCAGTCACATCCACAATTGGGTGTTATTTTTGCTTTGGCTCTGTCTTTTCATTCTTTCTGGAGTTAGTTCTCCACCGATCTCCAGCAGCATATTGGGCACCTACCAACTTGGGAGTTCATCTTTCAGGGTCCTTCCTATCTTTGTGCCTTTTCATGCTGTTGGATGGAGTTCTCAAGGCAATACGGTTTGCCATTCCCTTCTCCGGTGGACTACGTTTTGTCAGAACTCTCCACCATGAGACCCTACACAGGATTGCTCAGTTTCATTGAGTTAGATAAGGCTGTGGTCCATGTGATCAGTTTGATTAGTTTTCTGTGATTGTGGTTTTCATTCTGTCTGCCCTCTGATGCATAAGGAAAATACATTTATGGAAGATTCCTGATGGGAGAGACTGACTGAGGAGGTCACGTAAGCATTAAAACAGATATCAGAGAGTAGAATATAACACACCTCTATTGTTAAAAACCTATACCTTAAGGCCAAGTGCACATCAGGTGCTAGCTAGCCCCTCCCAGTCTGCTGAAGGGGTCCCTGGAAGGCCAGGCTGGGGAAATGCTGGTGCTGACTCTCTGAAAGGGAAGAGGGTGAGAAGAGCCCAGAAGATCCCTTTTTAATTTTTTTAATTGAAGGATAACTCTACAGAACTTTGTTTTCTTCTGTCAAACCTCAACATGAATCAACCACAGGTATACGTATGTCCCCTCCCTCTCGAACCTCCCTCCAGAAGACCCTCTTCTTGAAGGCTGCTCATTGTTGCCCTGGGGAACCTGGTACCTGACAGACCCCGTATATCCAGCCTAGGTCTTGTGGGGGAGGGGAAAGGAGCCTGGGGAGCCCTGGAGCCCATCCTAGTTATCAGAGGCAAGTGACAGGACAGTCTCAGACTTTTCCCTTGGGGGAGACACACACATTTCCCTTGAATGAAGGGATTCCAGCTCCCTCTAAGTACAGACTCTGGAACAGAGGTCCTGGTGTACAAGGATCACAGATGCAAAATTTTACATGTGCAGAGCTTTCTTTGCATTCTCAAAAGGAATCGTGTCCCAGCTCCCCTACCCCATCAACCACCCACAAAATAAGAACTACGGCTCTTAAGAGAGTTGGAAAGCAAACTGGTTAGACTGGTCATAGGTTGTCACAAGAAAATACTTTATTTGAGAACATTTGATACTGTGGGAAGCATTTCTACTAAATCCAAAAGCACCTGACTGATGGTCCACTTCCACTGTCCACAAGCCAGCCAACAGCCTCGGCCAGCAGACGCGAGGTGTGTCTGTCCACGGCTGACCCCTCCACCACCGCATACCTCCGTCAGCGGCACAACCAAACGGCAGGCTGCCCAGCTCCTCCAGCCCCCAAATGACCTCACTTCACAGGACAGGAGAACAGCTCTCGCCTCCCAGGCCAGGGCCCCAGCCGGACATGCTCACAGGAGAAAGGTGAGGCAACGTCTCACACAAGACACTAACCAAAGTCAGCGCATGCCCCGCTCTGGGGACCGCAGAGCCGGGTTGGGACGGGCTGGTTCGGCATGTGGTCGTCACCAGGACGGCGCAGGGCCTAGCGGACACAGCAAGGATCTTGGACTACAATCACCCTGCTCACTTTAAATGGGTCAGAACTTCTCTTCTCAGGAACATCAGCTCAGGCCTTTCTGGCTCAACGCGCCCTCGGCTGAAGCTCGGCATACCTGGCAGTCTTGGCTGACCCACGCTCACGTCAGCCCCCTACTCCAAGTGCATGCGCCGTGAGGATCCGCGCTCACGTCAGCCCTCTCCTCCAAGCGCGTGTGCATCGTGAAAAGCCGCGCTCACGTGATGAGCCACGGTCACGTCAGCCCCCTCCTCCAAGCGCGTGCGCCGTGAGGAGCCGCGCTCATGTCAGCGTCGCAGACGCAGAAAGAACGCGTGCTTACACTCCGTGCTCTCCAGGGGGTAATACTTGTCATAAAAGTCTAAGACGTACTCTTCCGTCTTGAACCCGAACTTCTGGTAGAGCAGCATGGCAGGGTTGCTGGCAGAGACGTGCAGAGTCACGTCCTTGCCCATGCAGGTCTGCGAGAGAGTGGAGAAGCACACAGTGAGAACGAGGACCTCGCGGAAAAGGAGTGGGTGGAGAGAGTCCCTGACGTGCAGGCAGTCAGGTACAGAGGCTGGAAGAGTCCGGCCTGAGGCTGGGGCATAGGACCACCAGCCAGCGCCCGTGGGGGAACCCAAAATGGCTCGGCCGTCACCAAAACCTTCGCAGAAACGTTCCAGACTAAGGCGGCGGACAGTAAGCTGACTGAATGTTTTTCCCCAGTTTTTAATGAACCTTGCTCAGTAATTCCCACATGTTGGTGTCTGTCCACCTTTGATGAGGCCTCTTAGTATAGGAAGCCTTAAGTACCCTGGTTTGTAAAACCTCCAGTTTTTTCTTTCTGGAGCAAAGAGCCACTGGGGATATTTCACTGCCAACTGTTTTATAATTCAGTTACATTTAAGTATATCCAGTTTAACAATACCAAACCCTATGACAACCTTGAAGAAACAAGGGACAAGACCAGACGTTCTGTTTTTAAAAACTAGATGTCATTCTGCAAGACAATCATAAATGCTCCTACCCTGAACCTACTAGGAACGATGTCAAGTTATGTGACTGGGTATGAAACCTCAAGACTTCTGTTTAATTATACAAGCTGGGCATCCCCTAGGGACAATCTGAATCCCAAAGACCCCCTCAGCACTCCCAGACTTCTCAGAACTGAGGTCTCTTCATGTAGCACCAGCCTTATTCGGTGGGGAAAAAGAGGGGTGTCTGTTCTACTGCAGCTAGGCAGGTTCTCAGATTCTTTAATTAACCACACAGAAGGGAGCACCGGAAGTTACATAAACTCAGAATTGGCTCTTTAGTGAGGAGGTGCTGAGATTGTGGACTTCATGAGCCCTGGAGGTTTTACAACCCCAGGGTCCTTAAGGCTTCCTATACTAAGAGGCCTCATCAAGGTGGACAGATGCCAACATGTGAGAATTATTGAGCAAGTTTCATTAAAAACTGGGAAAAAACATTTAATCACCATCTCTTATTTAAAAAGAATCTTGCCCATGTGACAGACAATGCTCCATACTGAATGGCTTCTACGTAAGTCACCAGATGAATTCTGGGGTAAAAAAAAAAAAACCTTGCCTGTGTTTCTGGTATTTGTATATAAATATATGGTCTATCTTCCTCAAAGGTGATACAGATACATCAAAGGATGGATTACTTAGAAGGTTCACAGCAGCTTACACAGTGACAGTAAAACTGAAAACAAGGGCGATAACAAAATATACCTACTGCTGATAGCATGAGGTTTTTTTGGTTTTGGTCATGTTGGGTGGCATGTGGGATCTAGTTCCCCCACCAGGGACAGACCCCGCACCCCCTGCACTGGGAGTGCAGTCTTAATCACTAGTTCACCAGAGAAATCCCTGATAAATGGTTTTGTTAAAATGGTTAAAAATACCTAAGAACTAAAAATCACATGTTCACCCCCACTTCTCAGTCACCACGGTGGTGACTCCAAGACCAGAAGGAGTTACAAGATGGACAGTCTGGGACTTCCCAGGTGGTCCAGTGGCTAAGACTCCACGCAACCAATGCAGGGTGCGTGGGTTCGATTCCTGGTCAGGGAATGACCAGTAATTTGATTCCCATGAGCTGCAACTAAAAGTTTGACGGCTGCAATGAAGATCAAAGATCCCACGTGCTGCAAGTAAGACCTGGTGCAGCCAAATAAAAATTAACTAAAAAAAAAAGACAGTCTGAGTGTTGCAGGCTCTTACCTCTGTACTCACCTCATTTTATTTATTACACATGTCCACAAACTGATTTCTTTGAAACTTGGGTCTGAGGAGTGACTTCTTTAGGGGTGAGGCTTCTGTCTAGGTGTAAATAACCTTGTGGAAGACAGAGCTGGCTCCCCCTTACCTAGTGTTGACTGGCTCTGGCCCTGTCCACACTCCAAGCCTTTCAGGGCAGCTCAAGGCAGTTGGGCAGACAGTGAGCAGAGACAACATACCTGAATCAGATGATAAATCATGAAAGTCGCGATCCCTGCTCTCCTCCAGTCAGGATGAACAAAGAGAAATGAAATATAAGCTTCGTTGTACTTCACGTCAGGGACCATGAAGCCGAAGGCGATGATGACTTTCTTATAGAGGACGACGACGCTGAAGTCAGGGTACTGCAGGCACTCGGACAGGTCGACGCCTATGGAGAGAATCGATCAGTCAGCCCAGGCTCTGGGATGAGTGAGCGGCAGGCTGTTCAGTCTGTGCTTCAGCTGCACCTGCCTGCTAAAAACACCCAGACTGCAGACAGAGACACCACCGCAGACGCCACACATAAATACCAAAATTAGCATCATCTGGTCTATGTACACATGTTAAAAGAAGGGAAGCAGGACAGGGTGGGTAGGAGAGAGCACACAGGCTGGAAGTGGACACACCTGGCTTTGCGCTTGGCCTCTGGGCCATGTGTGCCAGCTGGCACGTACCCCAACGCCCTGCCTCAGGAATCTGCCTCAGGTGAGATGAGAAACACCCAGACCTGAAGGGAAGATCTGAGACCACCCAAATCGTCATGTTCTTTCATACAGACCACTGACAAGCTCTTTGGTACAAATGTCACTTTTTACAATAAAGGAGTTAAATATCACACAATTCCATGCTTAGTGTTTGGAAGCCACCTCGAGCAGGGGCAGGAAGAANGAGGTCCTGGTGTACAAGGATCACAGATGCAAAATTTTACATGTGCAGAGCTTTCTTTGCATTCTCAAAAGGAATCGTGTCCCAGCTCCCCTACCCCATCAACCACCCACAAAATAAGAACTACGGCTCTTAAGAGAGTTGGAAAGCAAACTGGTTAGACTGGTCATAGGTTGTCACAAGAAAATACTTTATTTGAGAACATTTGATACTGTGGGAAGCATTTCTACTAAATCCAAAAGCACCTGACTGATGGTCCACTTCCACTGTCCACAAGCCAGCCAACAGCCTCGGCCAGCAGACGCGAGGTGTGTCTGTCCACGGCTGACCCCTCCACCACCGCATACCTCCGTCAGCGGCACAACCAAACGGCAGGCTGCCCAGCTCCTCCAGCCCCCAAATGACCTCACTTCACAGGACAGGAGAACAGCTCTCGCCTCCCAGGCCAGGGCCCCAGCCGGACATGCTCACAGGAGAAAGGTGAGGCAACGTCTCACACAAGACACTAACCAAAGTCAGCGCATGCCCCGCTCTGGGGACCGCAGAGCCGGGTTGGGACGGGCTGGTTCGGCATGTGGTCGTCACCAGGACGGCGCAGGGCCTAGCGGACACAGCAAGGATCTTGGACTACAATCACCCTGCTCACTTTAAATGGGTCAGAACTTCTCTTCTCAGGAACATCAGCTCAGGCCTTTCTGGCTCAACGCGCCCTCGGCTGAAGCTCGGCATACCTGGCAGTCTTGGCTGACCCACGCTCACGTCAGCCCCCTACTCCAAGTGCATGCGCCGTGAGGATCCGCGCTCACGTCAGCCCTCTCCTCCAAGCGCGTGTGCATCGTGAAAAGCCGCGCTCACGTGATGAGCCACGGTCACGTCAGCCCCCTCCTCCAAGCGCGTGCGCCGTGAGGAGCCGCGCTCATGTCAGCGTCGCAGACGCAGAAAGAACGCGTGCTTACACTCCGTGCTCTCCAGGGGGTAATACTTGTCATAAAAGTCTAAGACGTACTCTTCCGTCTTGAACCCGAACTTCTGGTAGAGCAGCATGGCAGGGTTGCTGGCAGAGACGTGCAGAGTCACGTCCTTGCCCATGCAGGTCTGCGAGAGAGTGGAGAAGCACACAGTGAGAACGAGGACCTCGCGGAAAAGGAGTGGGTGGAGAGAGTCCCTGACGTGCAGGCAGTCAGGTACAGAGGCTGGAAGAGTCCGGCCTGAGGCTGGGGCATAGGACCACCAGCCAGCGCCCGTGGGGGAACCCAAAATGGCTCGGCCGTCACCAAAACCTTCGCAGAAACGTTCCAGACTAAGGCGGCGGACAGTAAGCTGACTGAATGTTTTTCCCCAGTTTTTAATGAACCTTGCTCAGTAATTCCCACATGTTGGTGTCTGTCCACCTTTGATGAGGCCTCTTAGTATAGGAAGCCTTAAGTACCCTGGTTTGTAAAACCTCCAGTTTTTTCTTTCTGGAGCAAAGAGCCACTGGGGATATTTCACTGCCAACTGTTTTATAATTCAGTTACATTTAAGTATATCCAGTTTAACAATACCAAACCCTATGACAACCTTGAAGAAACAAGGGACAAGACCAGACGTTCTGTTTTTAAAAACTAGATGTCATTCTGCAAGACAATCATAAATGCTCCTACCCTGAACCTACTAGGAACGATGTCAAGTTATGTGACTGGGTATGAAACCTCAAGACTTCTGTTTAATTATACAAGCTGGGCATCCCCTAGGGACAATCTGAATCCCAAAGACCCCCTCAGCACTCCCAGACTTCTCAGAACTGAGGTCTCTTCATGTAGCACCAGCCTTATTCGGTGGGGAAAAAGAGGGGTGTCTGTTCTACTGCAGCTAGGCAGGTTCTCAGATTCTTTAATTAACCACACAGAAGGGAGCACCGGAAGTTACATAAACTCAGAATTGGCTCTTTAGTGAGGAGGTGCTGAGATTGTGGACTTCATGAGCCCTGGAGGTTTTACAACCCCAGGGTCCTTAAGGCTTCCTATACTAAGAGGCCTCATCAAGGTGGACAGATGCCAACATGTGAGAATTATTGAGCAAGTTTCATTAAAAACTGGGAAAAAACATTTAATCACCATCTCTTATTTAAAAAGAATCTTGCCCATGTGACAGACAATGCTCCATACTGAATGGCTTCTACGTAAGTCACCAGATGAATTCTGGGGTAAAAAAAAAAAAACCTTGCCTGTGTTTCTGGTATTTGTATATAAATATATGGTCTATCTTCCTCAAAGGTGATACAGATACATCAAAGGATGGATTACTTAGAAGGTTCACAGCAGCTTACACAGTGACAGTAAAACTGAAAACAAGGGCGATAACAAAATATACCTACTGCTGATAGCATGAGGTTTTTTTGGTTTTGGTCATGTTGGGTGGCATGTGGGATCTAGTTCCCCCACCAGGGACAGACCCCGCACCCCCTGCACTGGGAGTGCAGTCTTAATCACTAGTTCACCAGAGAAATCCCTGATAAATGGTTTTGTTAAAATGGTTAAAAATACCTAAGAACTAAAAATCACATGTTCACCCCCACTTCTCAGTCACCACGGTGGTGACTCCAAGACCAGAAGGAGTTACAAGATGGACAGTCTGGGACTTCCCAGGTGGTCCAGTGGCTAAGACTCCACGCAACCAATGCAGGGTGCGTGGGTTCGATTCCTGGTCAGGGAATGACCAGTAATTTGATTCCCATGAGCTGCAACTAAAAGTTTGACGGCTGCAATGAAGATCAAAGATCCCACGTGCTGCAAGTAAGACCTGGTGCAGCCAAATAAAAATTAACTAAAAAAAAAAGACAGTCTGAGTGTTGCAGGCTCTTACCTCTGTACTCACCTCATTTTATTTATTACACATGTCCACAAACTGATTTCTTTGAAACTTGGGTCTGAGGAGTGACTTCTTTAGGGGTGAGGCTTCTGTCTAGGTGTAAATAACCTTGTGGAAGACAGAGCTGGCTCCCCCTTACCTAGTGTTGACTGGCTCTGGCCCTGTCCACACTCCAAGCCTTTCAGGGCAGCTCAAGGCAGTTGGGCAGACAGTGAGCAGAGACAACATACCTGAATCAGATGATAAATCATGAAAGTCGCGATCCCTGCTCTCCTCCAGTCAGGATGAACAAAGAGAAATGAAATATAAGCTTCGTTGTACTTCACGTCAGGGACCATGAAGCCGAAGGCGATGATGACTTTCTTATAGAGGACGACGACGCTGAAGTCAGGGTACTGCAGGCACTCGGACAGGTCGACGCCTATGGAGAGAATCGATCAGTCAGCCCAGGCTCTGGGATGAGTGAGCGGCAGGCTGTTCAGTCTGTGCTTCAGCTGCACCTGCCTGCTAAAAACACCCAGACTGCAGACAGAGACACCACCGCAGACGCCACACATAAATACCAAAATTAGCATCATCTGGTCTATGTACACATGTTAAAAGAAGGGAAGCAGGACAGGGTGGGTAGGAGAGAGCACACAGGCTGGAAGTGGACACACCTGGCTTTGCGCTTGGCCTCTGGGCCATGTGTGCCAGCTGGCACGTACCCCAACGCCCTGCCTCAGGAATCTGCCTCAGGTGAGATGAGAAACACCCAGACCTGAAGGGAAGATCTGAGACCACCCAAATCGTCATGTTCTTTCATACAGACCACTGACAAGCTCTTTGGTACAAATGTCACTTTTTACAATAAAGGAGTTAAATATCACACAATTCCATGCTTAGTGTTTGGAAGCCACCTCGAGCAGGGGCAGGAAGAAGCAGACACTCCCAGAACATTCCTTTCAGCCCCATCCCACCCCCCCCCACTACATGCACTGACATCCTGACAAAATCATCCAGCCCCTAGAAGATATATTATTTCCTTTACATTTCAAAGCAGAGCCACAAAGAACATACTTACATTTAGCAATAAGACAGTGTTCCTTTAATCGATGACTTCAGAGACTATATATAATATGGTCATGGTAAGGCTGATAAAATGACAGATCGCATTGGGTCTATTATTTTCAAAGTCTGTGATTGGGGTTTTTGGCTTTTTAAAAACAATTTTTGGCTGTACTAACACCAAGAACCAGTTAAGTAAACAAAGCACACAGAATTAAGCGAACATCAAAAGTGTCCAGACACACCCAAGCCACCAGCCTGTGGTGCTGATGGGTATAACCTGGGATCTTGATACATGTGGGAGATAACAGGGTGAACCGTTTCTTCTGAAACCAGAGACAAAGAGGGAAGAGGAACAAACGGCACTGTTTATTGCTTTAACTGCTCGCTTCTGTGTAGATCACAATATACTGTGGAAAATTCTTAAAAGAGATGGAAATATCAGAGCACCTGACCTGCCTCCTGAGATATCTGTCTGCAGGTCAGGAAGCAACAGTTAGAACTGGACATGGAACAACAGACTGGTTCCAAATAGGAAAAGGAGTATGTCAAGGCTGTATATTGTCACCCTACTTATTTAACTTCTATGCAGAATACATCATGAGAAACGCTGGGCTGGAGTTAGCACAAGCTGCAATCAAGATTGCTGGGAGAAATATCAATAACCTCAGATATGCAGATGACACTACCCTTATGGCAGAAAGTGAAGAAGAACTACAGAGCCTCTTGATGAAAGTGAAAGAGGAAAGTGAAAAAGTTGACTTAAAGCTCAACATTCAGAAAATGAAGATCATGGCATCCAGTCCCATCACTTCATGGCAAATGGGTGGAGAAACAGTGGAAACAGTGGCTGACTTTATTTCTCTGGGCTCCAAAATCACTGCAGATGGTGACTGCAGCCATGAAATTAAAAGACGCTTATTCCTTGGAAGGAAGGTTATGACCAACCCCAGCAGCATATTGAAAAGCAGAGACATTACTTTGCCAACAAAGGTCCGTCTAGTCAAGGTCTATGGTTTTTTCAGTGGTCATGTATGGATGTGAGAGTTGGACTATAAAGAAACCTGAGCACTGAAGAATTGATGCTTTTGAACTGTGGTATTGGAAAAGACTCTTAAGAGTCCCTTGGCCTGCAAGGAGATCCAACCAGTCCATTCTAAAGGAGATCAGCCCTGGGTGTTCTTTGGAAGGAATGATGCTAAAGCTGAAACTCCAGTACTTTGGCCACCTCATGCGAAGAGTTGACTCATTTGAAAAGACCCTGATGCTGGGAAAGATTGAAGGCAGGAAGAGAAGGGGACGAAAGAGGATGAGGTGGTTGGATGGCATCACCAACTCGATGGACATGGGTTTGGGTGGACTCTGGGAGTTGGTGATGGACAGGGAGGCCTGGCGTGCTGCGGTTCATGGGGTCGCAAAGAGTCGGACACAACTGAGTGACTCAACTGAACTGAACTGCTCGCTTCTTCCTGATCTTAGGAAAGAAAGAGATGTTCATATTTTAAGCTGTCTATATAAGCAGACAAACTGAATGAAACCATATGAGTAAAGGTTTTGGGGTCACACGACACACACACTAGTTTTAAAAACTGCTGAAGTGAACGATACTGAAGGTGGATCTGCTGAGCTTGGATAGGGAGAACATACCAGGCCAGAAGAACTCCTGACACATGGAGTTTATGGTTGGGATGTGATTTGGCCGGACATAGCAGTAATCAAGAGGGGCGTCTGGCTCTGGCGTCCAGTGTGGGTCCCCCCTGTGCAGGTGGGAGCGGATCTGGGAGAGCAGCTGCAGTTTGGGTGGCTTTGTTTCATAATCACGCCTCCAGAACCCAGAAAAGAAACACACAGAAGACAAGGAAAATACCCATTATTCCCAGCCATTTGATTCACAATGCTCCTTGATCCGCTGAAAATTTTAAATTAATTCGCACTACTTTATATGTCAGCCGACTTAAGAGGTACAGTATTCTTTCTTCTGGTATGACACTTAAAATTATCTCTACTAACATTCGTCAGACAAGACCTACTGGAACCTGCCAGGAAGTCCACTAGTGCTGGTGAGCCTTAATGAATGGACTGCGGAAACAGAAACGGCTTCTAATTCCACCTTCTGACCCAGGACAGAGCCTGGGGAGGAAGGCCCAACTCCGCCTGGACAGCCAGAGACCCTGGGGCAACGAGCAGGCTTGTATGCTGACCCATGGGTCTGCCCGGGGAGGAGGGTGGGGTGCTGGGCTGGGAGGACACATGACTGGGGTGGCAGAGGTAACTGTCAGTCATGTGCAGCCCAGTGTGGGTGGGGGTGGGAAAACTCTGGCCAGCTCACTGTCCAGGTGCTGCGTACATGGGATATTCATCATCAGTCCATGGACAGGCCTCACCATCCCCTGGTTTCCTTTTGCAGACAACTATGTACAATTTGAAATTTAAAATAAAACAATGAGTATGATAATCAGAATGAAATCTCACAGAGCTGACTTATCTCCTTGCCTTGTATATTTCTTTCAAAGGGACCAACCTTTCTACAATGTACAGTTGAAACATGCTGCACATTGTTTCAGGACGAGCCTAGACACAGAGCAGAGGCCTGGTCCTTGCCAATGCCTGTTCACAGATCTGGGGAGGATGGGGCTGGCTCAAAACCCAAGTGCCACTGCTCATGTCACACCCGGTGTCACAGCTCTCCTCTGTGTACCTGATGTAGGGTTTCAGGATCCGAGACGTGTATGGGCTGACGATGCTCTGGTCCACAGCCATATCTTCTGATCCCACCAAACGGTACAGAAATTTTGTGCTCTGGTGCCGGAATCCTTTCCTGGATGGCAAGGCAGTCTGTGAGAAAGACAGGCCAGTTATACAAAAATAAAATTACTCAAAGGGCTGGTTTCATTTCTACAGATGAGTAGTACTTGGGACATTTTTATGTGTCAGAAAGTAGGTCTTTCTGCAGGACTTAACTGGAAAATTTAAGGTTCATAAAAATTTCATAGGTACCTTTGCATAAAACTGGATATGAAAACCTAATTGCAGTTTAATAGTTTAGAGGCAAAATAATTAAAAAGTTTTTTTAAGTTATGTATAGCTTCTCCAAGTTTCATGTTATCTATAAGGCACCTTGAATCCGTTCATCAAATATCAGTCAGCCCAAGCATCAGGTGGGTCACATACACACGCGCGCGCACACACACACACACACAGCTTCTGTCTCATGAAGGGTCTCTGTTACCATGGCAGAAATCACTGCTGCATGTATATATGGGTTTATTACAATATGTCTCTACTGAGTAAATCTCACAAAAGTAGGACTGACGTAGATTATTATTCCTACAACACAGTGTAAGCGGAAAAGACTGACCAGAGGGTCCAGGAGACATGGTCTCTGCTCCCCACAGGCCTGCAGATGCCTCCTCTCCACATAGGGCTGCTCAAGGGCCCTCGGTCATGTCATAACAGAACACGGACAATTAGGTTTCATAGCAAACAGCTCAGATGGAAGATTAAAAAGTACATTTACAAAGTGGTTTGCCAGGGGTTGGATGAAGTTTAGAAACCTGAGTTGTTTTTGTAGAATCAGCTTGCTCTTGGGCTAGAAAATAACTTTGTTGGAAGAAGAGCATGAATTCCTTTCTTAATAATTTTGCTTTGATTACTTTCCCAAACTGGACACCACAACTTTCAGAGGCCAGTCAACTCTGAAATTCTGCCAGGACTTTATGAGTTTTCAAGTGAAATTCAAACTTGGGGAACACAGTTTCCAAGTACAGCCCATTTCCTCCTGAGCCTAAAGGCACACCCATCTCCTGTATCAAAAGGCGAAGTCAATGTCCCCTCCTCTGGAACCTGGCAGGCCTGAGGTAGGCCTTGACCGGTCAGAACATGGCAGACGTAATGACATTCTGGGACCTCTGAGCCCAGGCCATAAGGGAGCTGTTGGCTTCCTCCCCGAGTCCAGCTGCTGCGGTGCCCAGGTGGAACCTTGAAGGGCTAGTGGCCACATGTAAACATGCTCTAGCGGACCAAGCTCCAGCTAAGTGGAGCAACAGGGTGCCCCTTCCTTCAGCTCATGACGTAGAAAAATACCCAGCTGAACCCAGTCAACCCACAGACTCAGAAGAATTAGTTATTGTTTTAAGCTACTAAGTTTTGGGGTGGTATGCAACTTGAGAACAGGTAACACCAGCCACTGAGCCTGTGAACAGCGTCAAGTCAGCATGTGGAGGTGAGGTCTGTGAGACCCCCGGATATGCAGTCCTCACCCTATCTGTCTCCCTGGCTTCCACACCAGGTTAAACATCCTTAGCTTCTGCCTGGTCCATGAACTACCCCTGCGCCCTACCGGGCTCCCTGCCATGTTCATGCCACCCCATCCATCTCCACATAAGGCCAGAGCCTACTTTTATTTTTTTCAGAGCCTACTTTTAAAAACTAATAAAAAGTCACCTTCCTGGTCTGAAACTCCTACATGGGTTCCAGCTGTGCATTCAGAATACGACACAGACTCCTGTCCCATGCCCTGCAGGATCCAAGACCCCATCAGCCTGGTCCTCCGCCATTAAGACATTCCCACCCCACGTGCCAAATGAAATCCTGCCTTGGGGCCTTCCTGCCCTGAACCTTCCTGGACGGGCTCATCCTGCGGATCAGGACATGGTTTGAGCATCACCTCCACAAAAGGTGCAGTCCACCTCCCACCCCCACTCCCCATGGCACTCATGTGGAGGAAACGTCCCTGCTGGTTCAGTACTGTCATCTCCCTGCTCCTGGTGTCAGGGACCTCCTCTGTCTTCAGTCACTGTCTAATCCAGAGCCAGGCCCTAACTCCCTTCAATTCCATGAAGGCTAAGAGGTGAGGAAGCTGCAGAAGAAAAGTTTGAGGCTTGTAGAGGTTTAAGGTTTATGAGGTTTAAGGCAAGAAGCCATCTGTTTCCCTGACAGAGATGCAAGTGCTGATGCAGAAGCTATAGCAAGTCATACAGAAGACTTAGGTGAGATAGTGACAGGAGGTGGCTGCACAACACCACAGACTGTCAAGGTAGATGGAACAGTCGTCCACTGGAAGAAGCTGCCATCTAGGACTTTAATAACTAGAAAGGAGAAGTCAGTGCCTGGCTTCAGGCTTCAAAGCTTCAATGCACAGGCTGACTCTCTTATGAGGAGGGGCTAATGCAGCTGGTGGTGGTAAGCTGAAGCCAGTGCTCACTCACTGTCTCATTTATGCTCCGTCTACACAGCCTGTGCTCTGTAAATGGAACAGAGCCTGGATGACAGCACATCTGTTTTCAACATGGTTTTCTGAATACTTTAAGCCAAATGATGAGACCCAATGCCAAAACTGAAAAGCAGAGAGGAAAAAAATGCCCACCTCCTCTCCCCGCCCCAGAAAGGAACAGATTATCTAAAAACTGTGGTGTAACTACTAAAAGTGTAATATATGCAAAATAGGAATAGCAGGAGGAGCACATAGGACAGAAGAAATACCTGAAATGATAACAGCTGAGAATTTCTCCAAGTTAATCAGACACCAAACCAAAACCACAGATCCCAGGAGCTCACAGAACGAGGAGGATAAACGCTAAGAAGCCTATCGGTCACCTGTAACAAAAGGGCAGAGGTGCCAGGCAAGATAAAGGAAAGCAAAAGTACTCAAAGTGTGTGAATACAAATAAATATAAAAAACAAAGAGAAAACTGTGAAAGCTTCCAGGGCATAGGAGAATAAAAGAAGAAGACCACCTATAAAGAAGCAAGTATTAAGAATGACAATGCAGCTCCAGAAACAAGCTGATAGTGAAGTGATGATGAAGTGGTGATGCTAAATGTCAACAGGGGGAAAAAAATGACAATTTTATATCCAGCTATACTATCATTGAAATGTGTGAGTGAGGATGTTCTGAACTTCAAAAAGACCACATTTTAAGAACTGTTACAAAAAGTGCTTCAGCAAGAAATTAACCTGGAAGAAATGATGGGAAGTGAATGAAAAGTTAAGTTTAGTGAGGTTTATTGTTGACTAAATAAGCAACACAATGGAAAAGAGGAAAATGAGAGCAGGCAGAGGTAGTTTTTTGTTTGGAGGGCGAGGATCACATGGTAATATTAAAAAAATAATACAGAAAAAGAAATACATGTCTTAAGACCTATAAAAAGAATAAAAATGGAACATACGACTTTCTCTACAGAAAAGCATCAACGTTACATAGACTATTTTTTCTGACTACAATATAATCTGATTAGAAATTAAATCAATTACTAAAAGATAGTATAAAATTCTCACGTATCTGAAAACTAAGAGTTATTTAGCACTAAATAACTCTTGGGTTAAAGAGGAAAGGTTACAAAAATTGCAAAACACTAAATACTGAACTATAAAAAAAGTCACATCATTTCAAAAGTCAAGAGTAATGGCTAAAATATCCCAGGGACAGTTACAGCTGTGAATATACTGATCAGAGGACCAGAAGGCAAGTGGATTGAACAAACGCATTATGGCTGCTCCCCTGTGTAACTCAATTAAAGTGATACTAATATCCCAGGTTAAGATGGGGGTATGAAACACATTTAATTTTACTTCTTCCCAAAACCCCACCCCAACTATACAAATAGACTTTAAAAATAAATAAATAAAAGACAAATACACAAGAACAAAAAGATCAGAAGAAACCACAGTAACTAGGAAGCAGATAGATAAAAATTAAGAGATTTCAAGCCAGAATCTGGAGCTGGCTTTGGGTGAAGTGAGAACCAGCCCAACCTGTACTGCAGAATCCTCTTACAATGCAACTGGCAGCACCACTTTTGTCTGGCACCAGGAATAAGGCAGAGAGAGAACTAAGGTACAGGTAAAAGCACAAGCTGGAATCAAGATCGCCGGGAGAAATATCAATAACCTCAGATATGAAGATGACACCACCCTTATGGCAGAAAGTAAAGAACAACTAAAGAGCCTCTTGATGAAAGTGAAAGAGGAGAGTGATTAAAAGTTGGCTTAAAGCTCAACATTCAGAAAACGAAGATCATGGGATTCGGTCCCATCATGGGAAATAGATGGGGAAACAGTGGAAACAGTGTCAGACTTTATTTTTCTGGGCTCCTAAATCACTGCAGATGGTGACTGCAGCCATGAAATTAAAAGACGCTTACACCTTGGAAGGAAAGTTATGACCAACCTAGACAGCGTATTAAAAAGCAGAGACATTACTTTACCAACAAAGTTCCATATAGTCAAATCTATGGTTTTTCCAGTAGTCATGTATGGATGTGAGAGCTGGCCTATAAAGAAAGCTGAGCACCGAAGAATTGATGCTTTTGAACTGTGGAGATCCAACCAGTCAATCCTAAAGGAAATCAGTCCTGGGTGTTCATTGGTAGGACTGATGTCGAAGCTGAAACTCCAATACTTTGGCCACCTGATGCAAAAAGCTGATTCATTGGAAAAGACCCTGATTCCGGGGAAGATTGAGGGTAAGAGGAGAAGGGGATGACAGAGGATGAGATGGTTGGATGGCATCCCGACTCAATGGACATGGGTTTGGGTGGACTCTGGGAATTGGTGATGGACAGGGAGGCCTGGCGTGCTGCGGTTCATGGGGTTGCAAAGAGCCGGACACGACTGAGCGACTGAACTGAACTGAAAAGCTGTGTGTAGAGCAGTAAGACCCCTCAGCAGGGCTGTGCTCTCTGAGGCTCCAAGGGACAACCTATGCCAGGCCCTTTTCTCGGCTTCTGGTGCGGCCTCAACGCTTGTGCTCCTCAGCTCTGCAGACACACCGCTCGAACCACTGCCTGGGCCATCACAGGGCATCTCTCCTGTGTGTCTCTCCTGTTCTTGGAAGGACACCAGTCCTGGGCTGGTGCTGGGCGAAGGGCCCACTTTGCCCCATGCAACCTCAGCTTAACTACTTGTATCTGCAAAGGCTCTATTCCACGTGAGGTCACAGGCACCAGGAGTCAGGACAATACACACATTTGGGGACACAATTCAGCCTGCATCAGTGACCTGCAAAACACATTAAGTCTGTCTTCTTCCGGAAGCCTTTATCTAATAGCAGCTTGCTCCATCCATGCTTCCTACACTGTTTATGGATAAAAAGTTTAAAAAGACAGAAGGAATGGTTAACACTAAAAGCCACTACACTAAGAGTGACTAAGAGTTAACGTTAAAAGTCGCTTCCTCTGGGGGAGTGGGCAGGCTGCAGAATTAAGGTGGTTTTAATGCCCTGTTTCTTAACCCATAGTAACTGATCTTATTAACCTCTAAACTATACCTGTATGTGTTCTTGTATGGGTATGATGCCTTTCATAATTTTAACAGTTAAGTATAGGGATTAAAAGGAATAAAGAACAGGCGACTAGATGACAGCAACAAAAGCATATGAATAAGTGGCAAGTGACTAAGACCAGGAGAGCCCAAACCTAAGGTGGCCGTGAGGACAGGCCAGAGCCAGTGCCTCGGGTCAGCAAGGACATCAGGCCCAACTGAAGCTAAGGGCGGGCAGGGGGCCAAAGACAGAGGGGTCTCTTGGGTCAAGAGGTATTAAAGCTCCAATGACACTTCTGCCATCCACATACAGAAACAACCTCTCCCTTCAGGGCAGACCAGATTCTCCGGAGGCTCCAATGAGAGATTATGATGCAGCCAAGGGTGGAACTCTGTCCAGAAAACAGGGAGACTCAGGGGAAGTTTAAAAACTGCATGGTCAGCCCCTTGCTCTCCCCACAAGGTTCCTAAGATGCAGGCAGGCAGGTTACGGCTTCCCAGGAAGGAGAAACGGGGAAAAGAATTACAGGGATCCAGCTGGAGTGAAGGTCTTTGGAAACTACAGAACCTGGAGACCGAATCCAGCCTGCTTTTGTACATACTGTTTCTGGCGTACAGTGACGCCTTTCGTCAGTCATGTATGCTGCCCTCATACCACACAGCAGAGCTGGCTAGCGAAGTTATAGCTACTTACTCTCTGATCCCTCAGAGAAAAGGCTTGCAAACCTCTGGTCAACAGGGTCCAACAGCCAAATAACAAGAGTGCTCCAAACAGACAGAAATAGATGCCAGGAAATTCCAGAACTCAAGAAAGAGCATTTCAAATAGAAAGGCCCATAGGCAAAGGCCCAGCACCAGGAAGAAAAGCCCCACATGAAGTGCAGTGCTGGGTAACCAGAATACCATCAGCAAAGTCCACACCCAACCAGTGTCCAGGGAAGACAGGTAAAAGGCCAGACCACCACAAAAGAAGACAGGAAAATATGCAAACAGTCCAGACACGCAATGCACAAACAACCAGGAAACAGGAGAATGTTCTAACTTCACCTGTAATCAAAGAAATGCATCCAAAAAAACAAACAAACAAAAAAACAAGACTTCATTTTATAGCCATCAGAATAGCAAAATTAGTTAAGGAATGGGACACAGGGAGAGATTGGCTGGCTCCTGCCATGGGAAGGTGGAGTCTGGCACTTGTGGTAGAATCACCTGTCCCTGGGGCGCTCACACACCAGTGTCCTCCGGCCAGGCGGACACCATGCTGACCCACTGCTCTTCCTGCAGGGCATCTCCTAACTACACAGATGAAACCACGCCTTCACTCCTGCTCAGCTCAGTGTCCAGTACACTGGCACACTGTACATCCTCAACAAACCTGCCAAACAAAGCTACAACCCAGACCATGAGTAGCTGTCCTCGGAGACTAAGAGATATGAAGAGAATGTCTAGGTTTTGTCTAGAATACCCAGAAGGAAAACAGAAACCCAAACTCGGATGTATTCAGGAATGTTCACGTTGGACAATTAAAATAAATACAGCCCAGTTGTCTTTGCACTTCTCCCCTCACTGTTCTTCCACTCTCCCGAACGCACCAGGAGCCGCAGTCCCAGGAGCGAGAGCGAGACAACACCCACCTGGTACCGGTCAAGGATTCTAAAGTCCTGACAGGTCGTCCTGTACGTGGCCTGTCCAGCCGGAAGCCTGGAAACTCCTCCATCTTTGGCCCCGTAAATTCCGTCCACTAACAGGAGCGCAGCGTTCACGACCTGGTCCAGGTCAAAGAGCGGCAGCCCCCGGTCCCTCTTTGCCTGCCGGACAATCAGCTTCCGCTTCAGCCGCCGGGCCTCGGGGGTCATGGCCACAGCCCCAGGACAGGCCTCCAGCCGCCTGAGGAGCAGCTTCTCCTCATAGATGCTCACAGGGGTGAACTTGGGCCCCTTGGGCTTCCGGTCCTTCTCTAGCACAGGTTTCCTCTTCTCTCGCGCCCTTGTCTGCAAGGATGTGTTGGAGTCTGTGTCCTCACTGTCGATGTCCATCCTGTCAGGCTTCTCCTCCTCACTCTCCACCTCCTGCTTGATCTGCTCGGGGGCCCTGACCTTCTTTCTGCCCCCGAGCCCTGTCCCTGAGGTGGCCGCGCCGGCAGGGGGCGGGACGTACTCCATCCCAGGGTCTATGACACCGTCTCCTTCCATCTCATCATCATCTGTGAGGAACAGAAAGCAAGTGAGGAAATGTAACCCCATTGCCCCTCAGGGAAAGCATACTCACCGCCCCAAGGGCCACACAGGCCCTGAGACCCCAGAACAACAGCTCACCGTGAAACAAGGCCTGTGGCGGCATCACATCTGGAATGAGGTCGGCTTCCGAAAGCAGGCTGGGCGTGGCTGAGTGAGAGGCCGGGGTCCCTGGGGCGGAGAAGTCCAGGGATGGCGAGGGCGATGGGCTCGTGAGTGGAGTGCGGTCCGAGGAGCTCAGGGATGAGAAGTCGATGACTTCTCCCTTCTCAAGAATCACGTCGGGCCTGCGGCCTCGGCTGATGAACTTGACAGGCGTGGAAGAGCTGCTCCGGTCAGCAAAGCCAGCTGCCTCCTTCTGGGCTCTCCTGATATCCTTGGCTTCCTGAGTCCGAGACCTTTTCTCTTTCAGTTCCATGGCAGATTCCACAGGATTCCGACTCGCTCGCTTTCTCAGTCCCTCAACAGTGATGATGGGATCTAAAGTTGGTTTGGAGGCTGCTGGTGAAGAATAAAAGATCTAAATTTTTAAATATCAATTCATCGTTAGCTACTTTTACTAACTTATTGTGAATCTACTACCTTAGAAAGAGAAATGTTCAATGAATGCCCTGAACTAAGATTAAGATTTCTCTTAACCAAGAAAAAGGAATTAGAGTGCAAATACAAACACTTCCACACGGTCTTTCACTTACTGGAACTGGTAAAGGTTAACAGTTTAGAAACTGAGATGGCTTAGGTATGATAAAGAACCTGCAATGCAAGAGGCCTGGGTTCAGTCCCTGCATTGGGAAGATCCCCTGGAGAAGGGAATGGCAACTCACTCCAGTATTCTTGCCTGGAGAATTCCATGGACAGAGGAGCCTGGCAGGCTACAGTCCATGGGGTCACAAAGAGTTGGACACTACTGAGTGACTAAAACTAAAAGTTTGATAATGCTCAGAGAGCAAGGGGGAAATCGGTATTTTCATGTCTTTTTGGTAGAGCATAAAGTTTATCACATTTTTTGGAGGGTAATTTGGTAATATGACTAAAATTTTGAATAAATATATGCCTTTTGATACAATAACCAATTTCCAGGAATTTATCACAAAATATTGGCAAATGTATATAATTACAGTATTGTTTAAATAACAAAAACGATAGAAATAACCAAAATGTGCACCAACAGGATAATGGTTTAGTTATCATGCAGCTATTCAATGAAATGCTATGAAATAAAAGAAACAGGATAGACCTACATGTACTGCTGTGGAAAGATGGCCAAGATATACTTGGTAAGTGTGGAAAAATTGGAGAAGAGGTAATATAGTATGAACCAGTTTTTGTTTTTTAAGAAAACACTTAAATATACAAAGAAGACTTCTAAAAGCACTCACAAGAGACAACAGTGGCTCTGCTGAAGTTAAGCTGCTGGGGGGTGGGAGAGGGACTTGCAGACGTTACAGCTTCATTAGTATGTGATTTATTCCCAGTTATATTGTTAAAAATTTAGAAGTTTATTATCAAAACTATTTTAGATTAAAAAAATCAGATCAATGTGTGACAGTAAGAAGCTACTATTAGTTTTTTATAAGTGAGAAAATGCCATTATGGTGAGGTTACATGAAAGAATCCTTATGGCTAATTATGAAATATTTAAGAAGGAACTGCTGATACCTGGAAGTTGCTTCTGAATAACTCAAGGGTGTGGATGGGTGGGGGGCTGGGAAGAAGCACCCAGGGGCTCAGATAAATGAGATAAAAGGAGATTTCCAGGGTTAACAGCTAAAGTGAAGACAAAAGTGTGAAGGGATTCACTAAATGACTCTCTTCACATCTGTATATTTAACATTTTCCATACTAAAAAGGTTAAAAACATAAAAAAACTTACTGAAAATAGACAACCTTTTAGATACCAAAGGAAATTTATAAAGTTGCTAAGTCGTGTCTAACTCTTTTGTGACTTCATGGACTGTAGCGCACAGGCTCCTCTGTTTAGGGGATTCCTTGATTAGGAAGTTACAAAATATTTTTTTACAGCATAAAAACCTGTTAGAAGAAAACTGGAGCAGAGCAGCTCCAGGGAGGCCACGGTGCCTGCCTAGTAAAAATGGTCATCTACACTGGCATTTCTGGGCTCATGACAGTACCTTTCACTTTCAGAGTGGAGGCGGACAGCTTCTCTCCCTCGGGTTTCAGGGTTGGGGGCCTGTTGTGGACGAGCTTCCACCATCCTGGTTCTCCGAACTCCTGAGCTCCCGAGCGGAAGTACATGGGGCTCCCCACGCTGAGGCAGCCGGCAACCGTGCTCCACCAGGTGGAAGTCTTCTTCCTGAGAGGATTTAAAAATTATTGGCTTTACAACTCTCTCCTGGTGCAGTCTCTGCCTCCAAGTCAGGGATGGGCTACAGAACCTGCCTCTTTGAAGGAACAGAGCTCCTCAGGTAAGAGAGAGGCAGCAGGGTCTATATTGCTTCAAATCCTATCTCCACCACCCCTTCTATTAACAGCTGCCTCAGGTTCTTCATCTTTATTATTATCTTATTTTTTTAGGTTCCTCATCTTTAACATCAGGATAATAAAACTTGCAAGGCTGCTGAGAAGATTAAATGGAATAATGCCATAAAACAGAGCTCATAAAACACTTCTTATCAGAATCCACATGATTATAGAGTTCCAATTGGGAAGATCCCCTAGAGCAGGGAATGGCAACCCACTCCAGCATTCTTGCCTGGGAAATCCTGGTGGGCTACAGCCCGTGGAGTCTGACATTAGCGACTAAACAACAACAACAGGCTAATTTTATTTAACTTGAGCTGCTTTTATGTATGGGGAAAAGGAAATGGCAACTCACTCCACTATTCTTGCCTGGAGAATCCCAGGGACAGAGGAGCCTGGTGGGCTGTCGTCTATGGGGTCGCACAGAATCGGACACGACTGAAGCGACTTAGCAGCAGAAGCAGCAGCAGCTTTTATGTATCAGTTAAACCAAGTCTCAGGAAAGCAAGCAGGAGAGTCCTTAGCCCTAGTAATGGTTCATTTTACCCACAGAGTCGGAGGCATCCCTCATTCTGCTACCTGCCTTCATGGAGCAGGGGAGGAATAAAACTATATGGTATGTCCCACAAAAACAGAGTTGAGCCTTGGGGGAATAATCAACTCTAACCAAATCCCTCACAACCCAATCAAAATACAACAAGCATTTAAAAATAACTCCACTAGAGTGTATACATCAAAAATTTTTAATATGTAAAATGTCAACTGGGGCCTCCCAGGTGGTACAGTGGTAAAGAATCTGTCTGCCAATGCAGCAGACACAGGTTGGATCCCTGGGTCAGGAAGACCCCCGGGAGTAGGAAATGGCAATCCACTCCAGCATTCTTGCTGGGAAATCCTGGTGGGCTACAGTCCATGGGATCACATAGAATTGGACACGACTGAGCACGCACAGCCCACAAAATATCAAGTACTCAGGTTCCTGTAAAAAACTGGTCTATTATTTAAGCAAAGTGTTCTATTTCTACCTCAAAAACATAAACCAATGACCAGAAATCCTGAAGAATCGTCTTTAATACAAAGGCCAGTCTAACAGATGGAAAATACTGCTGAAAAGGCAAAGAAGAAAGGTATCCTTAAGAACAGAAATATACTAGACAAATACAGACAAACCAAAAGAACCCCACAAAAAACCAAAAAGACTGTAAAGGGCCTAAGCACTGAGATGGCAGAGTGACTCCCAGCCTCTGGCCCCAGAGTACCTCTCTTCTGCCACCATCTCACCTGGTTTTGAAACTTCTAGACCTGCATCCAGAGGTCTGACCAGGGGAACCCACTCCAGAGGTCTCTGGAGCTCTGTTCACTTTTCTTCCCATTGTCCTATTTGGCTTCAAATCCCTCTAGTGAATTTCCTATTTCATTATTGTACTTCTCAGCTCCAGAACTTTTTTTATTTACTTAGGTTTTCTATCTTTTTGATGGTATTTCTGTTTCATTCATACCTTGCTGCCTGACGTTTCCCACCTCTTCCTTTAGTTTTCTGGGCATCTCTAAGCTGTTCTAAAGTTTTTGACTAGTAAATCTACCATTAAGTCCTTCTTCAGGGATAGTTTCGGGTTAGTTTATTTTTTCCCTTCAAATGGGTCATACTTTCTGGTTCTCTGTATTCCTTAGGGTTTGTCTGTTGCAAACAAACATTGGACATTTGAACGTCAGTCTTTCCTCTTTCCCCAGGGTTCACTGGATATGATGGCTGCAGGTTGTCTCTGTGCCAGAAATCAGCTGGACCGAAAACTCAAGGTCCTCTTGGCTCACATCTAAGCCTGTGCCTTCCCCAAGGCATGCATGGAGGCTAATCACCTCTGTATAGGCGGTTGCTTTCGAACATCTGCAATCTTCAATGTCTGGCTCCAAAAGAGGGACAAAGAGGAAAATGAAGGTGGGGAAGAAGGTGCCAGCCCTTAAGTTCCTTTAAAGTCAATCCAGCCAGAGGGGCAGGGCCTGCAACAGTGGGGGAGGTGCAATGACAAAGGCTGCCTACCCCTTTGTCAGCACTTCTGTGATCAGAAGCAGCAGCAGGAGATTAGAGCACAGATATGATTGGAGGACACGATCCTGTGTGTCCACCCAGACCCCACACTGTGCCAAGCTGCTCCTGCAAGGCATGTGTGGCTGCCTGTCATGGGGCTGAAGGATGTGAGGTCATTAGACACTACTGTACTCAGAGCTAAAACTGACCAAATGGATGGTAATTTATGGTCCAGCTTCTTCCAGAGGACAATCCACCAAGTAGAACAGCACTGACCATGAAAACCTGCCAAGATATAATTTTATCAGTTTTTTCCCTTCCCTGCCCCTTACAAATGGGGTGTATTCAGTTCCATAAATAGACCTATATAATTAAACTAAGACAACAGATTTCCTTAAGAAAAAGAACCAGTTAAACTGTCAATTCTTTTCTTAGTACCACTAAATATCTCCAGAACAAAAATAGCTCCTTTTGTAAAAAGGCACTGAATCTATTTCTCCTCATGGTAGCCTACAGACGGTTACCTCTCCCTGATTTCGCAGCAACTCTGGCACAGCTGTGACTTCTGGGTATCTGAGGACATGGGCGAGGACAGGCACAAACTCCCCATGCCCACCTTTATCGTGTCCATATTTCCCCAAATCTCACCCAGGACTTCAGAAGGCAACTAACAGTCTCAAACAATCCGCCAGTGCAACTGCCAACTTGCTAAATCCCTGAGAGCAATGAAAATCTTGCTCGAAGCACATGTACCTTCAGCTTCAATGTCTGGTCTGGATGTCTGTGGCCCAGCATCCTTACAGCTGATGACCCAAGGAGTGGGTCACAAAGGAGGGGCAAACTCAAAGCATCATGATGAAAAAGAGTAATGAATGTGGAGTAGGAAATGGCAACCCACTCCAATATTCTCCCCTGGAAAATTCCATGGACAGAGGAGCCTGGCAGGCTACAGTGCATTGGACAAAGAGTCAGACATGACCAAGCAACTGAGCACCCAAAACAAATGGCTTAGAATATACAGGTCCCATCTTCCAGGGAATGCAATATACTTCATATTAAGTCAGATCTCCAAAGTGTCTGATCTATTTTTTTAACTTTTTATTTTATATTTGAGTACAGTGGATTAATAATTTCAAGTATACAATAAAGTGATTCAGTTATGCATATACATGTTATCAATTCTTTTCCCAACTAGGCTGTTATAGAATATTGAGCAGAGTTTCCTATGCTATAGAACAGTAGGTCCTTGTCACTTATCCATTTTAAAAATAGCAATATGGAGCTTCCCTGATGGCTCAGTGATGAGGAATCCACCTGCCAATGCAGGAGGTACAGGTTCGATCTCTGGTCCAGGAAGGTCCCCCGTGACAAAGCAACTAAGCTCATGCCAGGACTACCGAGCCTATGCTCTAGAACCCAGGAACCACAACTACTGAAGCCTGTGTGCCCTAGAACCTGTGCTTCGCAAGAGAAGCCACCTCAATGAGAAGCCCACTCATTGAAACTAGAGAACAGCCCCTGGTCACTGCAACTAGAGAAAGCCTATGCAGCAACAAAGACCCAGCATAGCCAAAAATAATAAATAAACAGGTAAAATTTTTTTTTAAAAGAGTAACAAATGAATAAACCACATGCATGTGAATCTGCCTAGACTTGGCAAAGTGTTATGAATGCAAAAAAGTACACAACAGTTTCTACCTTCCAGAGATAATAAAGACAAACACCAGTAATTAATGAAGAGCAACTTCAATGAGTCCAGTCAATAACTGCCATTATTTCTCTTCTTCTGACCTCCTATAAGGAAAAGGACATAATAGTCCTCTGTCCTCAAATTAGTCACCTACCCAGCTATTATGCAGCTTCATTTAATCAAACTCTGTTTTTCAACAGTCTAAGAATCTGTTTAAACATCTTCCTGCTCAGTAGAAACCAGCAGTTTCCCCCAGATGTAGGGCAAGAAGTATGGAAACCTACACTTATATCTATGCTGGTAATTATACCCACCTCTGCTGAGATTGTTAACTTAAAGAGAAATCATCTTCTGGATTAAAAAATTCTTAGGAACTGCCGCAAGTGTATACGATAAAGCTCTAAAGGCTTGCATTAGGCTGTCTTAAGTCGCATGTATTTTGTTCTTTACATCTTCATTCAAGGATATAAAAGTCACATTACCTATTCCCTAGTAGAAAAGTCCAGTGTTTCTCAATAAAGGCGCAGATGTCTTCCTTCCACCGGAAATAGCCCTGCCTCCCGCTGCCTTCCAGGGACAAGTTGTACATCGCCAGCACGACTACCTGGAACACAAGTGCACAAGTTGGGAGAAAAACACCAACAGGAGGAACGTTTGCTGTTTGAGTGGGCATCAGGAGAGGGGAAGGATAACATCTGAGGAATCTTCAGTACAGAATTCTACTTCCTGTCTGCTTTCCACAGGTGAGCATCACTTAGCCTTGTAATTATGTGCACTTGCTCCTCACATGTCACCAACGCCAGGCTGCTGTGTGGCTGAGCTGGTGACGAGTAAGGACTGTCCTAAGCAGCCCCATCCCCACCCCCTCCATCATTCAAAGGCAGCACTAAATGCTGTGTTAACTACAGGCATCAGGAGGCCCCAGGGCCTGCTCCAGGTGGCGTTGCTGATGGATAGTGCTGACCTTTACTAAATATTCTGAGCATCACCCCTGCACATATACTTTCTAAGCCCTTCAGAGGCAGAAACAGAGACTATCAGAATTTCAGAATTGAAGACAACATGAGGTACCATCCACTCTGGGTTTAGCCTTTCTCAGCCATGGCCAACTTCTCCCGAGATGGAACTGGCATGGACAAGGGACAGAGACCTGACAGGCTTGGCTGCCCTGTATATCCTCAGAGAGTATGACACCCCCAGCTCCACTGCATCTGGCCCAACCATGTATTTCACAGGTAATGCATTCACAGCCCCAAATAGGGAAGTACTTTCTGGAGATATAAATAACACACTGTATAGAAGAGAAAAGAACAAAGAAGGAAGTAAAAATCATTTTAAATCCACCATCAAGAAATCATCTTTTTTAACATTTTTGGTGACGGTCCTTTCAGACATTTCTCTTCTCATCTAAAGAAAGCTTTGTAGTCATAAATGGACAAGAATCTATACATGCTATTCAAAACTATGTTTTCCTCCTTATAAAAATAATGATTAATTTTGGGTCAGTGAAATTGAAAAGGGGACAGAGAATTTAAGAAGAGAGTCCTTCCATAATACTAAATCTGCCTATGTGTGCACACATCAGAATAATGCTAATATTAACCTGATCTTGCCAAGACAAAGTATTCCATGTATGCTTTGGGAAAAAAAAAATCCCAGTTATAATATTCATTAGACTGAAAACATCCTCAGTACAAGCTTCATTTTCTACTCACATATTTTCAGGCAAGTCAAAAAAGTCTCCTTAAAACCACCACTGACAGATTTCATTAGAGGCCCTAATAAAAGCAACAATAATTAAGATGACAGCCCCAGGCTACAAACACAACTACAATCCATAAGGACACCATAAGTGACTTAGAGGGTATAACAAAATCACCTTCTCATTATCCTGTTTATTTCCCCTCATAGCAAAAAGTGCTAGGGATAATTAACCTATGTATTTGTCTGCTTATTATCTAAAATAAATGTCCAGAAAGTCAGCTGCCCGGGGCTGTCTTGGCTGTCTCATTCACCATAGAAAAGAGCTAGATGATGAGAATTAGCTAGTCTCGACTAGACTCTACTCTCCAGGCCTAGAGCAGTGCCTGGTGCATGGTATACACTCAGTATTTGTTGAAAGAATAAACATAAAAACCAAGTGAAAATGAAAGTGGAAGTCACTCAGTCATGTCCAACTCTTTGCAACCCCACGGATTATAAAGTCCATGGAATTCTCCAGGCCAGAATACTGGAGTAGGTAGCCTTTCCCTCTTCCAGGGGATCTTCCCAACCCAGGGATCAAACCCAGGTCTCCCGCATTGCAGGCGGGTTCTTTACCAGCTGAGCCACAGGTAAGTGATGTCTAATTCATTATTTTTAGAACTTAAAAGGCTCATATACCATTGGTGCCTTGCTATAAACATATTACCATAAAAACAACCCCCCCCCCCAAATTAACACAACCTGGAGATCAGTTATGATACTATTCAGGCAATAGTTGGGCAGGGTTAGGTTGGACAACTTCCCTTTTTTTTTAATTGAAGCACAGCTGCTTTACAATATTGTGTTGTTTTCAGGTGTAGTGTAGTGATTCACCATCTTCACATTTTTTAGAATGGTTTTATTTTTCTAAAAACAGCTGCCAGAAAAATGTGAACCTCTTTGATTAAAATCAGAAATTTGGTATTATATATAAATGAAACTGTGTGGGTGAAATTTTCAAGAATCTCAAACTCAGTGTGCTAAGTTGGCAGTGAGTAATTTTACTAAGAACTCTTTTCTCTACATATTCAGTATGATTTTCATTGTGAAATAAAGTGACCCTCAAAACAACTCAAAAGCTCATATGTAAGTTCCTCATTCTCTAGACACTTGCTCCAATATATCTGGGGCAGAACAACCTCACAAACTCTAAAGGAAGAGCTTTTACTCACTTGCTGCCATGTCAGCTTCAGCCTCTCATACTGCTCCTTGCCATCTTCTGAGCAATCAGAACAGGTAAACCTAAAAAAATTATCGCCCTTAAGGTAACTGAGCTGTTCCCTCAGCTGACCTAGGAGGAAAACAAAAAGATACATCACTAGAACAAAGGTAACCAAAGGTTTAATCAGTTTACCAACAACATTTTCCAAGTTTCTCAGGCTGTCTTCCATTTTTCTTTCAGCCAACCCAAGTCAGCAGGTTATTCTTCTAACATCAAGTGCATGCCCAGTAAGATAGATCTGTAGTTCCCTGACTTTCAGAAGAAAGACATTGGGGAAGACAGGTAGGGTTATTCTCACAGGCTGTTCCAATTGTTAACATTCCTGACTCCTACCAGAGGTCTCCTCACTTATCCTTTAAGAAAATATCTGAGCTCCCACTGTGCCATTGGGCTAGGAACTGGGAACATTATGCCCAGGGCAGATGTGCTGAGCGCCCTCAGAGGCTTATAGCTGCTGCGAGGGGCACAGGGGGGCAAGCGGGTAACAGCATCACAGCTGCTCTCCATCCTGTTATCAGAACCACCCAAGAAGCTGTTTGTTGTAGTATGCCTGGGCTTGTCTCACACAAAGTTAATCAACCTCTAGATGCAGGGCCTTTTTTGAAGTTCCCCAGGGGATGCTAAAGCTCTGGGAGACATGAAGACCCCTGGAGTGGAATGTGATGGGCTCAGTAGGGCAACGTGAGGGCACATAAAAGATGCCAACCTACACTAGGAAGACAGGTGAGCTGGGAAAAGTGGGGGCACTGGGGCCTGAAGGATGGTTAGAATTGGCAAGTGAAAAAAGGTGCTGGGGGTGTGGGGAGGATAGAGGCTGCAAAGATACATGTTCCACAAAGGAAATTTACATGTGCAAAGCCCCAGGGAGAAGAAAGACCTGCTTGTGGAGAATGAAAAGCTCACCCTGGCTACACAGCTCTATGGGGATTATCTGTGGGGAGAGGAGGACATGAAGGAGAGGCTGGAGCAGTTGCAGGTGCCCAGCAGGAAGGGCAGTTTACAGTGTAGGCTGTGAGGACAGGAGAGAGCCACCCAGAACCCTGGATCTACAAGCAGAGACAGCTCAAGAGCAAAAACTAGCTAGTGCACGTGTGTGTGCGTATGCGCACGCGCGCTCCTATGTGCTCAGTCGTGTCTGACTCTGTGACCTGAAAGACTATAGCCCCGTCAGGCTCCTCTGTCCATGGTATTTTCCAGGCAAGATAACTAGAATGGGCTGCTATTTCCTACTCCAGGGGATCTACTTGACCTAGGGATTAAACCCATGTCTCCTGTACTGGATTCTTTACTCCTGAGCCACCTAGGAAGGCCCCAAAACTAGCTTATAGGTAATAAATTTTAGGTTTGCTTTCTGTGAAAATGGTGTTACTTTATTAAATAGTAATTAGGAATCTGAATAGCTGAATCCATCTTAAAAACATCTCCACATATCAGAAAATTACCCAGTTCACAACAAAAAATACACATACACACACATATCTAAAATTTCTCTGACCTGGTTACACACAGAGTACTCCTCCAATACTTGTCTTTACTAGTCTCCATCTAATGGAAAAGCCCTGCTTCGGTAACTGCCCTGATGCCTGGCAAAGGACCTCCTGGTGTGTGTCTGTGTATCTAATACCAGCAGGTTGAGGAGGCCAGCAAGTAGAAACAGACACAACACATTTCTAATCTGCTAATTCCTTATATCAGCAAACTATCACAGCTACTTTCCATGTAAGTTAAATATTACCTGAGTTGTAAGTCTGAACTTCAGCTCTATGCTGGGCCTAGAATTTGGTTGCAAATCCACAATAATGTGGCCCTGATAGAAAAATGCAGCTGATTCTTTAAGTCACACAGAATTTCTAATTTTTATTGGGTGGCAATCAAGAACGTTAATTTAACAAAGTGACAGAAGTTGGTAGCATATTTATTAGGACAAACGTGTCTATGTTTTATATAAACCTGCAGTTAAGCAACTAAACTAGTAATAAATGAAAGAGCTATCTTTTTATTTAGATCTCCTTCACATTCTTGTCTCTTTCACAGGTTAGGAAACATCTTCCAACAGGAACTGACAGGGCAAAGGAAAGGAGAAGCTCCTTACTGGCCGGGATCCACTTCTGGCACTTGTCGCAGAAGTAGGACAGCTGCTCCTCCATCCACGACACATCCCCTTCGTCACTGTTGAGGGAGTCCCCGCTATGGTCGTGAGACAAGTCCACGGACGCCTGGTCCTCCGACTCCACGATCAACAGGGTCTCCCCCTCCACCTCCCCTTCCTCCAGTCCCTCCGAGGTTGATGTTCTCGTGGCTTCATCGTCGTGCCGACTAATCAAACCACTCAGGTGGATGCCACCCTCCATCCCTCCTGGCTCACAGGGTCAGGGTTCTCAGGAACAACCCCAATCCTGCCTGGGACACCAAGCTTAAAAGGCTCCTCGCTGACCACACAAACAGAAACTCTCAGAAGGGTGTCTGCCCACCTCTACTCAGAAACAAGGGGCTCTAAAGGCATTATTTAGAACAGATGAGCCATTGTCCTTTTTCTGATCAAGTTTAAAAGGACAGTGAGAAAAAAAAGATTTCACTAAGCTGTTCTCCATCAACACACACATTGAATGCTGTCTCTTTCATCAATACTTCACACACACTTCAAGTCACGTTTCTTGAGATCCCTTTGTCAACACCATTTTCTCTCTTTCTGCTTCAAGTTGCTCAGTCAGAAGAATCTGTTCTCCCAAAAGACGAATATTTTCTTTTTTCCGATTTTGCCTTTCAATGTCTCTGATCACTCCATCACGAAGCCTCTAAAAATGTAAGAAACAGATTTCAGTAAAACTGAAACAGGTAGTTCCCATCCTTGTATCATTCAAATCTAAAATATAGTTTAGATACAGTTAAAACTTTTAGGTTCCAATTACCCAATTACTATTTTAATTTACTGTATAAATGTAATAAAGAAACCATAAAATTAACTTGAATTAACTTGGTAGAGTGCCATATTATTATTACAGACTTCTTATTGTCTTTTAGGAAATTCCACATCATTTAATACAAATATGGTAAATAACAATTAAAAATTAAAAACTGGGTCTTCCCTGATGGTCTAGTGGGTAAGAATCCTCCTGCCAATGCAGGGGACACAGATTTGATCCCTGCTTCTGCTGGGAAGATTCCCCATGCTACAAGGCAACACTAAGCCTGTGTACCACTATTTAGCGGATGTGCCTCAACACCCTCAAGTCTGTACTCACTGCAGTAAAAAGCCTGAGCACTGCAACCTGCAACGAAGAGTAGCTTCCACGCCCCGAAATCAGAGAAAGCCCGAGCAGAGCAATAGTGACCCAGCACAGCTAAAAATCTCTTTTTAAAAAAAGAAAGAAAAACTGCCACTGTGCTGAATTTTAGAAGTTTAGCTGATATATGATACTTTAAAAATTTGAGAGCAATGGAAAAAAATAAAACAAAAAAGTGAAAAACAACAAACAAAAAAGAAACAGAAGGAAAAAAAAGAGAGCTAAATAAAAATTTGAGGAGGGAATTCCCTGGTGGTCCAGTGGTTAAGAATCTCCGCTTTCACTGGTTGGGGAACAAAGACCCCACAGGCCACCTATGNTCGTGTCCGACTCTGTGAGACCCAGAGATGGCAGCCCACCAGGCTCCCCCGTCCCTGGGATTCTCCAGGCAAGAACACTGGAGTGGGTTGCCCTTTCCTTCTCCAATGCATGAAAGTGAAAAGTGAAAGTGAAGTCACTCAGTCGTGCCCAACTCTTAGCGACCCCATGAATTGCAGCCTACCAGGCTCCTCCATCCATGGGATCTAGGACTGTTTAAAAAGCAAATGTAGGGCCCTGCCTCATGTATGGCCCTGTGTGGGCCCTAGCAGATAGTTAAGCAATAGGGTCCCATCTTCCTTGAGCTTAGCTTCTCATTTCGGCTATCCATAGTCCACACTGTCCTTGAAGGAAGGTAGCCTGTTGGAGAAAATTGACTTTCTTTCAGTAGGTCCAAGACAGTCTTCCCTCTAGTGCTGGAATTGATCAATGGACATGGATCAATGGGAATTCAACGGGGAAACTATGTAATTCTACACTGGAGGTGTGTCTCTTCTCTCCCACTCAGGAAATTATTCAATCATTTATTTATATCAATTTGGACTCATCAATACATGTACAATTTTTTACTTTTCCTTTTTTTTTTTTTTTTGGTCACACTGTGAGGCTTCTGGGATGTTCTTTGACTAAAATTGAACCCAGGCCCTTAAGAATGAGAGCATGGAATCCTAACCCTTGGACCACCAGTAAAGTGCAGAAGATGACCTCTTCTTGAATGGATGTTTGCTTGGTTGCTGTTAACCTTTGCTTGTTTTCTGGAGCTCCTACAATGTTGACTCAGACAGCTTCTAGTTTTCTCAATATTTCTATAGTGAGCAAGATTCTTGAAATAAAAAAGTAAAATTCCTAAAGCAAGGCTTCGAGGTTCACAATTTTACCAATACCACTTCCTTCTTCTTTTTGTTGTCTCTTTACACTTTCCTTAATCTCTTGTAGCTCTAATTTATGTTCTTATTTTATAGAGCAGATTTGTTCATTGAGTTTTAGGAGTCATGACCATATGTATGGTCAGATTCTCATGTGCTCTTGGGTAACATTTTTCCAGGGAGTGATCTTCATCTATCTTTTTTTTTTTTTTTCTGTTATTTTCCTCAATTTTTTTCTTGTGAATAAATTTATAAATTTAATATTTCATCTTTTATTATTATTGTTTTAATTTTTATTATTCCTCTCTGAAAGAAGTGAGTTCTTTGTAGTACTATTTGTTAGAGAAATGTATGGATGAATCATCAGGGCATAATATAGGACTTCCAGGAATTGGAATTCCTAGTCAGGAATTCCACTCATGACATAAAGTTCATAGTTAGTGAATTATTTTAGCCAACCCAGGAATCAAACCCATGTCTCCTTTATTGCATGTGACTTCTTTACTGTTGAGCCACCAGAGTAGCTTTTCCAGTATTCTGATGCAAAAAAAAAGCTTATTTTTTAAAGCCCGTTGCTTTTATCCACCACCCTATCCCCAATGTGGCATTTGAGACGAGTTTGAGTCTCTTCCTGCTTGCACTTGTCTGTCTACTTCCCATCTTTAAAAGCAGTGCTGATGTCTCTTTTCTGCTTGTGGTCACTTCTGTCGTCTGTGCCCTAATAGGGTTTGTATGGCTTTTTAAATCTGTATGTGGTTATTTTAGTGAACTCTGGGATGAGTGGAGATAAATACATGTGTTCAGGCCACATGTTAAATTCATGGTTTCCCCTCTCTACCTGAGTAGAACTCACGGTGATTTAATCTTTTTCTGAATTCTTGCAACATCCTGCGATTTAATTTTGTGGCAAGAAATAGATATGGACTTCAGCTAGTTTATACATGAATCTATGAAATATTGTGAGGTTTTCAGATAATTGAAGGAAGAGATGAATGACCAAGACATGGGAAGGAAAGAAGCTGGAAAATCTTCACTGAGTGTTCAAAGGTCTCTCTTTTGTCCAGCAGTGCCATCCAGGAGATAGGACATGAGCCACAGGTGTCATCTTATATTTTCTTGTACCATATCAAAAACAAGAAAAGAAAAACAGAAATGAAAAAATAAACAGATGAAATCAACTTTTATATATTTTATTTGACCCAGTATATCTGAAATATCCTTCTAACATGTAATGAATATAAAAATTTATCAATGAGATATTTCACATTTTATTTTTGTACCTAGTCTTCAAACTGTAATTTACACTTACATATGGTAATCAGTGAACACTCTTTCCCCATTTGTCCAGATACTCCCCGCTGCCTTAGGATAACTTGTCTTCATTTTGCATTAATCTTTCCAGAGTTTAAGTATATGAAAGCAAATACAAATATTTTCCCTCATTTTTACCAAAAACGGCAGCAAAATGTACCCACTGAAATAGCTTTTAATCACCTCACATCTAATGATATCATTTTTCCTATCTTGATATCTTTGTAGAAATTTTTCAAAATTCTTATATAGTCAGATGTAGTTTATCTAATTCTGGTATTATTATTATTTAATCTGCCACACCAGAAGATCTATTCATTCCTGTCATATTTTGAACTCCTGGAGGCAAAAGCTGTATCTTGTTTGTCTCTAACAGCACTTTACCTATTACTGCACTTCCCACATGGTCAGTAAAAGTGAGCTAAAGTGCAAAAGAAGATGAACAGATCTTTGCGGAATAAATGAGCTAATATTAGGAAAATGTATGCAACATTGATCCTTTTCCAGTAGTACCCAATTTCATAACCATGTACTTTTAAGATCATTAAAAACATATATAGTTGTCTCAGTTTCTTTCTGTTTCGAATGGTTTTTGCTTGTTTGCATTTTAAGGATAAGTTGATAGCATTTGGGAACTTGGAGAAAGAGAAGTACAACAATCCCATCAGAATGTCATTCAAACCTAGCATACGTAAATAACCCCCTCAAAAAAATGAGTTAAGGTTTACTATTTTTCTTACAAGGGACAGACTAACATTCTTATTTGGGAACTTTCTGTGAGGAACATGAAGACATCAGCAAAGAGTGCATAAATCAAACCAACATGGGGACAGAAGAAAGAACAAGATGTCCCTAGGAAGTCTATCGGCTCAATGGCACACAGAGCCCTACTCCATGTTCATTCCAGCATGCATTCTGATCTGTGCTCTTCACTGTCCATGGCAAGGTCACTCTTCAGGAATGGTCTGCAGTGTGGAAGGTCTAATCCCCTTCTGATGCCAGGACAGGATTATATGTCCTTTGAAAAACCTTTTTGCTCTTGAAGAAAATGGTCACTTTTCTTCTCATGCAGCTTTATTTTCACCAAGCAGGGCAAAACGTAATCCTGAATTTGGTGGATTCCAAACACACGCTCCTCTTTGTTAGCAACAGCAAGTATTTTGTCTAGAGAGGGACCATGTCTTTGCATGGTGTCCCTGGAGCCTAGCACAGTGTCCTGTGTTTGTCATGCTCAGACAAGAAGCCTGCTCCCAAGAAAGTAACAGTGGAGAGTGAATCTTAGCTCCTTTTAAACACCACCTAGTACACAAATCAGATTAAAATAACTTTAAAATCTTAAGCATTTTAAAGTGCAAATCTTTTTTTTTTTTTGGTTGTTGCTGTGAACTATTTTTAAAGAACTGAATTTGTTATAATATTGCTTCTGCTGTATGTTTTAGCTTTTTGGCCATGAGGCATGTGGATCTTTGCTCCCAAAATTTTATCAATGGTTAATAATGATTAATTAATTTGGTTATTAATTGAGCAAAAATTTATTAATGCAACCCCATGGACTCTACAGTCCATGGAATTCCCCAGGCCAGAATACTGGAGTGGGTACCCTTTCCCTTCTCCAAGGAATCTTCCCAACCCAGGGATTGAACCCAGGTCTCCTGCATTGTAGGCAGATTCTTTACCAGCTGAGCCACAGGGAAGCCCATATTAATCAATAATTAAGTTAATTTCATTAAACTTTTCACAACATCCATCTAGCCTATTTCTCTCCATAGGAAGTTTCGCAACATCCATCTAGCTGTTTCTCTCCATAGGAAGTGATTTTAAAGAAATTTACCCAAGCTTGACATTTAGTAAGTCTTCAGTTAAATTAGTGTTTATGGAGGGCCTGATCCAGGCTGAGCACCGAAGAATTGNATTGGGGTCAGGAGGAGAAGGGGACGACCGAGGATGAGATGGCTGGATGGCATCACGGACTCGAAGGACGTGAGTCTGAGTGAACTCCGGGAGTTGGTGATGGACAGGGAGGCCTGGCGTGCTGCAATTCATGGGGTCCCAAAGAGTCGGACATGACTGAGCGACTGAAATGAACTGAACTGAACTGATCCAGCCTCTGAACTGGATTGGGGTGGGGAGTTACAAATATGAATAACACTTGGGCCTCTCTTCTAAAGACCTGCATGCATGCATACATTTTTCACTCTGCTGTGATTGTTGGTTTGCTGGTTTATCTTGTCCATTAGATTATAGACTTTTAAAAGATATTTATGTATTTATTTTTGGCCATGCTGGGTATTTGTTGCTGCACAGGCTTCCTCTCGTCGCAGTGCACAGGCTTCTGATCTTGGTGACTTCTCTTGCTGCGGGGCACAGGCTCTAGGGGTGCGAGCTTTAATAGTTGCAGCACCTGGGCTTCAGTAGCTGTGACTCACGGGCTTAGTTGCTCTGAAGCAGGTGGAATCTTCCCAGACCATGGGATTGAACCCACGTCCTCCACATTGGCAGGCAGTACCACCAGGAAAGTCCCATGAGTTTGTTTTCTATATGTGTGAGTCTGTTTCTGTTTTGTTAATAAGTTGATTTGTATCATATTTTAGATTTCACAGATAAGTGAAATCATATAGCATTTGTCTTTCTCTGACTTACTTCAGTTAGTATGATCATCTCTAGATCCATCCATCCACCCGTGTTGCTGCAAGTGACATTATTTCATTCTTTCTTTTTCCTATTGTTATATATTATATTTTACATAATATAAACAAAATCACTAATATAACTAAATATCTAAATTAGTTTAAATTGCAATGAACTACAGAACAGGTGGAAAATGGGTTTACTTACTGGCAGCAAATAAACATTCTTTCTTATGGCTAAGTAGTATACTGTGTGTGTGTGTGTGTGTGTGTGTGTGTGTACCACATCTTTCTTATCCATTGGTCTGTTGATGGACAATTAGGTGGCTTCTGTGTCCTAGCTATTGTAAATAGCCCTGCTGTGAACTTTGGGGTACACACATCTTTTCGAATTAGAGTTTTCTCTAGAGAATTAGTTTTCTCTAGATACATACCCCCAGAGAAGGCAATGGCAACCCAATCCAGTACTCTTGCCTGGAAAATCCCAGGGACGGAGGAGCCTGGTGGGCTGCCGTCTATGGGGTCGCACAGAGTTGGACACAACTGAAGTGACATAGCAGCAGCAGCAGCAGCAGATACATGCCCAGGAGTGGAATTGCTGGGTGCTGGGTCATGATGTGATAATTCTATTTTTAGTTTTTAAAAGAACCTCCATACTATTCTCCATAGTGGCTGCATCAATTTACATTCCTACCAACAATATAAGAGGGTTCCCTTTTCTCCACATCCTCTCAAGCATTTAGTGTTTGTAGACCTTATCTGAGGTTTTTCTCATGAAGAGGTTGGGGTTATGTGTGTTTGGGAGGCAAAGTGCCATTTTCATCATGTCTAATCAACAGTGCGTATTAGACACATGACTAATCATGGTTGAGGTCCATCTTGATCGTCTAGCTGAGAGAGTATTTTTTGGGTTTATCCACTAAAATTACTTTTGTTTTCCTTTCTGTACTGTCCTCTTTGAAAAAATCAGTCACTGTGTGACCCACATTTGAGGATGGAGAGTCCACATTTTAGTCTCCAGACTTGTCAATATGTCTCACAGCAAAGAGGAATGAAGGATGAGGAGGGGTAGTGAGAGGAAGGAAGAATTGGGATGATTATTAGGTTTCCTTTGGGGGCTTCTCTGGTGGCTCAGACGGTAAAGAATCCCCTTGCCTGGGTTTGATTCCTGGGTTGGGAAGATCTCCTGGAGAAGGGAACAGCTACCCACTCCAGTATTCTGGCCTGGAGAATTCCNAGTAAGAGGTCCCTTGGGAGTGAAAATAAAGAGAAAAGGAAAAATTGGAGCAGCAAGCTGATAAGGATATTGCCGCTGCCTTGGGGGCATTTCTCCAGTATTCTGGCCTGGAGAATTCCTTGGTCGTACAATCCGTGGTGTCGCACAGAGTCAGACACAACTGAGAGGCTTTCACTTTTCACTTTAGGTTTCCTCTGGGGCTGCTGAATGAATGCTACTTACTGATGGGGAAGTCTGGGGGCAGGGGCAGGGGGAAGGAGAGATTTCGAGGAAAGCTTCAGGACTTTTTCAGACTTACTGGGATGGTTTACAGACACACAGAATGGAGACACCAAATAGGCAACTGGTCCAGGAGAATCTGAAACCCTAAGGAAGGTGTGGTTTGCACCTATGACTTGGAAGGAATTGAAATTGAACAATAAGAAATGAGTGAGATCTGCTTGGGAAAGAACGAAGGTAGGGCAGATGAAAGGAGCCAGCATCCAGCTCGGAGGATGAGCTGAGAACAACAGTTTAGCTGAAGGAGGAAGAGAGAACAGAAAGTGATGTGGGTACATGTGATAGAGCATGTAGTGTGCTTCTCAAACTCCAGTGCTTACCAGAATAACCAGAATCTGGGTAAAGCCCAGATTCCAGGGCACAGAAGTGCCTGGGGTTTGCATTTCTAACAAATTTCCAGGTCAGGCTGATGCTACTACCCTGAGGACCACAGTTCGAGACCTGCTGGCAGAATGAACGCTTTTGACTTGAATAGGCGGGGTGAGGGGGAGGGGAGAGGGGCAGGGAGATNGAAGTGCCTGGGGTTTGCATTTCTAACAAATTTCCAGGTCAGGCTGATGCTACTACCCTGAGGACCACAGTTCGAGACCTGCTGGCAGAATGAACGCTTTTGACTTGAATAGGCGGGGTGAGGGGGAGGGGAGAGGGGCAGGGAGATAAAGGAAGGATTTTCAAAGATTGAAGATGAAGGTATTTGCTTGCAGATGGGAGTGACTGATAGAGTGAGGGAGCTGGACCACACAGAAGGGGCAAAGTCCTTGATGATGAAAAAGGGGCTGGATTTGAAGCCTCAGGGGGGTTTGGCCTCTGATGGAAGCTGGGCATTAACCCCATGCTAGCAAGTGTGCATAGATTTTGTGGATTAGAGGCAGGAGACTGAGGAAGCTTGTACCAGGGAGCTTCTATATATTCCACCAAGAATGAAGAGTTGGGACTTCCCTGGTGATCCAGTTGTTAAGAATCCACCTTGCAATGCAGGGGACATGGTTTGATCTCTGGTCGGATACTAAGATCCTACATGCTGTATAGCAAGTGAGCCTGTGCACCACAACTACTGAGCCTGAGCCTAAATGAAGATCCCATATGCTGCAACTGAGTCCTGATGCAGCCAAATAAATAATAATAAAGAGTGAAGGGTTTATCTGGAAGATTCTACACTCTGTATTCTCGGGGAAGAATGAAAGCAGAGTGGAGAAAATGATAGAGGAGTTTTGAGGCAAGGGGACAATCAATGTATGAACTCGTCATTTTGGGGAATGGGAAATCAGTTTCCTAGACACCCTAATAGAACTTTTCCCCTGAAATCAGAAAAATGTTCTATAATCTGTGCTGTCCAATATGGTAGCCACTAGCCACATGAGACCAACTGTCTTTAATGTAAATAAGAGTAGACATTTATTTCCTTAGACTCACTAGGCACATCTCATGCCTCAGTGGAGAAACAGAGTGGGCTCCAGGTTTGTGAAACCAGCTGGCCCCAGTTGGTCATTTTTCTTCACTCAGGCTCCCCAGCTCAGGGACAGGCCCAGAGGAAGGCAGGTGGTACAAGCCTTTCAGCATGGGATTTTTCTCAGATGTGTGCAGCAAAGGAAGAAAGAATCAGAGAATTGAGGGTATTGGGGATGGAGGGGTTACCAGGCAGGTCTATAGAATGTCTGGTGCAGAACACTGAACAAGAGCATTGAATACAAGAGGACCCTCAAATGTGTCCCCACTGTTAAGATGACCCTTCTAGAACAGGCATTCATCTAACTTTATCTGTAAATTGTATCTCAAAGGTAAATTATTGACAAGAAGCATCTCTTTATAGAACACTCCAGCTAATAAAGAAGAAATGATAGGGCTTCCCTAGTGGATCAATGGTAAAGAATCTACCTTCCAATACGGGAGATACAGATTTGATCCCTGGTCCAGGAAAACTGCACGTGCTACAGAGCAACTAATCCCATGAGCCAAAAGAAAAAATATGCAAATCACAGCCACAGGAAGATATCTCCTTGTACCTGTCAGAATGATAATCATCGAAAAGTCTACAAATAACAAATGAAGATGAGAATGTGGAAAAAAGGGACCCTTGTGCACTGTTGGTAAGAATGTAAATTGGTGCAGCTGCTATGGAGACAGTATGGAGATTCCTCAAAAAACTAAAAATAGAGCTACCATATAATCCAGCAATTCCACCCCTGGGCATAAGTCCAAAGAAAATGAAAAAAAATAAATAAAAGAAGGGAAGATAGAATTAGAGCATCCACAGTCTATTAATATAAAGCCCTAGAGAAATATGGACATAGGTAATACATATCAACGGTGC
Organism: Neotragus pygmaeus; assembly: GCA_006410875.1. Lineage (NCBI taxonomy): Eukaryota > Metazoa > Chordata > Mammalia > Artiodactyla > Bovidae > Neotragus > Neotragus pygmaeus. The sequence goes on along the minus strand of SJYV01024360.1, from coordinate 386,020 downwards.
TAAACCACACAAACAAGGGACAAGATATTTTACATCGCCTGATGGAAGAACTCAACAGCAACTGATGCATTCTTGCCAAAAAACCCATTCTGAGTCTGACTGAGCTTCTAGATCCAGCAACACCCTTGCAGAACACGTTAGTGTGGGGGCCAAGCAGGGGAAGGGGGATGGAATCAGCACTTCAGAATTGTGTGGGACATCCCACTAGACACACAACTGGGCTTCTTCAACAAATTAATTGCAAGGGGTGGGGGGAAGAGATGGAGAGAAATCTAAAAGAATCTAAAATTCCACAATATAGGGACTTATCTAGTGATCTACTGGTTAAGATTCTGTGCTTCCACTGCACGGGGCGAGGGTTCAATCCCTGGTCAGGGAACTAAGGTCCCACATGCTACCTGGCATGGTCAAAAAATAAAAATAAATAAATAAAAAGGAAATGTTAACTTAGCCATAAAAAAAGGAAATTCTGCCATTTGCAACAATGTGAATAAACATGAAGGGTATTATGCTAAGCAAAATAAGTCAGACAAAGACAAACACTATACGATCTTGCTTATATGTACAGCACAGGGAATTACAGCCATTCTCTTGGAATACTTTATAATGGAATATAATCTGTAAAATTACTGAATCATCATGTTGTACATCTGACATTAATATGATATTATAAATCAACTATACTTTAATTTCAAAAATTAAATAAAATCACATCATCTAATAGAATATAAAAATCGATAAATCAATAAAGAGGACATTTCACATTACTACTAGAAAGAGAAAGCCAGTATCGCTTTCTTTAATCAGTGGTGAAAATATAGGTCGCGATATGTGGTGCTAGTGGTAAAGAATCCGCCAACCAATGCAGGAGACAGAGACACAGCTCTGATCCCTGAGTTGGAAAGATCCCCTAGCAGAGGAAATGGCACTCCCGTATTCTTGCCAAGAGAATCCCATAGACAGAGGAGCCTGGTGGGCTTCAGGCTGTGGGGTCGCAAAGAGTTAGAGGCGACTGAGCATCTGAGTGCATAGCCCAACAGAATGAGGTTATTAAAGTTTAACCATTTACCACTGGCATGCCTGACAGAAGACCAAAGCCTGAGGTTGGCTTGCTTCTTAAAGGGAATCTAGCCAGTATTAGAAAGGTGTTGAAGACTGATTAGCACCAAGCTGAGATTTTCTCCAGGACCTAATCAGAAGGGTCTCAATTAAAAAGAGAACCACCTTCTCACCTGGGGCATTCCATGTTAATATTTACCAGAGAGCAGTAAATACACCCCAAACAGCCACAGAGCTTTGCCTGGTTGCAAACAACAATGGTGAGTTCATTATTGGGAAGCCTTGTGGTAGGAAAATTACTGAGATATTTGTATTCTGTTCAAACAGTAATTTTTCTTCCATTCGTACCAACCAGGTAGATGTTCCTTCATGCTTTCTAGTCTTCATGGAGGTGTGGGTTGAAAATCAAGGGCTTTTGAGGGCATCTCTCTTGCAGTCTATAAAGAAAACCTAAACTCATTAACTGGGGGGCGGTGGGGTGTGGATGGAGCGAGGGCCGGGAGGTTGCTCAGGCTGGGGAGGGAGGTGGAGGCCCATGATCCAGAAGCTGTGAGGAGATGGGGAGGTGGAGGAGGTGGCTCCATGGCAAACTCACCATTGGGATGGAAGCATGGAATCAGGTCAAAGAAGATAAAATCTTGTGACGTGGTCCCCATACCTGAGTGTGTGGATCTGGATTCATACACAACTGTAAGTCTCTTATGGTGATTAGATCAGTAACTCATAATGATAATCAACTCACTCCCAAGCTTTATATATATATCTTACATTTCCAACAAGCTTTATTGTAGACATTGACAAGCTGATTCCAAAATTCATATGGAAATGCAAAGGACCTAGAAGAGTCAAAATAGCTATGAAAAAGAAGAACAAAATTGAATGATTTACAGAACTTGATTCCAAGATTCATGAAGCCACAGTAATAAAGACAGTGTGGCATTAAAATACACAAATAAATCAACAGAATAGAATAGGGTCCAGCAATTGACCCACATGTATACAGACGACTGATTTTCAACAAAGGTACAAAGGTGATTCAGTAGAGACACAACAGTCCTTTCAACAAATGGTACCAGAACAATTGTATATTCATATGCAAAAGCTTGAACTTCAATCCACATCTTGTACCACGCACAAAAATTAACTCAAAACATATCATAGACCTAAATTCAAGGCTGTTAAACTACAAAATTTCTAGAAGAAATTTCTGGGAGAAAATGTTCCTAAAATTTTAAGAAAATCTCAAAATCTAAGAAATTTTTCTTAGATACATATAATATTATAATTCCAAAAGAACAATGGATAAACTGGACTACATCAAAATTAAAAACTGCTCTTCAAAGACATAGCTAAGAGGATGGAAAGACAAGCACCAGACTAGGGAAAAAAAATATATATCTGATGACCTTTCATATTCAGGGAATTCTCACTAGTCCATAATAAGTAAATAACACCCACAGATAGTCAAAATATCTGAAAAGACACTTAACCATAATGAAACATAATTTGTTAAGTCTCCCCTGGTGACTCAGATGGTAAAGAGTCTGCCTGCAATGCAGGAGACCTGGATTCCATCCCTGGGTTGGGAAGATCCCCTGGAGAAGGAAATGGCAACCNGACACTTAACCATAATGAAACATAATTTGTTAAGTCTCCCCTGGTGACTCAGATGGTAAAGAGTCTGCCTGCAATGCAGGAGACCTGGATTCCATCCCTGGGTTGGGAAGATCCCCTGGAGAAGGAAATGGCAACCCACCCCAGTATTCTTGCCTGGAGAATCCCATGGACAGAAGAACCTGGCAGCCTACATAGTTCATGGAATCACAAAGAGTCAAAAGACATGACTGAGTGACTAACACACTGACATTTGTATATACTCATAAATACATTTTTAACCTGGTGGCTAAAAAAGCTCAGGCAATTAGGGAAATGTGCATTAAAACCACAATAAAATACCACTCCTCCTATTAGAAGGGCTGAAATTGGCAAACACACACAAGACAAGCATGTGGAGCGAGTAGGACCATTACTTGCTAGGTGATGCCACTTCTAGGTATTTATCTGGGAGAAATAAAAACATATATCCATACAAAGCTTTTGCAGAAATGTTCATAGCAGCTTATCTATTTATATTTACAAGTTTATGTGCCTAAAAGATAGAAATTAATTGCTTCATATGTTCATACTTAGTTTACAGAACCACACACCTTCTGTCTCATAGGAGTAAGTGAAAAAGTCATTGCGGGGACTTCCCTGGTGGTCTAGTGTCTAAGTCTCCTCCCTCCCAACTCAGGGCCCCTGGGTTCAATTCCCGGTTGGGAACTAGATTCCTCATGCCTCAACTGAAGATCCTATGTGCCACAACTAAGACCCAGCTAAGTCAAATAAACAAATAATTGGGAAAACAAAAAACAAAAAAACAATTATTGTGTCCTGCTGGTCTTTGGAGACCCAGCTTGTGGTTCATGGGTAAGGGATACACTGTGTTTTCTATGACTCACCGGAGAGCAGAGAAGCAAACAAGCGTCATTTTCATTAGGTATTTAGGTGAAACTCTTGGTAGAAAATGACAAAGCACCACTCCCACTGGCTTGAGCAAGAGGGAGAGAGAATTTATGCAGGAGTCCCAGGGGTAGACTTGCTTCGGGCTGGGCTGCATCCAGAACCGTCCTGAGGACGCGGGCTGGCTCTCTCCGTCTCTCGGCATCGCCTTCCTCCGTGTTGCCGACATTCTCGGGCAGCTGCTGGTTGCCTGCCCCGGGCTTCTGTCACATCCTCCCTTCCCCTCCAGCTGTCCTGGCAACAGCTCCTCCCCAGTGCTGGTTCAGTTTGGATCTCTGCCCCGGAAGCAATCACAGTGGCCAAGTCAAAGGGTCTAATTAGCCAGGTTAAGTGCCCACCTGCCCCAGAGGGTAGTCAGCCCACCCAGACCTGCATGTTCAGTTACTAGAATATGGGGGAATGGATGCCGGAGGGCAGGTGGAAACACCAGGTGGCCTCCGCAGGTAGAGGCGTCCCTGCCCCAGACACAGGTGCACCCAGGAGCCTGGAGAGCTCATTAGCATGGAAGAGACACTGAGATCTTGTTCTTGGACGATTTTGAGTGTATTTACAGACTGAGTAATCCTCAGGTTGGGGGGGGGGTCCCCCCATAGCACATCTCGGGCCAGCTGGGGTCCCTGATGGACACACTGCTTGTTTCTGCTGAGTGCAGGGTGGATGCTCTTGGCAGCTGGTGGTTTCCTAAGAGCAGTGGTCCTTAACCTTTTAAAGCTTCTATTTCCTCACTTGTGAAATGGGTACAAAAAGTTTTTCTCTCCCACAGATGGTTGTTTGGTGAAACAACGTGGCTAGTGCAGGTGACCCAGTGTCTAGATTAGAGAAGGCAATTCAATTAACATTGGTCATTGGTATTTAAACAATAGGAAATGCTTCCAAATGGACAAATATGGTCCATTTGATTTTCAGTAACTGTGTGAAGTAGGTAAGAGACACATTATCATCCCACATTATGGATAAAGACGCTGTGGCTCAGAGAATTTAAATGACTTTGCATGTCCCTGGAGCATGTCAATGGCAGAGCCATGGTACAAAGCCTAGTCCTTGGCGTTCAACGTGGCCTCCCTGTCAACACCCCCCCCCCCCCCCCCCCCCCCCCCCCCCCCCCCCCAANAAATGACTTTGCATGTCCCTGGAGCATGTCAATGGCAGAGCCATGGTACAAAGCCTAGTCCTTGGCGTTCAACGTGGCCTCCCTGTCAACCCCCCCCCCCCCGGCCCCAAATCACAGTATTGACCAGAAAATGTGAGGATGGCAAAGAACAGCCTTCTAGAACTGCACAGGCTCCCCCCTTGCTGGTCATCAATAGTCTAGATCAGCACTGTCAGATAAAATTATAACTCAAATAACAGAGTAGTGTTAAATTTTCTGAAAATTTAAAAAGCAAAAAACAAAACCAAAACCCTTGAACTCTATCTTAATATTTCATTTTATTTGACCCAATATATTCAAACTATTAGGCTTCCCAAGTGGCTTTAGTGGTAAAGAACCTGCCTACTAATGCAGGAGATGTAAGAGACATGGGTTCAATCCCTGAGTAGGGATTACCTGGAGGAGGGCATGTCAGTCCACTCCAGTATTCTTGCCTGGAAAATTTGATGGACAGAGGAGCCTGGTAGGCTACAATCCATAGGGTCACACAGAGCTGAACACGACTGAAGCGACTTAGCATGTACACATTCAAAATATTATTTCAACATATAAAATGATATACAAAAGTAGTAATTAAATATTTTGTAGTCTTTTTTTCATAGTGTCTTCAAAGCCCAATGTGTTACACATAAAGCACATCTCAGTTCAGACCAATCACCTTTCAGGTGCTCAGCTGGTGGTTCTCATTTGGGATAGTGTGGGACTAGAGGCACACTAGGTGTCTATTTAGGGCACCAGAAAGGGGCTGAGAGAAGAAAGAGAGAGACTTCGAATCCAGGAGTTTAACCAGAATCTTGCAAATTATTCTATAAAGGAGAGATTTTTTTAAAAGGATACCTATTTTGTGGTTTATTGTTTTTATTTTGAATTACAGTCGTCTGAGGGTAATGTCCTGGATTGGAAGACAGCCTAATGAAGTCCTGGAGACAACCCCAGTTGCAGCATAGATGAGCCAAGATGGCAACAGACTGCGCACTCTAGCTTGTTTAATCAGGAAAAGAATTTATTAAAGATGTTAAGGAGCTCATGAAATCTCCAAGAGACCCTAGAATCTGTCTAGGAAGGGAGTAGCAAGCGAAAGGATGCTCACACTGCAGTTCCGAGCGTCTCCACTGGGGGCTTTGTCGCGGCAGTCCGGGTTGCCGGGATCCATCCTTGCTGAGCTCAGGACCCGCCTCCGGGACCCTAAAACCCAGGGGTAGATCCCGGGTCACAGGCTTGCACCCAGCCGCAGAAGAGTCTGAGAAAGGAATCTCCTGGATCCCTTGTGACTCTTAAGGGGAGATTACCCAAAGGTGAAGATGTGCACTACATCAGCCGATTTGGTTTGTTAAATTTTACAGAATATTGTCAAATATATTACAGTGACAAGACAGTTTTTAATATGAATACATGATTAAATAACAGCAACAATTATTCTCGTTTTCAAGGTTGAGCAATACAATATTGCCAGGACTTCGGAACCCCTACCCCTACCCCTGTTTGTGTGCTGTGCTTAGTTACTCAGTGGTGTCCAATTCTTTGCTACCCAGCAGGCTGTAGCCCAGCAGGCTCCTCTGTCCATGAGATTCTCCAGGCCAGAATACTAGAGTGGGTTCCATACCCTCCTTCAGGGGATCTTCCCAACCCAGGGATCAAATCCAGGTCTCCTGCATTGCAGGCAGGTTCCTTACAGAGTGAACCACTGGGGCACCCCCTGTTTATCTCTGCCTAATTTTACACCTGCCTCTTGGAAACATGTATGAAGGTTAAGAAGCAACAGATAGAACCAGACATGTAACAGTGGACTGGTTCCAAATTGGGAAAGGAGTACGTCAAGGCTGTATATTGTCACATTGCTTATTTAACTTATATACAGAGTACATCATATGAAATGCCAGGTTGGATGAAACACAAGCTGGAATGAAGATCACTGGGAGAAATATCAAGAAGCTCAGATATACTGATGACACCACCCTTATGGGAGAAAGTGAAGAGGAACTAAAGACCTCTTGATGAAGATGAAAGAGGCTGGCTTAAAACTCAACATCCAAAAAACTAAGATCATGGCATTCAGTTGCACCACTTCATGGCAAATGGATGGGGGAAAAAATGGAAACAGTGACAGAGTTTATTTTCTTGGGCTCCACAGTTACTGAGGACAGTGACTGCAGCCATGCAATTAAAAAACGCTTGCTTCTTGGAGGAAAAGCTATGACAAACCTAGACAGTGTGTTAAAAAGCAGAGATATCACTTTGCTGACAAAGGTCCGTCTAGTCAAAGCTATGGTTTTCCCAGTGGTCATGTATGGATGTGAGAGTTGGACTGTAGAGAAGCCTGAGGGCCCAAGAATTGATGCTTTCAAACTGTGGTGTTGGAGAAGATTCTTGAGAGTCCCTTGGACTGCAAGGAGATCAAACCAGTCAATCCTAAAGGAAATCAATCCTGAATATTCTTTGCAAAGACTAATGCTGAAGCTGAAGCTCCAGTACTTTGGCCACCGATGTAAAGAACACATTGGAAAAGTCCCTGATGCTGGGAAAGACTGAGGGCAGGAAAAGAAGTGGGTGACAGAGGATGAGATGGTTGGGTGGCATCATTGACTCAATGGACTTGAGTTTGAGCAAACTCAGGGAGATGGTGAAGGACAGGGAAGCCTGGCGTGGTGCATTCCATGGGGTCATAAAGAGTTGTAAAGAGTCATCAAGAGACATGACTGAGCCACTGAACAACAACAACAATTTTACACCTGGTCTTCTTTCCAAGTGAACAACATTCTGGTGACTTTTGTATCGATCATTTTCTTGCTTTGCCTAGTGTTTTGTTTTGTTTTTTAATTGTGATATAATTGACATATAACACTAAATCTGTTTTAGGTGTACAATGCAATGATTTGATACATATATGTGTTGCAAAATGATCACCACAATAAATTTAGTTAATATTCATCACCGCACATAATTTTTTTCCTTGTGATGAAAACTTTGAAGATGAACTCTCTTGCTGGGCTTCCCTTGTGGCTCAGCTGGTAAAGAATCCGCAATGAGACCTGGGTTGGGAAGATCCCCTGAAGAAGGGAAAGGCTACCTACTCCAGTATTCCGGCCTGGAGAATTCACAGAGTAGGACACTTTAATTTTGAGATAATGCAGTTTCACATGCAGTTGTGTGTCCTTTATTCAGTTTCCCGCAACGGTAAGTCATAGAGAACAAGTGAAGTATATTATCAGCAGAATATTGGCATTGACAACCCACGGGTCTTCTCCAGACCTACACAGTTTTACTTGAACTCACTGGTGTGTGAGTGGTGGTGGTGTGTGTGTGTTCATTTCATTTTTTTTAAGTCTTTTTTTGTGGGGGGTGGGATGTGGACCATTTATTTTTTGAGTCTTTATTGAATGTGTTACAATATTGCTTCTATGTTTTGGTTGTTTGGCCAGAAGGCATGTGGGATCTTAACTTCGAATCCACACCCCCTGCATTGGAAAGTGAAATCGTAACCACTGGATCACCAGGTAAGTCCCTACGTGTGTGTCTGTGTGCATGAATGCTAAGTCGCTTCAGTTGTGTCTGTCCCTTTTCGATCCTATGGACTGTAGCCCACCAGGCTTCTGTGTCCATGTAATTTTCCAGGCAAGAATACTGGAGTGGGTGACCATGCCCTACTCCAGATGATCTTCCTAACCCAGGGATCGAACCCATGTCTCTTATGTCTCTTGCATTGGTAGGGAGGTTCTTTACCACTAGCCCTACCTGGGAAGCTTCTGTGTGTGTGTGTTTAATTCTATAAAAATGAATCATATATGCATGTTGGACTATTAGCTACTACAGGTATGGAGCAGTTCTATCACACAAGAATCCCTCAGGTTACCTATTTACAAATCCTTAACTCTTTGAGAACCACTGATCTTTTCTCCATTTTTAAGATTTTGTCATTTTAAGAATGGGAGACCTGGGTTCAATCCCTGGATTGGGAAGATCCCCTGGCACAGGGAATGGCTACCCACTCCAGTATTCTGGCCTGGTGAATTTCATGGACAGAGGAGCCTGGCGGGCTACCATCCATGGGGTCACAAAGAGCCAGACACACAACTGAGCGTAACAAACTAATACAAAATGTAAAATGAATATGAAGGTAGAAAGTTAATTTTTTTAATTTAAATTTATTTATTTTAGTTGGAGGTTAATTACTTTACAATGTTGTATTGGTTTTGCCATACATCAACATGAATCTGCCACAGGTATACACGTGTTCCCCATCCTGAACCACCCCCCACCTCCCTCCCTGTACCATCCCTCTAGATCGTCTCAGTGTACCAGCACCAAGCATCCAGTATCATGCATCGAACCTGGATTGGCGATTCATTTCATATATGATATTATACATGTTTCAATGCCATTCTCCCAAATCAAGAAAGTTAATTTTTTTAAAAAGGAAATAACTAATTTTAGTGGGATCAGAGACTGAAGTATGACTGCCCTGNAGATCGTCTCAGTGTACCAGCACCAAGCATCCAGTATCATGCATCGAACCTGGATTGGCGATTCATTTCATATATGATATTATACATGTTTCAATGCCATTCTCCCAAATCAAGAAAGTTAATTTTTTTAAAAAGGAAATAACTAATTTTAGTGGGATCAGAGACTGAAGTATGACTGCCCTGTGTCCTCATTTTCCCACATAGGATGTTAAAAGATAATGCTCCAAACTCAAGTATACATAGGTATCACTGTGAACACATTTAGTTTCTGAACTAAACAAGCAAAACTGGAAGAAATGTTGTTGCCTCTAAATGTTGATTGCTTGTTTTAAATCAGCCTAGTCTCCAGAGGTTCTTCCAAGTCATTGCTTGTTGACTAATGGTTTTAACATGTGTCTGTATTCCTAAAAAAGATATGGTTTGCTTTGATCTGTTTTTTAAAGTAATTTGAATCTTATAGTACACTTCTTCTGTCACTTGCTTTCTTTCTTTCAACAATATGTTTTGAGACTTACTTTTGTTAATGTGTGTGGCTATGAGCTATCCCTTCTCACTGTACAGATTTATCACCATGTTTTAATCACATCAGTTACTGATGGTTGTTTGGATTGCGTTGAGATTCTTATTTTTCTAAGTATAATAAATGCTGCTATGATGAGTATTCTCGTCTGTGACTCTTGGTACAAAAGTGCAAGACTTTTTCTAGATTTAGAACCTGAAGTGGAATATCTGTGTCATTTAGCATGTGTATGTCCAATTTGACTAGGTAAAGNAGAGGGCCCCCACGATGCCCAAAGTCTTCCTGGTGAAGAGGAGGAGCCTGGGGGTCTCGGTCCGCAGCTGGGATGAGCTCCCGGACGAGGAGCGGGCAGACACCTACATCCCAGGTGAGCGCCGCGCGGGGGCTGGGCCTGGGCGCCGGGTTCCTGGGGTGGGGGCAGGGGTGGCCGGGTCCCCTCTGCTCCACGACCCGGGCTGGACTCCCTCCGTCCCCCATGCCCCTCCTTTGGGGGAGGGGGAAGGAAGTTACTGGGGCGCGAGAGAACCGAGACTGAGAGGCTGGGAACCCCAGACGCCCTGCACCCCCTCCCCCCTAGTGGACGCCTCTAATTGCCCGGCGGCGGGACCGTTGGCTGCTGCGGGCAGTGGTGGCCCAGGAGGGGGACTGGGGGCCACAAAGGGGCAACCTCAACCCCACGTTCTCGTGAGGTTGCACAGGGATGGGTCAACCTCTCCGGGGCTAGGTGGCTCAAGATCGGGTCCCCCCAACAGCGTCCCAGGGAGTGGAAATTTGGCGCGCGGTGTCCCTAGCCGCGCTTGGCCCTCGAACCTCGTGGGCACAGGAACTGGGAACGAGGAGCGGACGTCCCCCGACGCCACCCAGGACTCCGAGCTTGCTCGGGAGGGCGAGTCGGGGGCTCGCTTGCCCACCCCCGCGGCGTTGCCCACTTGGCGAGGTGCCCAGGTCCGGGGAGGGGCGGCGGCGGCACCGCCCGCAGGTCAAACTGCCGCGGGCGCCCGGGCCTGACGCCGCGTGTCTGTGTGTCGGGGCGCGGCCCTTGCTCCGCAGTGGGCCTGGGCCGTCTGCTCCACGATCCCCCCGAGGACTGCCGCAGCGACGGCGGCAGTAGCACCGGCGGCGGCAGCAGCAGCGCGGGGGAGCCGGGAGGCGCAGAGAGCAGCTCGTCCCCGCGCGGCCCGGAGCGCGAAACCCCAGAGCCCGGCGACGGCGAGGGCCCGGATGGACACCTGGCGGCGAAGCAGCGCCCGGTCGCCAGGTCGAAAATCAAGGTACGGAGTCGACTCTGCCCCCGCCGCCACCTGCACCACGCCCTGGCGTCGGGCTCCCGGGGCCGGCGCCCCTCCCCGCCGCGCCCGCCCGCGCGCCCGGGCACCGGTGCACCCTGCGCGCCCGCTGCGCCGCTCCTGCACCTGCCCTTGGGCCGCGGCCAGGGCGCCTCCGCGTGTCCTCCTGCCTCCGGGCTAGCCGGCTGCTGCGCCCGGAAGACCCGCTCCCGCGCGGGCACAGCCCTCCCGCGTGGCCTCTGGAGCTGCCCAGAGCGTTCAGGCACAGCCTCCTTCCCCCTTTCTGGGCAGAGAGCCTGAAGCACAACCAGGCCGTCGGAGTTCTGGGGGTGGGAAAGGAGGGACCCCAGGCCCTGGGATCCCCTCCTCTGAGGCGCAGTTCCCAGCGCTGTTTGAACTCGAAGGGAGTTTCGCCCCGTTCCTTGCGTCCCGGAGACAGTCGTGAGACCTTGGCACACAGTAGGTCTTTCACAGTAACAACTATGCCCAGTGCNCCCCAGGCCCTGGGATCCCCTCCTCTGAGGCGCAGTTCCCAGCGCTGTTTGAACTCGAAGGGAGTTTCGCCCCGTTCCTTGCGTCCCGGAGACAGTCGTGAGACCTTGGCACACAGTAGGTCTTTCACAGTAACAACTATGCCCAGTGCCAATTATGAAGTGCCCATTAGACACGAGGTCTGTGCCGGGCACCTTTAAACTGGTGCTTATCAAATCTTGAATCATATTCACGGATAATCGGATTCAACTGCAAATTGCCCCATGGCACCGCCCACAGTGGCTTGCACTGTTTGTTTCCCTCTGATCTCGGGATTTACTCCCCACCCCTCACCTGGCCTCTTGGAATTGTAGGCCACAGTTTATCACGACGCCCATCTGCGCTTTCCTGGGTGGAACTTCCAAGATTACCTGCTCAAAGGTATCCGCTACCTCCAAGATTAAGTCCCATTCCACTGACTCACAGCCAGTCGGAGACAGGGAGTGGTGTTTTTAGGAGTCATATGACCCCAGCTCCTAGCCAGGTGGGCCTTAATGCGAACTTTGGCGGGCTCCAGTCCCTCGGTGTAGGTGTTAATTCTTGGGCGCTCCTGGGCGGTCCCAACGCGCCCCCTGCCCAGGCCGGGGGATGGGGAGGAAGCCTTAGAACACTATGGATTGGGAAAACTTCCGTTACTTTTGGTGGGAGGGGTCTTCCCTCCCCCGTGCATATTCCTGGCTCCTGGGGCTTGGCTCTGGGATGGGCTGGGGTGATTTGGTTATGAATTGAGGCTAGATGCTTGAGCTGGGAATCCTTAGGAAAGACAGCTTTAAAGGATGCTGCCAACTGGGTGTGGGCATCCTGCTTGGAAAGGTTCAAAGTCAGCTGGTGGGAGGCTTTTCTGGGCTTGGTGGGGTTAAGTGGGAGGGACAGTTTGCCTGAGGCTGCTACCTCTGCCCTCCAGGAAATTCTACAAAGTGTCCCACTTGCATATTTATCACTCGGCTGGAAGGACAATTGAAACGTTGTTTTGGGGGTGGTCCTTAGCTAGTTTAAACCTCTATCCCCCAACTGCCCAGGTTGCCTGGAAAGAAAGTGGCAGGGGAAAATTATCCAGTCCCTTAACCACCGTTTTAGGAGATCTCTCATGCCCCGGGCCAGCAGCTCCATTGGGGCCCTGGATTAAGGGAATGAAACTGATCTTATTCCCAGGATCCTAGTCTTTGTGCTGCCCCCAGGGCTGGGGGTGGGGTGTAGTTTGCTCCTCAACTAAATTTCCAGGGGAGTTTTTGTTTGTTTACTGAGGCTGAAGTTCAGGTTCCTTCTCCTCTCTGCTTCCACTGGAAAATAGGAGACATCTTGGCGTCAAGATGCTCCAAGATTATAGAATTATCAGCATGGTATGGTCCATTTTCAAATGACTGGTCAAACCGCCCTTGGCTTAGCATGTGGTGTAACTTTAGAGTTCTGTGCAAAGTACAACAAACGGTCTAAGAGGGGGAAGCCACTCGAGCAAGATGCATTTTTTTCAATAACTAGAAGGCACTCATTAAACAGTTGGTTCTTAGAACCAGAGAAGGGCAGAGAGAAGCTCCATCCACAGCATTTAGTGCCTGCTGTACGCAAGGCAGCCAGGAGATAAAGTTGTGCCACCCTTGTGTTTCAGAACCATCTGACAGTAATGGTTAGGGTTCTACGCTCTGGCTTTTGCAAGTTGCTAAACCTTCTAGGCTTCAGTTTCCTCATCTGTAAAGTGGGAATATTAATAGTAATGACATTTGCCTCATAGAGTAGTGAGGATAAATGAGTCAATCAGAAAACATGGTAGGTGCCCAGTAACTCCAGCTAGGATTCTTTGGGTTGGTGGAGAGACACAAATACTATATTAATTATTAACACTATTACAGGAAAGTGAACGCTCAACCAGAAGCACGAGGAAAGATGCAATACATTCTTAGCAGAGGGAGGTTTCTTGGTGTGGATTCGAGGGCAGTGAGAGAGTGCGAAGAGGCAGGCTTTAGGGCTGAGCCTGAAGCTTGAGTAAAAACAGGACTCAGAGCTGAAGGGAGGATGGGAAATGGGCCTGGGGTCAAGGAGAGTCAGGATGAGGAGCTGGAAATATAGCTGGGATAGGCTGAGATGGTAAAGGGGCCAAGCCAGGAAATGTGGATGCTCCCGCGGGGACAGATGAGGGGCCGTGGGAGAAGGAAAACCTCGTTTAGGTCCATCTCACCAGCTGTGCTTGGAGATATGTTATCTGTTCTGAGCCTCAGTTCCCTGATCTGTAAAATGGAGAAATAATAGAAGGGGCCTCTCACTCTCACTAATAGAAGGGGTAGACAATGGATACAAAATGCTAAGCGATTTTCTTAGTATATCAACTGCCCAGTGGGGAGTTAGCCAATAGTGACCTGTGGCAGATTTTGTTAATATCCAATATTTTGTTGCCCTTAGCAAGGACAAGGGATTTACCAACTGGATTGGCTGGATTTAAGTATTATTTGGAAAAAACCCACCCATTTGATGTTTGGAAGGCAATATAAGCCTCATCCCTAACTCCTTGCCTGTTGACTTCAGTCTCCCAAGACAGATTTGGAAGCTCCAACCTTGTAACTTACCATCTCCTTGGCTGACCAGACTCCTCTTCTTGACTCTAGAGCCACCAAGGGAACATTGGTAGGGAACATTCCTAGTGGGCTCATATTTCCAGCAGCTGGTACAGTAATGCCTGACTCATAGGAGGACATAAGTCAACATGGAAGAGAAATATAGGCAGGGAAGGAGGAGTCAACGGTTCCTAGATATAAGTGACAGTGTTTGGGGGAAAACAGGAAGGAAAAAGGGGAAAATGCTTGGAATGGATACTTGAAAAAGCTTAAATTAATTTAAAGGGGGAAAAAGAGAAATAGGAGAACAATGTGTGAGCTGCAGATGATGGTTAATTATGGGGCATTAAATGGGGTAAGTCTTTCCTGGTGGCTCAGATGGTAAACAATTTGCCTGCAATGCAGGAGACCTGGGTTTGATCCCTGGGTCAGGAGAAGGAAATGGTACCCCACTCCAGTATCCTTGCCTGGAGAATTCCATGGACAGAGGAGCCTGGGGGGCTATAGTTCATGGGGTTGCAAAGAGTCAGACACGACTGAGCGACTAACACTTCCTTTCAAACTGGGATAAAGAGAGACCAGGCTGAGCTCCCAGGAGTGACTCCCAGAGCCACACTGCAGAACTGGGCTGCCTGGGAGCTGCTGCGGTGGCCACTATGGCTGCTGTTTGCCCATCATGAGTCTTCTGCTAATGCAAGGTGTAAAAAAATTGCTGCATGCTTGCCTCGGCTCAGTTAACTCGGGCCCGCCTGAAGTCAAATCTCCAACAGTGCATGTAACCGGTGGAACCCAGGTCACATCTAAAGACCACAGCTGCAAGGGATTCTGGGAAATGTTGCGTCACGCTTTCTAGCCTCTCCTATGCAGGATGGTCCACCTCAGAGCGGGGACAGAGGCTGAGCCTGTCCACCCCCAGGATCTACTCAAGGACCCAGATGTGGTCCAGTCTCCTCATATTTATGGGGAGAAAGATAAAGCTAGAGAGGTTGTTTGGAGTCCCTCACAGGTGCTGGTGGCAAAGCCCAACCCAAGGCTCCTTATTCTTTAGTATATTGTGCTGTCGTTGTGGTGTGTAGTCGTTGTTGTGTAGCTGTGTTGTTGTGCTGCCACCTTAGCCACTAGTGTGACATGAGGGAACCTGGAGCAGTTTCTACCACATGACAGGAAGCAATGCACAGGGTTATCTCACCTGCTCTCACACGTCATTTCCAGACCCATGGGCCTGTCCCTGGGAACTGTAGGCACACATTTTGCAGACTGCAAGCCCCATCAGAGTGTCAGTGTGGGCACCTGCAAGTGTTTTAGCCCCTGTTTCTTCTGAATGATAAGGATATGTTCCCTTCAGCATCTCTGCATTTGGGAAGACTGCATTCTGCCATGTAGTGGAATTGTGATGCTTAAGGATGCAGGAGGGGTATTTTTATCCCAAAGAAATTGGGGAATTACACTTAGCACGTTTTGAGCACTCAGACATAAGCAGATGTGTCAGTGGTAATCTTGTCCACATGGCCATGGAAGGTAGCCCAGACCCACGGTAGCCTACTGCAGGAAATAGGTTCATTAATTTAAGGAACTTGTCTGGTGGAAGCATCCACAGAAAATAAAGGATTTTTTTTTTTTTTCCTTTAGAAGTTGACAGGTAAGTGACCTTAGCCAGCTTTGAAGTTGGTCAGAGGGCCAGCCCAAGTCTCCACCTCCCCGGACGCTCCTGAAGTCTTCCGTAGCTCTGATACAATGATGGGTTTGTTTTGCTGCAGAGGACTATTTTTCAAAAGAACTAGAAGGGAATTTTGTGTGTATTTTAAAACAAAAGCTGAGATCCTGAAGAAAACAGGACAGCATAAGAAAGCGCCAAACTGCAGGGCTGTGGAATTAACTGTCTCTTCATCTTTCTGGGCGTGAGTTAATCACCAATTAGTTAACGAATCTCCAGACTGATGTCACCTCCCACCCTCCATGGGAGCTTCCCCACTTCAGTGCTGAGCCTTTTGGAGAGTTAATTTTGGATTAAGGGTGAGACTATTAAACTTTTTCAGAAGATGACACAGTATCTGGAGCAGTACCCTGTAATCGCACACATTAATAATTTCTATATCGAAGCATGAGTATTGACACCAGATGGTAGCTTCTGGTTTTGTGGCCAATGGAGATAAGAGAGAATGTTAGTTTTTGGAACTTTTTCGATTTCAGAATTGCAGATGAAGGACTAGGGTCTACTGACCCACTTTGAAGGTTAGTTCCCTTTTTCTTCCATCAGTGGGAGGAAAACTCAAAAGACAAATGGAGAAACAAGAGGTTTTGTTACATTTTATTTAGGATCACAGGACGCTGGAACTTGTCAAACTCTGAGTTAGGATTTACCTGGCAACTAGTATTCCTTAACAATCCCAAGAGGCAAGTATCGTTAATACCCACATTTTATGGGGGGAGGGGTGTGAAAATACCCTTAGAGAGGTTGAGTAACTTGCCTACTTCCCAGACTGTGAGTGGTAGAGCAGGATTTGAATTTAAGAAAAGAGCTCATCTAATCCCATTTGGGGCTTCCCCCGGTGTCTCAGTGGTAAAGAATACTCCTGCAGTGCAGGAGCTCCAGGAGACAGGGGTTTGATCCCTAGGTCGGGATGACCTCCTTGGAANTAGAGCAGGATTTGAATTTAAGAAAAGAGCTCATCTAATCCCATTTGGGGCTTCCCCCGGTGTCTCAGTGGTAAAGAATACTCCTGCAGTGCAGGAGCTCCAGGAGACAGGGGTTTGATCCCTAGGTCGGGATGACCTCCTTGGAAGAGGGCATGGCAACCCACTCCAGTATTCTTGCCTGGAGAATCCCATGGACAGAGGAGCCAGGTGGGCTACGGTCCATGGGGATGCAAAGAGCTGGACACGACTGAAGTGACTTAGCACTCACGAATATGGTGGTCTTAAGAGAATGTGATACATCTATTACCATTCCAGTGATCTGCTGCTGCTTCACAGATAACCCCAGATTTAGTAGCTTGGTATAGTGTGTTATGATATCTTCTAGTTCTGTGACTTGGTTGCCTGGGGTCTCTCTTGTGGGTGCAGTCGTATGCCAGTGGGACTGGAGTCTCCAGGGGCTTGACTGGGCGGGATATCCAGGAGGGCTTACTCAGGTGGCTGGTAGTCAGTCTTCTGTCTTTTTTTCTAGATGCTTTCATTATATGATCCTACCATCTTTTTTAAGTTTTGTAACAAGTCCCTACTGATGGACATGTAGGTAGTTTTCCCGCCTTTTGCTATCCAGACCAAATTTCCAGGCATATGTGAAGTGCGCTCTGTGGGATAAATTTCATCTTTAGAAATTTATCCTCCAAATGTTTTTCTGCAGAATTCTTGGGAATTTTTCCTTTTTTTAAAAATTGATGTATAGTTGATTTACAATATTGTGTTAGTTTCACAGGTACAGCAAAGACTTTCTGTTATACATATATATATATATATTTTTTTTTTTTTTCTGATTCTTTTCCTTTATAGGTTACTACAAGATATTGAATATAGTTCCCTGGGCCATACCGTAGATCCTTGTTGGTTATCTGTTTTATATGTAGTAGTGTGTATCTGTTAATCCTATACTCCTAATTTACCTTTCTTTCCTCCTTCTTTCCCCTTTGGTAATTATGTTTGTTTTCTATATCTGTGAGTCCGTTTCTGTTTCATAAATAAGTTCATTTGTATTATTTTTTAGATTCTACATTTCAGTGATATTGTGTAGTATTTATCTTTCTCTGACTTCACTTGTATGGTCATCTCTAGTTTTGTCTATGTTGCTACAAATGGCAATATTTCACTCTTTCTTATGGCTGACTAATAAGGCATCTCTCTTTTCTTTCTGATGAAGGAATTTTTCCTTCCCCTTTGCTATTAAAAAAATTTTTGTTGGCCGTTCAGCATGTGGGATCTGATTTTACAACCAAGGATTGAATGCGCACCCCCTGCATTGGAGTTTGGAGTCTTAACCAGTGGACTGCCAGGAAAGTCCTACGCTTGCTTTCTGACAAGTGAACTAGTTTGGCGGAAGCTGGCTTTATCAGCCACGATCTTTTGCCGTTTAATTAAGCCTACATCTTTCAAAGAGAGACTCTCTTCAGAGGCTCTGGATACAATTCATCAGTGTCTGGGGCTGGACTGCTCAGGACACATTTACAGGCAGCCGGTGGTCCTTTCTGAGGATTCTCTGGATAAGCATTGAATGGTAACTCCGTTTTCCATATTGTGAAATGGGGATGTGCATAAACGTGGAGAAATGGGAACCCTGCCTTCGCCAAGGCTCATGGGAGAACTTTTCCTTTTGCTCTGGGAAGACCAGGGGGAAGCTCCCTGAGAATGAGGTGCCCTCCCTCTGGAGTCCCCTCACTCCTCTTTGCTCCCCAAGGTTAGAAATCTGTCTATATCTTGCTCAGTCAGATGGCCTGCTGGCTCTGCACCACCTTCAGTGGTTACCAACCCCCTCCCCTCTGCTCTCAGCATTTTCTTCTTTTCAAACCAAAAAGTGCCAATGATACGAGATTTCCACCCTGGACAGTCATAGGTATCTATGTTGCATGCAGAGCATTTTAAAAATAGGAATTTACTGAGAGGATTAAAGTAAATAAGAGTCCAGGTTGGAACTATGGTCGGCACATTCCCTGGGCACGTTGATGCAGGGCTTTCAGAAGACAGCTCTCCCTTTCTTCGCATTTCTAATCAGAATGACCAGGGTCATTTGCCTGTGTTCTATTTTATTAGCTGTGTGACCTCTCAAATGACCTTCTTGTAAAGACTTGGCTTTGAGAAGCTCCGAGTACCCTTTGCCAAGATTTGGGCTATATTTAGTCTTTTTCATATCCCTTCAATGGAGGCAGTGACCAGAATGGGGACTTGAGCACTATGGATGAGGAAGAGACCACTGCCTGTCCTGGTGACAGGAGAGCCTTGGGCACAGTGGAGTCGCCCTCAGGCGCTGTCACATCCCACCACTTAAGCAGACACAGGGCAGAGGTGGGGTATGAGGCAGGAAGGTGGGATTCAAGCCCCATCGTCCTCTTGTATCTTCCAGTGTGCCCCACCTCCCACCTCCCTCTGAGAGTCCAGTTCATCAGGGACCCCAGGTAGAGCCCTGCCCTTCTCTGCTTCCTCGGCTCTCTTCATCAGCTGCTCTCCAGGGCTCAGGCTAACCAGGCTGGACCCCACGCAGCTCCTGTTTCCCAGCCCTCTTCTGAATCTTCTTTGCCCTTCCCCCATCTTCCTCCTCTTTGGCTGAGACACTCACTTCCCTAGAAGCATGTTATCTTGCACCAGGACGCCCCCAACCTCACCCCTGTCTGGGGTTAGGTGCCCCTCCGAGCAGCCTCTTGCACCCTGGACTTCTTGGATGGCAGTGGCCTGTGCCTAGACCAACCGCTTCTTGGGGACAAGCCATCCTGGTGATGGGGCACCCTCCAGCTCAGACCACAGGCTCTGTCTGCGATTAGGCACACATTAATGTTGGCTGAGACTAAGATGGAGCAGTTGAGAATGAACTACTGGAAGGGGCCGATTGAAAAGCCCTACTCTGGGGTCTTCACATTCTGCCACCTGTGAGTCATTGCCCAGAAACTCTTTCTGACCTGCACGGTGCAGGGCTGCCATCTAGGCTTGGGGCATGGGGGCTGGAACCTGCACAAACACTTGCTGACTTCCACCAGGCATTTAGTTGAGGAAAACAGGTGAACCCTGAGGAGATGCTTCTGTGTGATGGAAGCATCTGGAATGAGTTGGAATAAAGTGCTAAACCATCTGAAGGCCAGTCCTTCATGTCTCAAGTGTGGTCCGTGGACTGCACGGTGGTGTCTCCTGGGAGCTGGCTAGAAATTCGGACCCCAGCAGACCTCCTGAATCAGAAGTTGCATTTTAACAAGACCCCCAGAGGATTCATGTGCACACTGAGGTTTGAGAGGCTCTGGTATTAGGGGTACTGGGACCAGTTTGGGCAGGTGTTGCAGAGCCTAGAGAAGCTTATCTGGGAGGGAACAGGTGAGTTGGGGCTTGGTGGAGGTGGTGCCTCGGGTGGATGAAAGGAGGATGTTTGAGACGTGGAAGGTGTTAAGCCAGGAAAGGACCAACTCTTCTTGCGAATGACACTTGTCTGAAACAAGTTTTTTAGGTTCTTTTATGAATAGAATTTTGGCAGAACAATTGGATCCATCTTCTAAAGGATCTAGGAAACCTTTGATGAACATAGCAGATCTGGTGTTTTTCATCACATAGTTAGAGATTCTGTTTTCTTCCTTTGAGGCAGCAAATGCAGTTGAGAGAATGGAGTGGACCATTCAGAACCTGGGATTTGATTATGGTTTTTCTGGTAATGAAGCTGTGGGATTCTGACCAAGTCCCTTCGTAAGCCAACTGTCATTTGTTCATGATTCTGGGTCAGGAGCTGGGGCATGGCTGGGCTAGACAGTTCTCCTCTGGGCCAGTTTGTTCACCCAGCTGGTGGTAGTCCTGGGTGGGCTGGGAGGTCCAGTGGCCCCTTATCCACACCTGGCACCTCCCTGCTCCTCTGCCCAGCTGCTTGGGCTTCCTCCCAGCATGCTGTGCTCGGGCTTCTTGGTAGCCTCTGGCTTCCAAGAGAGAGGAGGGAGAAAAGCTGCTGCTAGGTCTCTTAAGATCTGGACGTGACAGAGGCTCTGCCAGATCCAGGGTTGAGGAGACAGCCCTTTTTGATGGATTCAACCTTGGTGCAGGCCAGGAAGGAAGGAATTGACTGTGGCGGTCTCGGGGGGCTCTGGGATGTTATCAGACCTACACTTCTCTCTTTCTCCCTCCCATCTTTAGCACTCGCTTGCCCCTCAGGGTCCAAGGTGGCAGCTGGAGCTCTAGCAAGCAGGAAGGACTAAGGCCAGGAAGGGCACCATCCTCCCCCTTCCAGAGAGTGTATCCCACTAGGCTGGTGGTCCCATCCCCACTTGCTGGGGGCGGGGCGCCTCTGGAAAGAAAGCATGGTCGAAGGTGTCCATGGAAAGCATCCCTAAGAGCATGGATGTAGGGGGAGCTGCCCTGTTCCACCTCGCTGCCCAAAGCCTACACCTGTTGGGAATTTTTAGTGGGGGGCGGGGCAGCCCGAGCCAGGCCCCCCCACTCCGCACTGGACCTCACGCCCCTCTCTGCCCCAGTTCACCACAGGCACCTGCGGCGATGCGGCCCTGCATAGCTGCGACCTGTGCGGCAAGGCCTTCCGTCTGCAGCGCATGCTCAACCGGCACCTCAAGTGCCACAGCCAGGTGAAGAGGCACCTGTGCAGCTTCTGTGGCAAGGGCTTCAACGACACCTTCGACCTCAAGCGGCATGTGCGCACGCACACAGGTGAGGGGGCGCGCGCACAGGTGAGGGGGCGCAGGCACACAGGTGAGGGGCGCGGCGCGAGCTCCTGCGTCAAGGAGGGAGCCCTGAGCAGAGCCGTGTTTCAGGAAGGATCGTGGAGCGGGGGTGAGGGGGGCCGAGGGAGGGCCATTTGGAGCCAGGCCGCCTGCATCGGTGCCCCCTGGGGCCCGCGACCACCCCCACTCCCACCCCCGCCGCAGACTGGTCTCATCCCCAGTGAGGTGTGGTTGGAGGCAGGTCACTGGTTGGAAGTGCCCTGGGATGCCCACTCGGAGCATCTGGGCGTCAGGTGCAGCCACTGGGGCGGGCTGACACTGGAACGTGGTTCCTGTGGTCCCTCTGCAGATATTTTGTGCTTCTCTCTCTCGGGAAGTGATCCCGTCTCAAAATAGCATCACGTTAGTTCCTCCTGGGAGCTCAGAAAGAAGAAAACACTCAGCAGACTTCGCGCTCTCCAAGCCTTGCGGGGGTGGGGAGGAAGGGTCGGGTGTGGCAGTCAGGCGGGCAACTGCCTGCCCCCACAGCCTTCCTCAGCGCCCTCTTGTGCAGCGGGTCTGTGTCCCCACCGTCTCCTTCCACAGACAGCCCCAGGGAGTACTTGCTCGCAGCTCTGCCAGCACCTCTGATTGCTGGTAGCCTCCGCAGTTTTGTGTAGGAGATGTCTGGTCTGCAGGCTTCTTGAGGACCACACCTTTGCCAGAGAGATCCCTTGAGAATTCTAAGATACCATTTCCCAGCTTAAAAAAAAAAATCTCCAACTCTGGGCAGGGTGAAATTCAAAGTCTCCATGTTGATGGGTTCCATATAAAGCCCCTCTCGGTCTGGCTCCCATCTTGAAATCTGCCTCCTGTCTGAACCCTCACGCACCCCACTGGGCTCCAACCTCTCATCCCATCCTGACCAGTCGGTCTTATGCGGGTCCCTCTCTCTCTCCCTACAAGTCCTTAGAATTTGTTATAGTCCTGCTGATCCCTCAGGCCCTTTCAGGGTTCAGGGTTTTCCCCCCGGCAATTTGGGGGTGGGAAAATGTCCACTCCTCTCTCAGTGGGGCTCCCAGCTCCCCAACCCCCACACAGGGCCCTTCTCAGATGCTTGCTATTGAGATTTCCTTTATAGACTGTCGCACATTTTGTTCTTAGGGTACTAGCCGTGAGCTCCCTCCTGGCTTCAGAAGGGTGTCCTTCACCCCAAAGAGTGGTCTGGCATTCTAAAAGGGTTTTCTTTTTTCTTTTAAAAAAACTTTGCTAAAGTGAAATTTTCATTTAAAATTTCATTTAAAAGTAACAATGCATCCAGAAAAGCACACATGTCCTAAGAGCACAGTTTGAGAACGCAGGAGTTTCTACAGAGTGAACACACCCATCTAACCAGCTGGAGTATTGACAGACCCTGTAAGTCACTGCCATGCCCCGCACCCACTCTGGTCATTGTCACTTTACCTCCGAGAGGCACTGTTAGCCTGACTTCTGGCAGCAGCACTGACTTGTCTGGCTTTGAATGTGAAGAAAGTGGAATCAGTAGAGGATACTCTCTGAGGTTTAGCCTTAAAACTTTCATTTCAGTCCTGAACATGA
The DNA here is from genome assembly GCA_006410875.1 of Neotragus pygmaeus. Classification (NCBI taxonomy): domain Eukaryota; kingdom Metazoa; phylum Chordata; class Mammalia; order Artiodactyla; family Bovidae; genus Neotragus; species Neotragus pygmaeus. Next base: position 362,973 of record SJYV01024360.1, on the reverse strand, counting down.
GAGAACCTATAAAAGTTTGACCTCTGTGTGGCCTGCCTTGGGTTGAGGCAGGAAGAATGCTTAGGGAGTGGCCAGTGGTAGGGTAATTATGGAGGGTTCTAAATAGGGTGAAGGGTCCTATAGGTGGTGGGAGTCCAGTGTAATTGTGGAGGGTCCTTATAAATAGGGTGAAGGGTCCTGTAGGTGGTAGATGGTCCTATGAAAGTTGGAGGGGTTCTGTGGTTGATGGGGCAGCCTCAGCTATCAATGGACCCAACAAGTGGCTACAAAGCTGGTGTAACAGGCAACTAACCCAAGAGGTTAAGAAACTGGGGACCGGTTGCCCAGTCATTTGTCGTTGGTTGTCCTGGAGAGTTCCTCAGCTTTGCATCTTTTTCTGAGGATGTCGTCGAGGGCATGGCCTATTTCTTCTGCAGCTCCTTGCCTGGTGGGTTCTCTGGCCACTCCCTGATCCTGGGTCCTGGCCTTTAAGACAAAGTGAAGGGGGCTCGGGGAGCACTGTGGGCTGCTAGTACGGTCAGTTGGAGTAAACATGGAGCTGCCTCACCTGTGACTGAGTTAATTCTCCGTTAGTAGAAATATGAGGGACTGACCACTCTCAGGGAAGAGTTTGCAAGGTGAATCAGTCACATAGTGGTTAAGAAATCCAGATCTGAGCTAGCTGTCTGTGCAGGCTTGTCCAAATTACTTTTTCTTTTTTTGCTTTAGTTTGTCCATCTCTAAAGTGGGCATGGGGTTTTAATACCTATCACCTAAGTGATGGCTGTGAGATTTCAGGGCAATGATGGTGTATAAAGTGCTTCGCACTTTGTAAGCACTTAGTAAATATGAGCTATTAGAGGTGGTAAATGTTGAAAGAGTTGGCAGAGTTTTCCTGAGGCCTGAAGACTCACCTCTGTGCTTCCAGAGACCTCAGCTCACATAGAAAGAAAGAACCCAAACCCTGGACACCCCAAGAAAGCCAGCGGGTGTGCCAGACAGAAGAGAAAGTGGCATCAGGGAAGCTTCTCGGAGAGGTGTCCTCTTGGTTGAGCCCTGAAAGAGGAGCAAGAAAGACCTCTAGTGACTACTAAAGGAGAGGCCGAAAATCCCTAGGATTCCACAAGCTAGGTGGTACGGCCCTCCCACCAAAAAAAATCATGAACTATAAAACTACAAAGTGACTTGAATTTTTTTTTTTGCTGTACCATGCAGCATGTGGGATCTTAGTTCCCTGACCAGGGATTGAACCCTCACCCCTGCAGTGGAAGAACAGAATCATAACCACAGGACCTCTGGGAAAGTCCAAGTGATTTGCATTTGAGTTTCTATTGGGCAGTTCTTAGATCATTGAATCTATAGATAATGATTTTAATTTTTTTAATCATAATTTTAACTCTTAAAGTGACTCCTTAAGCTTCATAAGGGGCCCAGAGCCAATTCTAGACCTCTGGTCTTCTGATGCTCCACCATGTCCAACTCTTTGTGACCCCATAGACTGTAGCCCACCAGGCTCCTCTGTCCATGGGATTTCCCAGTTAAGAATACTGGAGTGGGTGGGTTGCTATTTCTGCCTCCAGATCTTCCTGACCCAGGGATCGAACACACATCTCCTGCGTTGCAGGTAGATTCTTTATGGTGGTTAATAAAAAGTATTAAGGAAATGTCTTGAACCTGTTTTCCCTGCTCTGGTTTATTTTCTCATGGAGACTTGCCTCCAGGTAATGATGAACCAGAGAGAGGAATCAAGGGCTTGTTGACAAATTAACTGCTGGCAGATCAACAAAAGGCCACCAGCTGCGGTGATGCTGCCGAGCAGGAGCTGGAGGGACAGACCTGGCCTCCTGGCTCGAGAGGCCTGCCCTGTAAGCTCTGAGCTCTACGCCAAAGGGATAACGGTAAAAAGAGCAAAGAGGTGGGGGGTCTTCTGACCTTGTAGCTCATGTGAACCACCTCACTAGCTCCAAAGAGCTCACCAGAATTCTGTGAACTTGGCTTTGCCTTTGATTGAGACACAGATGCTGGATTTTTGCTCTGGATAGTGACAGGTAAATGTTGTATTTGGACCAGAAGCAAAGATGTGGACTCTGTTTTCCCAAGTTCAGTAGCTAGTTCAATGAAGGTTATGGTCGCAAAACTTACCTAAGATCTCTGGACCTTTGTTTTGAGAATTGGAGGGACAGTGTTGAGAGGTGGACAGAGCTGGGTGGGGCCCAAAGAGCAGGGTGAATTCCTTTCCCCTCATCTCCTCCTCCCCTCAGCAGCCCCGGAGAGAACAGGGCATCTAAGGAAAGACTCAGAACAGTAGAAAACATCTTGGAAAAGACCCAGGGAAACCGGAGCCTGGAAATGTCTGACCTTAATATCCAAGTAGATGAAAGAAAAGATTAGACTTCTCTTTTGGATATGACTTCACCAAAGAGTAAATTGGGGGTATACGAGTGAGGCGGAGGGTTGGGAGGAGTAACCACGTGACATCTGACTCCAGGTTGAAAGAAACTGGAATAGAAAGAAGCAGCTCTGTTACCATCTTGTGAAAATATATTGGCAAACGAGTGGCTATTTTCAATCCAGATGGTTTTAGGTTGGGTTCCCTACAAGCAGTTTCTGAGATGGTGATTCTTTTTCTTTTTTTTTTTAATAATTACTTTTATTTTTAGTTATTTGGCTGTGCCTGGTCTTAGTTGTGGCATGCGGAATCTTTAGTTCTCTGACGAATTGAACCTGGGCCCCCAGCATTGGGAGCGCATAGTCTCAGCCACTGGACCACCAGAGAAGTCCCTGAGATGGTGATTCTTATAAACCAATGTATTGAAGGGTGGCTCTTGGGAGAAGCCTGCGAGGCAGTGGGGAGCAACACGGTATAGCAGGGATGTGGCTTTAGCCTGATCCCACTGGGGTCTTGGGTAGGACTGGGTCTACAGGCCTGTCCTGCCCCAGGCAAGTGGGGGCCCACTCAAGGGGGTCTGGTCGGGGAACCAAGAGCACTCACTGCATACAGAATAGATGGATTTGCTCTGTTTGAGAGGAGCTGACAGGGTCACTGAGGCCAGCATCAGGTCAAAATGAGACAGGATGGAGGAGGGGAGAGTGGGGGAGAGCTTTCAAGAAAAGAATGTATATTCAGTTCACAGCCCATGAAAAATGTCATGGGTCTGTTTTTAGAGAATATTCTTTTGGCTTTGTTTAAATCTTTTAGGTTGAACCAGCTGGCCATCCATGGAAGGAGACGGTTTGGTTTTTTTGGTGGGGGGAGATCTGTCATTTAGAGTAGAATGTAGCAACCAGCATGGGCCAGACTCACCATCTCTGCCCTCTATGCCTGGGGACCCTGAGCACCGCTGGCGCCAGGGGGCGAGAGGAAACGCCGAGTCACGTCTGAGGAAGTGTAAGGGGTGTGGTCTGTCTGGGTGTTGTTCGTCACTGTGACCAGAGGTGCCAGGCTCATCAGATAAATATGGCTTTAATCGAAAGCATTTTATTTTCCTCATTTGTATGAGTGACTACTTACTGTGTGAAAGACTCCAGTCAACATAGAAGCTATAAAGGAGAAAGCATAGCTGCTGGAAAGGGCACACATGTCTGGGGTCACCCGCTCAGTCTGTGGGAGGCTCCAGAGCGCGTAACCCATGTTGGTTGTACCTTTACAACTCTGGCTAGAATCAAAGAGTCAGTTTGAGGTGCTCGTCCTTCCTGTGGAAGCTTCTGAGTTCCATGGGAGGAGACTGAAGAATTCAGGTTGGAGGTCACTTGAGGGAATGGGGGGTGCTGCTGACCAGAGCAGTTGTGTCTGCCCTGCCCCCATCCCCACCCCAACCCCCAAGGGGCCCTCTGGCCTTATCTTCCATCTGGGCGACATTGAGAAAGAAAGGCCAACAAATCCCATCTTGATTGAAGAGGAGGAAATGATGATGTCGTTTGCTTGGAGGCGAAAGGAAAGGAGTGGAGAGATTGGATTGGGAGAAGCACAGGCTGGGAGAGGCTTGAGTGAGGTGTGTAGGGGAAGAATAGAGTTATCTCCACCCCTCCAAGCCCGGGGAGCTGAGGAGCAGAACACAGACTCCTTCACTCAACAAGCTCTCCCCTTTTTGATTTTGACTTACTTTTTAGCTCCAAAAAAATCATATAAAAGGGAAAGAATGAAAGAAAGAAAAAAGAGCTTTCTCTCCACACCAAGCCCTATTTCCACTCTTGAAAGCAAAGTGAAGTCGCTCAGTCATGTCCAACCCCATGGACCACAGTCTGCTGCACTCCTCGGTCCATGGGATTCTCCAGGCAAGAATACTGGAGTGGGTTGCCATTTCCTCCTCCAGGGGATCTTCCCAACCCAGGGATTGAACCCAGGTCTCCTACACTGCAGGCAGACTCCTGACCATCTTGAGCCACCAGGGAAGCCCCTCCTGAAAGCAAACTATCATTTAATTTTTTTCCCCAAAAAGTTTTAGTACACACTGCGTTTTCATGTACTGTTTATCTGGGAGACTGTTTCCTACCTGCACGGGTGGAGGTGTCTCACTCTGTTGAATGGGGGTCAGAGCGTTTCTTATTGTGAGATGATGATATAATTTCAAATATGGAGGCACTGTCATTTTTTTTTCTTGCTCCAAATGTAACACTGTCTTTCATTTTCAGGGTTTTTTTCCTTTCCTCCCTTCCCTATTTCTTTTGTTTCTCACCCTCTGTTCTAATTTTAGAGTACACAATCACAAATCTTATATATCCTTTGCCTCCTNTAGGGTCAGCATTTCTGTGTCTGGAGCTGCGGCTGGAACTGGCTGCTGGAGGAAGGGTCCAGGGATCCTAAATCTGGTCAGAACTCCTTCCCCCCCCTCTCCCCACCCTCCCTTCAGAAAGGAAAGACGAGGCCTCAGGTTCAACTGAGGTGCACCTGAGGTGCGAGACGAGGGCAGGCTTTGGAGGGTCCTCACCACCTGTGTCACTGCCCCGGGGCAGTGGTGAAGGGCAAGACAGCACCGCAGGGCCACATGGGTCCTGTCGACTGTGTCTGCAGCTCTGGCTATTTGGGCCGGGGCTGTGGTGCCGTGTGGTCTGAACAGTACATTTGAGCATCAGCCGTGGCACGGTCGCCTTTGGGACCCACGGCAGCATGTGGGGTGGGACGGGGTGGTTGGCAGGTGCAGCCTCCTGGGACAGAGCCAGTGCTGAAGGCTCAACCCTGGCTCCAGTGGGCAAGTGGCGTTGGGTCTCAGCATTTAACGCAGAAGAGAGAAGCTAGGAGGCGGCTGGTTTTGCACAAGTATTGTGAACTAGCTGATGTGGTATTCTCTTTAGGGTCAGATTTTTATTAAACAGAACTCTTCTGCTTGCAAGTGACAAAAAGTCAATTTAAAATGATTTTAATGGACAAAATGAATGTATTAGCTGTAATGTCTGGGGTTTTTCCAGCTTCAGGGGTGGCTAGGCCTAGGTGCTTAAATCATTGGATCCTGTATCTTTTTTTCTTTTATCCAGTTTTCCTCCAGGTGGCTTCTTTATCAGGCAGGTACGAATGAGGGTTGGATGACCATCCACTGTTCCGGACGGGGCTTTATCCTGGGCTGATGCTTCTTGTCTTTGATTGGCCTAGTTTCTTTCCATCACCGTCTCCCCTTGACCCCAGCCAATCACTATGCTCTGTGCCAAGGCCTGACCTGGGGCTCCTGCCTCCTCTGAAGCAGGGCTGAGAGGGCAGGCTGACTACACCTCTGGCCTAGGAGAGGTCTGAGTGGGTCCCCAGCAGGAAAGCAGGGTTCTTTGACCAGAGAGGACATGGATATTGGGCAGGTGTACCAGCTAAGACAGGGCACAGCTGCGGGAACAAAGATTCCCAGCACGTTTTGCCTGCCGCGGCAGAATCTGCAAGCTGCTCCCATGATCTGTCCCCTCTGCCCTGGCTTAAAGCAGGATGTTTCCGCCTCACCTGGTGGCTCTGGGTTGGCAGGTAGCTCACCTCCATGCCATTACTTAGGGACCCGGACTTCCTGTGTCTGCTGCTCTGGTTCCTTGTCAATATGTGCTTCGTTGGAGCTGAGCATCTGGGTTTCGGCCAGTAAGAGAATTGTCGCGGTTTGGTTTCCTCCAGAAGCTGCTTCTGAGGTGAGTTCAAGGTCAAGTTGCTGGCTTAGGAGGTGATCCCAGGAAAGAACAGATGTAGGGTGTGGGGAGTGGGACAGGAGAAGGAAGACAGTACAGGGACCCTAACTAGGAAAGTTGGGCTTCCCCCGGTGGCACAGTGACAGAGAATCCGCCTGCCAGTGCAGGGGATGCGGGTTCGATCCCTGAGTTGAAGATTCCCTAGAGAAGGAAATGGCAACCCACTCCAATATTCTTGCCTGGGAAATCCCCTGGACAGAGGAGCATGATGGGCTACAGTCCATGGTGTCGCAAAGAGGGGGACATGACTTAGCGATTGAGCATGCACACACAAATACAACCAGGAAAGTTACTGGTGGGCAGTCAGTCCCAGCGGGGGGTCTCTGGGAGACAGTTGCCCACAGGAGGGGCACAGCAAGCCATTGTCCACTGGCTCTGCATGCCTGGGGTTTGGTTGAGGATGTTGGCATGGGAGCGTTCATTTCTGGGCCTTTCCATCTTGCCCTGTGCGCTGACCAGGCATGCCTCAAGTGCCAAGAAAACCCCTCAGGCAGAGCCTGAGGGCTTGGCCATGAGCAATGTTAATACACCAAGTACAGCAAATGCTGAGGGGACATGGATGGGGCGGCACTGGGTCTGGTTCAGGTGTGGACAGGTCCTACCCATCCTCTGAATCGGCTGGCCAGAAATGGCACATAGCCCAGTCATATTCCAGGATGAGGACTTCGCCATGGGGGTTGCGGGGGAGGGAACACAGTTTCTGAGCCACAGGCTCTCGTAGGCCAGGGCAGAGGGGACAGATCATGGGAGCAGCTTGCAGATTCTGCCGCGGCAGGCAAAATCAGCTGACGACCACCCGAGCCTTTGTCCCCTCCTCCCACCTGTTTGCTTGTCCTGCTCTCAGCCAGTTGTCAGGAAATCCTGCTACAGCATCCAGGATCAGGATTTAGGGCACTGGTTCTCAGGTTGGCAGCCGTGGAAACTTAAGTCCATAGTGGTGAGGATGGATATGGATGAACTTTTGTTATCTTCTGCCCTCATCGGAATCCATCCATTAGCCCGTACGAAATTAGTCTAGGTCAGGAAGTTCTCTGCTGTTGATTGATCTTCGGTCAGCACTGAGAATGGAAACGAATTCTTGTGCTCATCAGAAGTGCCTCCTGGTGGTTTTTTTTGGAAAGAGGGATCTGTTATCACCCATGTGCTGTATGTGCTTGATGTCCTAGGTTGGGTTCCTTGAAGCAGAACCTGAGACCGGGAATCGAGGGCATGTGTTTTACTGGGGGAGGCTCTCAAGAGAAACCGGGAAGGAAGTGAGGGATCCAGGTACAACAGAGAGAAACCAGGTGAGGATGTGGGTGCAGCTGGAGTCTAGCCGCAGCCTGACCTCAGGAGCCACAGACGGAGTCTCACCTTGAGGCTGAGGGAGGCTGTTGGCTGTGGCTTATCCCTGGGAAGTGGCGGGGAGGCAAGACCACTGGGCTGTTAAGCAGCCAACACTCTTGGCATCCAGGGGTGGTTCACGTGGCGGTTTCCAAGGTGAGGGAGGGAAAGATCATAGGAATGGATTCTTAGCTGTAAAACCGATTGAGGTCCAATATTTATGTTTTGATAAGGGACCTCTTTTGGAGCTAAAGGAGTGAATCACTTATTGCAAATTATCTTGTGTTTGGGAGAGAAATAAAAAATACTTTTAAATGTATGCAGAGACAAATCCTTCCCCCACACGTCTCTCATCTGCCAAGCCTCTCCTCTACCATCCATCATGATCAACCACTGTTTGTTAGCTTCTTGGGAAACTTCTGGAGTTTCTTTACTCCTATAGAAGCAAATACGAACACATGTGTCCTTGTTCTCTACCGTTGTTTTTTAAAATTAACATATAGCATCAGGCATACTCTTTGGAACCCTGCGTTTTTCTTTATTTTTTATTGAAGTATAGTTATATCACAGTGTTGTGTTAGTTTCTGGTGTACAGCAAAGTGACTTACTTACACATATACATATTCTTTTTCATATTCTTTTCCACTACAGTTTATTAAAAGATTGAATATAGTAACCTGTGCTATGTAATAGGACCTTGTTGATTTGTCATTTCACATATGTGCAGACATATCTGTAGGATAAATTCCCAGAAATGCAATTGTTAGGGCTAAGGATAGACCATAGCATTAATCAGTATGGCCCAATTCCCCAACACAGAGATATACCAATTTGATTAGCAGTCTCACAAACAAAGTGTGAGATTGCCCTCTCCCCACACCTTACTGACCTTGTTTTGCCATGGTTTGGGATTTGGACCAAGCTGATAGGGGACAAATAGTTTCTCAGTGTAATTTTGTTTTGTTGTTATTGTTCAGTCACTAAATCTTGTCCAACTATTTGCAGCCACATGGACTACAGCATGCCAGGCCTCCCTGTCCCTCACTGTCTCCTGGAGTTTGCCCAAGTTCAAGTCCACTGAGTCAGTGCTGCTATCTAACCGTCTCATCCTCTGCTGCCCCCTTTTCCTTTTGACTTCAATGTTTCTCACTATTAGGATCTTTTCCAATGAGTTGGTTCTTCCCAGCAGGTGGACGAAGTATCAGAGCTTCAGCATCAGTCCTTCCAATAAATATTCAGGGCTGATTTCCTTTAGGATCGACTGGTTTGATCTTGCTATCTAAGGGACTCTCAAGAGTCCAGCACTACAATTCGAAAGTATCACTTCTTCGGTGCTCAGCCTTCTTTATGGTGCAATTCTCACATGTTTTGTTTCACATTTTTCTTATTCTGTGTGAGAGAAAGAGGTTGCATGCTTTTCGTTTGGTTAAGCCCTGTTTGTAATTCCTTTCCCCATGAACTGTCTGAATGCCCATTTTTCTGTTGGGATGTTGGCCTTTTTTTCTGTCCAACCAGTAGAAATTTGTTTGTTTGCTGATTTTCTCCCAGATCATCATTCATCTTTCAATTTTGCTCATGCTGGCTTTTCCTGGCCAAGCAAAAGTTTTGTGATGTTTCTGTAGTTTGAATTGATCCATCTTTTTCTTTTATGGCTGCTGGAGTGTGAATCGTAGTTAGAAAGGCCTTCCTACTCTAAAGTTGTATCCGAATTCTGTCATGCTTTTTTCTAGGACTTTAATGGTTTCATTTTATCGCGTATAAATCTTTGATCCGTTTGGACTATTTCCTGGCGTATAGTGGGAGGTATGGATCCAACTTTATCATTTTCCAGATGGCTGACAAGAGATATTTTTTAACAGGGAGCTGGTCCAAAACACACCAGAGAACGCTGTCTTCAGGAAAAGGTCTTATGCCTCGGCAGAAGGTATTGCGAATTATAGTGAGGAGCAGTTTTCTTTAATTAGCAGAGATTCGTGTGTTCAACGAATATTGGCTGAGTGCCCACTGTGTGTGCGGTACTAAATACCAAGGCTGGAAGAAATGGACCCAAGTCCTTGCCCTCCAGGAGTACAGTCTCTCTTGGAGGAAGACAGATGAGAAATAAGCAATAAACATATACTTTTTGGGGGGCCACGCTGTGTGGCTTGTGGGATACTAGTTCCTGGATCAGGGATTGAACCCAGGCCTATGGCACTGAAAGTGCCAAGTCCTAATCACTGGACCACTAGGGAAGTCTCCTATGTTACATAGTATAGAGAAGATCCGAATTGGTGTTCCATTGCTATGAGCATAAACATCGTGGCAAACTTGGCTCAGGGCGGGGGCGGGGGGGCAGGAAAGGGGACAGGGCACAGCGGCGGGGACGGCCACCCCCTCCACCGTGGGGAGTCTGGGCCTCGGGCCCATCTGAAGGCTGGTTCTCTTGAGCATCTGGTACCTGATGCTGGCTGTCGCCTGGGGCCTGGATCCCCCTCCCTGTGTGTCTCTCCTCATTGTCTCTCTGTGGGTTTCCTCCGACGTGGTGGAAATGTGCAGGGAGCATCAGGCTGCTGTCTCCTGTGATNAAGGCTGGTTCTCTTGAGCATCTGGTACCTGATGCTGGCTGTCGCCTGGGGCCTGGATCCCCCTCCCTGTGTGTCTCTCCTCATTGTCTCTCTGTGGGTTTCCTCCGACGTGGTGGAAATGTGCAGGGAGCATCAGGCTGCTGTCTCCTGTGATGAGGGCTGCCTCCAGAGTCCTGCTGGGTCACTTCTGCTACATCTTCTGTCAGAGGCAAGTCCCTAAGGCCGGTCCACAATGAGGGGAGGGAAATGAGTCTTCCCCTTTGGTGGAAGGATGGTTCTAGATGAGCTAATGAGAACCATCCATGTCTCTCTGTGGCCGTTTTTAGGCAATGAAATCTGCCATCTACAGCAAGGACGGTGGGACAAGGGAAGACAGAGGGACAGGGAAAGACAGAAAAGGTGGGGAGTTTAGGTGTTTTGTGTTGGAGAGGTGGGTGGGGACATGTGGCCTGGCGAAAGTGAGGGCAGAGAGGAGAGCCCGAGGCTGGGACAAACATGCACTCAGCCCAGTGTGTCTGAGAGCAGGGGCTGAGGAGGTCTGGGCGAGTGTAGACAGGTCAGAGGTTGGGCGGCAGGCAGCCACTGCAGGCTGTTGCAAAGACGGCAGCTTTTCTCCTGAATGAGTTGGGAGACCATTGAGAGTTCTGAGCCGAAGAGAAAAGTGATCTCAGGTTGGAGCAGGCTGGTTGTGGCTGCTGTGGAAACAGATTTGGAGGCGGGAGGCTTGGGTGGAGGTGGGGAGACCAGCTCGGAGGCCACTGCAGAAATAAAGGCAGGACATGAGGAATGTTTGGACCAGGGTGATAGTGGAGGAGGTGGTGAGAATGTCTAGATGCCGGGTTATATTTTTCAGAGTGGAGCTAACTGGGTTTGTTGATGAATTGGATGTGGGTTATCGTCAGACCATACATCTTTCTTTGTCTGGGGCAGTTTCAGTTTAAATATGAATGACACGATCGTCACCCTAGAGTCAAGGATGACTCCAGAGTTTTTGTGTAAGAGTCGAAGTGCCATTTACTGATCTGAGGATGACCAAGCATGAGGAGTTAGGTCCGGGGAGGTCTGGAGTCAGGAATTCTGGTTTGGATCTTTTCAAGTTGATGAGATGTCCAGGAGTCTGGGAAGGTGAGAGCTCTGCCTCGAGATTGGAGTTGGATAGGGCAGCCTGAGCCTTGCTAGAGCAGAGAGGGTGTGAAGACATGAGGCTAGACGCCAATGTTCCAGGGAAAAGAAATGCTGTAGGTTTGTTCATGGGCCTGTGGGCAGGCCAGCGTAGGGGTAGGGAGTGAAGGAGGGGTCAGCCACAGGGACTATGGAGCTGCCACTGGAAAGGAGGGATGCGGTGGGGTGGGCACAGCTTCACAGGTATTTTCTATCACATTTTCTCTCACAAGTAGGTGAGCACCTGCTTGTCCCTTCGAATGGAAATCTTTCCCAGATGTGTGTACTTCCTCATCTTAAATGGAAGACGGTGAACACAATCTGACCTGTTATGAGTGACCCGGTCACTTTTTAAACGTCACCTGCTGTCACACCATTTATGGGCAAGGCTTCCCGAGCCACCATGGCCCATGGGCTGCTTGTCTCCACGCCCTGCAGCCCAGGAGGCCACACCTGCCCTGGCTTCACTTTCTTCATGTCCTCTCACCACTCCTCTACCTTTAACCCAGGACTCTCTAGGCTGTGATGGTTGGTCTGAGGACTGGCTTGTGGGGCACACTGGGGTCACAGGTGAAGTGGAAGCTGTCCTGTGACCTGCAGTCTTCATTGAGCCTATTTCCAAGGCTATTTTCTTTACTTCTTCACTCCCCCTGGATAATTGCTTACTGGAAGGTGACTGAGATAAATGGAGTGAACTATTAATATAAGAGCTATTCTGTTGCCAAGTTAATTTAGTTGTTCATTATTTNCGGGGGGGGGGGGGGGGGGCGGAGGGGGGAGAGAGAAGGTGGAAGCGACGGGGGAGGGAAGAAGGGGAGGATGATGTGGGCAGGGACAAAATGGCCATACCATTGAAATGTTCCCAGACCAGCCCCAAAGCTGGTTTTCTTAACTTTCCAGAGGAGGAATGAACCTGTGCACTCAACCAGTGCCTAGGGGTCAAGGGGCAGCGAGGTGCTATGGATCAGACCTCCTGCCTGGTTCCAGTAGCTCCTGGGGCTGGGGTAAACTCCTGCCACAGTGGCTCTGGGGAGATCCGGGTCCTTCCTCTCACCCCTCCAGGCATGGGGGGGAACCCTGAAAACCACCCCACACTCCCTCCCCGCCAGCTCCCCTTTTGCTCCATCTCAGTCTCAGGCTGACTTTCTCGCTAACGTCCCAGGTGAGGACATGCAGGTGGCTGCAGGTCACTGCGCTCAGCACTCACAGGCAGCGAAGGAGATACTGATGCCACCAGTGCCCCACCACCACTCAAGGGCACTAAGTATGTTCCGGAGCTCCTCATGCTCCAGCCTTGGCCCCAGTGCCAGACTCAAGGAGGGTGGACGCCGGCAGGCCTGACCCCGGAGGCCAGAGCATCTCCATGGGAACGCCCTGGCCACCAAGAGTGTCTGTGAGCCTGTCCATGCTTAGCCCAGCACCTCTGCCCAGCTCACCAGGCATGTGTTTACCTTTACCCAGTGCTCAAGATTCGCTTCTTCAAACCCACCCACTAGTATAAAACATCGACCCCCAAACAACCTGAAGTCAAAGGTCCCATGATAAGCCCTAGACAGGGAGCACCAGGTTAGCACTCTCCCGTTGCATTCTGAGCCGGATAATTCCACAAGGATGTTCCCTTTATTAGAATAATTCAGGCTGATGCTTTCAGAATAACAGAATTCGTTTTCCTTGCTGGAGTAGCATTTCAAGTGGAAGTACTTTTATTTCAAGGCACCATATCAATCTCTCCAAGGGTGTTTCTCTCAGAACACCCCTGCCTCCATGTGTGAAAATCCTAAAAACAAAACAAAAACGAAAACTAGACCCAGACGGTGATCACAGCCCTCCACAAGCTTCCATTAGTGTGATAGCGTTCCTGAGGGCCCAGGTGACAGGGGCCTGATGCCACTGTTATCAATGACAGTATTGGCACGGAGGCCCCAGTGAGGCCCCAGGACAGAGAGATGAACAGACCACTTGGACTCTGGAAAAGCACGTGGGGCAGGGGACCTCCAAGACCAGGAATCCGTGGACACGTGGCAGAGTTGGCATCCACGCCCCTCTCCTACTTCTCCTCCTCCTCACTCAGGTTGGTGTTTCCCTGCAGCGAGGATGTCATCTTGTTTTGCAAGAGAGCTGCCAGTTTCTTGGATGTCTTTTTGAGAAACGCGCTGCCCGGATGGGCACCGTTCACGTGCAGGTACAGGTCCTCCTGGGTGGGGCCCGTGTAGCCGCAGTCCTCGCAGACGTACAGCTTATCCCGGCGCTGCTTATAGGCGTACTGCTGCTGCACCCCGTGGATCTTCTTCAGGTGGGACTCCAAGGAGCAGCGCTGGGTGAAGGCTTTGTGGCAGACATCACACTTGTAGGGGCGAATGCCTGCAGGGGCGAGGGGCAGACACAGAACCAGTGGGTCAAGGCCAAGCCAGAGCCTCCCACCTATGAGGCCATTAACAGTCATCCCATACAACCCAATAGCAAAAAGCCCCCCAAATGATCCGATTCAAAAAACATGCAAAGGAACTGAATAGGCATTTTTCCAAAGAAGACATCCAAAGGGCTGAGAGACATAAGGGAAGATGCCCAGCATCACCGATCATCAGAAAAGTGCAAACTGCCACCACACAGATAGGAGAGCCAACTCATTGGAAAAGACCCTGATGCTGGGAAAGATTGAAGGCAAAAGGAGAAGAGGGTAGCAGAGGATGAGACGGTTAGATAGCATCACCAACTCAAAGGATATGAGTTTGAGGAAACTCTAGGAGATAGCGGAGGACAGAGGAGGCTGGCATGCTGCAGTCCATGGGGTCACAAAGAGTCAGACATGACTTGGCAATTGAACAAGATAGGAGAAATCACCTCACACCTGTCAGAATTTCTATTATCAACAAGACAAGAGGTAACAAATGCTGGAGAAGGTTTGTGGAGAAAAGGGTACCCTCATGCACTATTGCTGGGAATGTAGATTGGTGCAGCCACTGTGGAGAACAGGGTGGAGCGTCCTTGAAAACTTAGAGACAGACCTTCCATATGATCCAGGAATCCCACTATCCGTATTTATCCAAAGAAAGTGAAAACAGGATTTCAGGAAGCTATCTCCACACCCATGTTCACTGTAGCGTTATTCACAACAGCCAAGATACGGAAACAACCTAAGTGCCCCTCAACAAATGAATGGATAAAGGAGATGTGGCACATATCTGCAATGGAGAATCATTCAGCCAGGACAAAGGAGGAGATCCTGCCACTTGCAACAATGTGGATGCACTTGAGGACATTACATTCAGTGAGATGAGCCATACAGAGGAAGACATAGTGTGTGGTATCACTTAGATGCAGTATAGTCCAACTCCCCCGAGAAACAAGAGGAACACACTTGTCAGGGGCTCCTGGGTTGGGGAAATGGGGAGAAAAAAGGAATCACCATAACCAAGGATGAAGAATATGAGGAAAATGGTTAAGGCAGAAGACAAAATTGTCCACAGAGCAAACATAATAAAAACAGACGCAAACAGCAAAACTCTACCGCCTGGCTTTAAGAGGAGGTACTCTAACCTTCTCACTTGCCTGCCCTAATGTTTGGGTTTCAGAGTGGGAAGAGTAAGCCGTGCTTTTATTTTAGTCTGGGTTTTCCTGGAAAAGGAGGTATTTGGAAGGTGCCTCCAGGAAGGGAGATCCCAGGAACAGTGTGAGGTGACTCCCCACCTTCAGGGCAGGGAGAAGATGACAAGGTGGTGGTGGTGGGGGTCATCCAGTCAGTGGGCAACCAGGGTTCAACTGGTCAAGCAAGGTAGGGGACAGAGGAGAACACACATCTCCGAGTCACCCTGCCCCTCGGGAGCTGGGGTCTTTGTCCCTCTGCTTAGGCAGCACCCCTGGAGACCGCCCTTGGTGGGTGGGGCTCTCTCTCCCCAGCAGGTCCCGCCTGTCTGGAGGTGGGGGTGGGGGCCTCCAGCAAGAACACCCGCAGTGGTCAGCTTCGACGTGGACAGATGTGCTCAGAAGTGACAAGGGACAGGGGCTGGGGCAGGGCACTGATGGCATTAGCTACAGTCAGGAAAGCATCTCCAACCTAGATCTCATGCTGACTTTAAATCTGGTCTACTATCAGGGGCCTGCTTCCTGGCTGGAGAAGCCACAGGTATGATACAGAGCAAGAAGCTCAGCAATCAAATGACAGTCACCCCCACACCCCCACGGGTACCCCACTGGGTGAGATGGAGCTTCTAGAAGTCCAGAGAGGTCCATGGAGCAGAGGAGGCTGCAAGTAGTTAGACCATCTCATGGCCTGGTGGCCAGGAGGACCACTTCCCACAGGAATCCTCAAAGCTTTAGGCTCAAAACTGAAGAATATGCAAAACCATCAGTCAAGATAAGTATTTTCAAGGACTTCCTGGTTGGTACAGTGGTTAGGACTTGCACTTCCACCACAGGGGACATGAGTTTGATCTCAGGTGGGGAACTAGGGTCCTGCATGCCCCGTGGTGCAGCCAAAAAAAGAAAAAAATTGTTTGAGTTGCTGAAAAAATGGTGAAAATTAAAATTCACACTCTAAAGTGCTTATTTGACTTATACAACTATGAAATTTATTACGATTCTACTATCCTAGCTTTAATGGAAGCAAAAGATATCTTCAAAATCTACTTTTTTTGCTTAACAATATTCTGAGGGTACCAGTCAGAATGGCAATCATTAAAAAGTCAACAAATAAAAGTCACCCTACAGAGGGTGTGGAGAAAAGGGAACCCTTCTACACTAACGGTGGGAATGTAAATTGGTGCAGCCACTATAGAGAACAGTATGGCGGTTCCTCAACAAACTAAAATAGAGTTACCATATGACCAAGCAATCCCACCCTGGGGCATATATTCAGACAAAACTATAATTCAGAAAAATGCATGCACCCCAATGTTCACAGCAGCACTATTTACAATAGTCAAGATATGGAAGCCACCTAAATGTCCATCAACAGATGAATGGCTAAAGATATGGTGCATATAGACAATGGAATACTACTCAGCTATTAAAAAGAATGAAATAATGGATGTCATTTGCAGCAACATGGATGCAAGTAGAGATGTTCACAGTAAGGGAAATAAGTCACACAAAGACTAATATCATATGATATCACTTATATGTGGGATCTAAAAAGAACATATAGTTAAAGTGACTCAATTGTATCTGACTCTTTGGAACCCCACTAGGCTCCTCTGTCCATGGGATTCTCTAGGCAAGAATACTGGAGTAGGTTGCCATTTCCTTCTCCAGGGGATCTTCCCAACTCAGGGATCGAACCCAGGACTCCTACATTGCCGGCAGATTCTTTACCGTCTAAGCCACCAGGGAAGCCAAAAAAAAAAGAACATATATGTACAACTAAGTCACTTTGCTATACAATAGAAATTAATACAACATTATAAAACAACTATACTTCAATAAAAAATAAAAATAAGTAAATAGTCCTGGAGATTTTACCATGGTAGTGTTTACAGACTGATTTCATCCCTTTTTAGCAGCACCACAGTGTTTTGTTGTTCAGCTGCACCCAAATCCCATCTTTTAAAGACTGTAGAGATTAAGGAAGCACTGCTGCAGCCCACACCCTTGCGTCGCATTATTGCCTTTTACAACCGGGTACTGAGGTGTGGTCCACCCCACATCACATCACCTGAGAGCTTGTTGGAAGTGCAGAGCCTCGAGTCCCCACCTAGACCTCCTGATTCAAGCGAAAGCAGTGGTTCTCAAATTTGAGTCCAAAACAGAATCACCTAGATAGAGGGCTTGTCAAGACACAGATTCCGGGCCTCCCACCCTCACTGGCGATCCTGGTTCTGGGGTAGGGCCAAGAACCTGTATTTTCTAGCTGGTTCACAGGTGATGCTGAGGCTACTTATGCTGAGGTCTAAAGCGATGCCAGATGAAGCCATAGGACAGCACTTGGGGTGTCTGAGGCAGACATGCACCCCAGCCTTTTCCCCAAGGTTCCAAGTCCCCAGTTCCTTACTGGTGCTTCCTGGAGAGCTATATCTGTTTATGAAGTTACACAGATGATAAAGGAAGTCAAAATGGGGAAAAAAAAAATACTCCCCACCCTCATTCAACCACCTGAACAAATTGAATGGCTTCCACTATTCTTCCACATCCAGAAGCCTCCATCATTGCCTTTACACTCAGTGTGAAAAAAATCCCATCAGCTCAGTGTTGTGGTGGGGTGTTCCTCCAGCCCACCCAAGCAGAAGGCAGGTCTGTATTATATCCTGCTGGTTCCAGAAAAACTGCCAAAAGAAACTTCATTATAATGCTCAGCACTTGGCATATAATAGGTGCTCAGTAAATTATTTTTGAAAGAATGTATGAACCCTTCTGGCCCAGGAAAAGAAAGGAAGATCCCCTGGAGGAGGAAATGGCAACCCACTCCTGTATTCTTGCCTGGAGAATCCCATGGACAGCGGAGCCTGGCAGGCTACAGTATGGGGTCGCTAAGAGTCAGACACAACTGAGCAACAAACACTGTCACTGTCAATCATCTTTCAATGAATGAATGAATGAACCCCACTGGCACAGGAAAGGAGAGGTCAGTCACATCTTGGGGGCTAGTTTTCTACAAACGTAGGGGCTATGATGAGACCTGCCCCAAAGGAATACACCATGTAGGTTGCATGTTTGGGCCACAAGGGGCTTTGTGCTACCCAGGCCTCTGGGCCCACATGGCAGCTGGCTTCTACCACCTCTGGCCAATCACGAATCACCCTGATTTCAAACCTGAAGCTCATCAAGACAAATTCACCCAGAGACCAGCTGCTCCTTTCAGGAGGGATCAGAAACAGCCCGCGACTATTTTAAAACATCCAAACTCAGCCAGTGAGGAAACCAGCACACTTGCACCAGCTTTAACCTGGAGCAATGACTCCTGGATTCTGGAAGTGGGGGCTTTTCCCACCCTACTTCTGGAGGTCCCTACCCCATGGTGGCCTGAGAAGGGGGGTAGATGGGGCTGCACTGCTTGTCCTGAGCCCTTCCCCTCGGACAAGTCCACATGCAGAGTCACGTCTCCTTCCTCTCTTCATCCAGCTGNTTCCCACCCTACTTCTGGAGGTCCCTACCCCATGGTGGCCTGAGAAGGGGGGTAGATGGGGCTGCACTGCTTGTCCTGAGCCCTTCCCCTCGGACAAGTCCACATGCAGAGTCACGTCTCCTTCCTCTCTTCATCCAGCTGCTCAGCTGAATTGTACGGGCACCATACCCAGCGTAGACTGGATGGCAAGGGCGAGAGGGTATCGGAACCCTGAATCGTGTGGATAACAGAGGTGGGGAGGGGGAGACAGAAGGCCCCCACACCTTGTTACTGCAGTTAATCCTGCCTTCTGCAAACCTGCTCCCCCCACCCCATGACCACATTCACCCCTCACTCACCGGAACAAGCAGACCCTGTCACACAGCAGCTGCCTCTCGATGACTCTGGGCCTGGGAACAAGTTCCTGCNTGTCCACAGCGGTTATACCGCTTTTACTGTCATTCTTTGGGCCAAAAACAAAAACAAGCCTCCTGTCTCCCTGAGGGCAGAGGAGAAGCTAACTCCTGCGGATGCGCAGTGAAAGCACATTTGTGCAGCAGATAACATTCAAAACCAACCAAGAAACCCTACTCGCAATAGACTTTGACCTCTGTGACCTGGGGTTGAAGGAGCTTTCAGTAACTGAACATGAAGTGATCAGCTTTCTTGATGGGGTTCTCCAAGACACAATAGCAAAAGCTATCCATAACACACAGCAAACTCACCCTGTGGGCCGTGTGCATGGGAATGTGGCTATCTCAGCACACATCGAGTTCATATTCAAAGGGGAACATTTGAGAGCCGAGTCCCACAGCTATTACCAGCTTCCAGTAAGTTAAGGAAGAGGCCATGGGTATGGATCACTTAGCTGCCGGCAAAGGCTCCTGGATGAAGCTGAGCAGGGCAGTTCCTGCTCCAAGGATCAGATAAAGAGTTACTGCATTCTGAACATTTATAGAAAAAGGATCTGTCCTTCCAAAAAACAGGCTGCACTAATTCACTGTAGTTTGAACATTCTTATCAAATGAAAGGAAACAGATCGGAGGCGAAAACTTATTGGTTCCCAAACCACCTGGCGATATTTGCACACGTCCCAAGCTGTGCTGCCCTCGCCTGGAGACCTTTCTTTGCCCCTTTACAAAGAGCAGGCCCAGCTGCTCAAGGCAAGCCTGTCTCTGGAATTTCCCTGGATGGGAGCTTGGAGGGGAAGCAGAACTGTGAGCACACACACAGGCTTCTGACCCGACCAGCTTGTGACTTAATAAAGATGCCACCCGATGCAGGGCTTCCTACCGAACAAGCCTGCAGTGTTGCATCCGCCGGCTGAGATAGTCCCACTGCGCGCCCCGCCAGGAACAAAACCACAATTCACTTTGGCTCACTTGGTCAAAAGCTCAGACCTTCGAATCCTAATCCGGGAAAAACAAAACCTTCAAAGGATGTGCTGTCAGGGAGGAAGAACAGAGCTGTGTCCAGCGAGGAGCAGCGCCTTGCTCCTTTCTGACGAAGTGCGCGCCCACTGCCTCCTTGGAGCTGCCAGTGTGGCCATCACAGGCCCTCCCTCAGGTGGAAGGGGAACTACGCTTGCAGAGACAAGTCAGACCTTACCGACCTTGTGCAACCAGGCGCTCGGTGAATTTGCCTAAAGCAACTCTTGCCACCTCCCAGGCACGATTCAGCACCTTCTTGGGCTGACAAGTCTACTTTTTCTTTGCCTCAAAAACTTGGTGATCAGAGAGTTGCTGTGTTCCTGCAGCAGGAGGGAGGCTTCTCAAGCTCGAAGGCCATACCCAGTTTCTGCCAAATATCGCCATCCCAGGACGACAGACGAGGCTGCCAAACAGATAAGGTGGCAGGCAGACATGCCCACGAGGCTGCAGTGCCCTAGGCTTGCATCCAAGTCAAGGGCCAGAGGGTCCCAGGGAGGGCATGGCAGACTGGAATGAAGGGATCCGGCTGCCAGAACAACAGCCCCCCACCGTCAGACCCCTCGGGCTTCTCTGCCCAAGTTGCAATGTCACCCGAGTTTCCCGCTTCCTGGCAGGCAGCTCCTGGAGCTCTGGTTGACCTCCATCCCCCATGGGGGAGGCATGGCCAGTCCAGCACAGCCCCAAGGAAGCAAGGAGTGTGCTGCCCCTAGGACCAGCCTCCCCAAGTAGATGCCAGTGTCCTCCAAGCTTCCTCACTCCAGAGTCCGCATCCACGTGCTGCCCCCACCTTACCCCCACCGTCTCCAGAGACTGCAAGTCTGCTGGTTTCTAGACCGTTTCAAGCCCGACAGAGAGCTCCTCCACGCAGCAGTGCCTCTGCGCCTCTCCACTTCAGCCAGCGCCTCCCTATTTTCCACGGCACGGTCATCTCCTCCCCCTTTCTCCCCTTCCTCCTCGCTCCTCATTCTTCTCCCCCTCCTCCTCTTCCTCTTCCAAAGGCTGCACCGAGTTCCACCTGCGCCGTTCTCCGTCTGTCTCCTGCCCCATCCTTCCTGGGGCTACTGTCCCCTCGCGGTCAGACGACAGTCATCCCTCTTCCCGCAGATGCTGAGCAGTCTCCTCCTTCACCTGCCCAGCCCTCCCGAGTCCCGTCTCCACAGCTGAGGTGACTCTTCCTTAGGACAACACCATCCAACCACCCCTGGTGCAAACCGCTCCACGGTGCCCCTCGCCTGCTGAGTGAACCCCAGACTTCTCCACTGCGATGCCACCATCCCAGGCTACCTCTGCCCCACTCCCAGGTCAGCCAGGCTGGGGTCACCTGAACCCCAGGGCCCTGCAGATAGGCCAGGCTCCTCCATCTGGACGGTCCCACCCACGAGTCCCTCATCAGTGAGTGCAGGAGTGAGGTCCTGCGGGAGAGCCACAGGACTCGACTGCGGGCCTGGGCCAGGGTAGGGGTGGGGGTCGAGGGATGAGGGGGACACAGGACCCCGGAGGAGTGACAGGGAGAGGTGACCGCACCCAGGCTCCCGTCTCCACACCACCGTTCACCACGTGACCGTACACCATGCGCTCAGCGTCCTGCACCTCCACGTCCTGCTCCGAAGCAGGGAGAACAGGCTCCTGCACAGACGCAGTGACTTGCTCTTCTCCTGTCTCTTATACACATCTAGATGTGTATAAGAGACAGGTGCCAGAGGCTAGGGAGCCCCCCACCCGCCTGTAACACTCCCACGGCTCTGAGCCCCGCAGTCACTGGACTGTTAGCTCTGAGTTTCTGAAAATGTATAAGCCCACTGGGCCCCAAGCACTCTGCATGCATTCAGTTCTCACGACAAGGGCACACGCAGGGTTACCCTCCCCACTGTACAGACAGGAAGACTGAGGCGCTGACAGGCAAGGGATTCTCTTGGGATCACACTGCTGGGAGGCCCTCCTGAGCCACCATGCGCCTCTGCCCGTCCCTAGCTGTCTCCTGGAAACAAAGAACCCCAGGTATCCGGGAGCCAGTGCAGAACTGTCCAGGCTCTGTGCCCTCTGCCGGAGGGTGGGGTCCTCTGACTCATGAGGACATGAGTCAGGAGACCCCTCTGGTGGAGGTTTCTGGCACAGTCTGCCTCGACGTGGGGTCTGGACAAGCCTCGTCTAATACAGTCAGAGCCCCGAGGACGTTCCTCAGTGCTGAGTTCACACGAATCACAGATATGCTCAACATCCCCATGTAACAGAGGGAGAGGCAGGGTCCCGGGGAGGTGAGGGGACTTGTCCAGGCTGGCGGCAGGAGGCCCCGGGTCAGTCTGCTGGGCTCTCAGCATCTTTAGAATCAGGACAGGACTCCTTTGAGCATCTGATGAGGGCACCTTCATGTACGTGCACACGATTTCTGCAAACTGCTGTGACAGGGACCCCAGGTGGAATCCCTGTGATGCCTTCTCTGATCCCCGTGAGCCTCCCATGATAAGGACACTGTGTCTTCTGGGACAAGAATCCCTTTTAATAAAAGAGGAATGAGGAGAGCCCCTCTGCTGCTTCCCTCTGCGTGTGTGTGTGTGCNATTGCTTACTGGAAGGTGACTGAGATAAATGGAGTGAACTATTAATATAAGAGCTATTCTGTTGCCAAGTTAATTTAGTTGTTCATTATTTACTAGGCAGTCCGGCCCCATATGTCTCAATCATTGTTAGATCAGGATGGGGGTGGGGGCGCTGCAGGGAGTGACCAATTAGTTTGCTCACACAAGTATTATTCGTGGGCTTGCACACAAAGCCAACCCAAATCCCTGCCTGTCTGTTCACAGTACATTTTGATTTACAGTAGGTCAGGAAGATTCCCTGGAGGAGAGCATGGCAACCCACTCCAGTATTCTTGCCTGGAGAATCCCAATGGACAGAGGAGCCTGGTGGGCTGCAGTCCATTGGGTCGCAAAGAGTCGGACACGACTGACTGCACATGCACACAGGACAGGGGTAAGAGAAATGAGTAAAACCTGGAGGCATGTAGGGGGTGTTCAGAGCTGTGGAGACATCACCCAGCAGAGGAGGCACACGCAAAGCTGGGGAGGGGAGGCTGCAGGTGAAACAGGGTTGTCCTGGGGCCTTGGTGAGAGTGATGGGGAGTCTGGACCTGAAAGCCCAGGATCCAGCAGCACCGAGACCAGGTGACTGTTGTGGCTTCTGGAGATCACAATTCCCCGATCCCCTTCCCTGGCCTGCAGGCTGCCCCTGACCTCACGGCCCAGAGCTTAGCTCTAGCCACAGTGGATTCTGCTTTCCTCTCACAACCCAAGCACACCTCTGCCTCAGGGCCTTTGCATGCCCTGGATAGCTGCATGCTCACCTCTTCACTTTATTCTGGTCTCTGCCCAAATGTCACACCATCATCAAGGCCTCTGGGTGACCAGCACCCAGTGAACCATGCCCCTCACTGCTCTGTCCCATGCAGCCCCACTTCTACGTGGAATCTGAGTTGGTTCCGTGACTTACCTTAACCGACATGATGTGTCAGCGGTGATGCTGTGCCACCTCTGGAACTATGTCTTAACGTGGCTTGGCAGCTTCTGTTTTTCTTTTTTTTTTAAATAAAATTTTATTTATTTTAAAAATTTGTTATCTTTTGGCTGTGCTGGGTCTTCATCGCTGTGAGGGCTTGCTCTGGTTGTGAGTGGGGTCTCCTCTCTAGTGGCAGTGTGAAGGCTTTTCATTGCAGTGGCTTCCCTTGTGGTGGAGCATGGACTCTAGGGAGCTGGCTTCAGGAATTGTGCCACACAGGCTTAGCTGCTCCATGGCATGTGGGATCTTCTGAACCTGTGTCCCCTGCACTGGCAGGCGATTCTTAACCCCTGAACCATCAGGGAAGTCCTGGCGCCTTCTACTTTTGAATTTGGGGAGCCTTGAGCTGCCACATAAGAAGTCTGACCACCCCGCTGGAAAGGCTGTGGGAAAGGCCATATGGACAGGCCAAGCAGAGAGGGAACAGCCCTGAGACTGCACGCAGAGGGGCTCAGCTCTTTTGACATCCCAGCAGGGGCTGGGCTTCTCATCATCCAGCCGAGATGAAGGTGTGTGAACGAATCACCCGGAATGTTCCCACCCAGTGAAGCCTCATACGACAGGAGCCCCAGGAATACTCTACGGGGAGCAGAAGAACCACCCAGCTGAACCCAGTCAGTCCACAGAATCTTGAATGATAATAAAGTGATTGTTGTCTCCATCACTCAGATTTGAGGAGGCTTGTTATGCGGCCCCATGGAACTGGAACACTGCCTGATTACCACTCAAGACGTGGCCTCTATCTCTGTTTCCTTTCCTCTGTGTTGTTTTTCTTCATGGCACTTAAAACATGACATTTATACATGCATTTGTTTACTGCCTGTCTCTCCCACTGCCCTGCAATCTCCGCGAGGTGGGCATTTTGTTTCTTCTGTTCATCGTGTTATCCCTGGAGCTGAGGACACTGCCTGGTTCATGGTAGGCTCTCAGTACATACTTGTTGAATGGATGAATGTGTGAGGACTCACTCTTCTGAGATTAAAACAGCCTTGGTGAGAATGACCCCTTTCCTCTGAGGAAAAAAACATCCACTGTCTAGCTCGCAAGAACAGAGACATCTTGGTTTGGTCCACCTGCAGCTCTCTGCAGTGGAAGCATAGAGTCCTAACCACTGGACCACCAGGGAAGTTCCAAGAATCCACACATTCTTATTGTGTTCCTGCCACATGGAAGATTGATTGGAAAACTAATAGATAAACATATTTAATAGCAGCTTTAAACATATCCTGTTTTACATCTGGGGGATTGCCTCTGTTCCCAGAGAGGGGACAAGAAGCAGGAGGGAAAGGAAGTTGGAAGAAGGGGCGGAGGCACCAGGCCTCAGGTAGATGAGTGGAGGGAGATGGCCCAGCTGTTCACACCTCCCAGGGCCTTCCCTGCACCCCACACCACGGAACAATCCCTCTGGAGAGGCCTCCTGGGCCCTGGAGTCTGGCCTTCTGTGCCGAGGCTCGAGTCCTGCGGCCATCATGACAGTCCACAGGGTTGCTATTTCGGGTTTCTCCTCGGTTCCATCCGCCTGACGTTTTCTCAACCGGTTCCAAGCCCAGTGCACCATTTTAGCTGACGTGGGGGAGTGTTTCGTGGGGACAGCAGATGGATGGGATGACAAATAGCAGGCTGGCGGGGACAGCTGAGAAGCGCTTTTCCTGTGCAGGAGCTGTAGGATGCACACGTGCCCCGTGTGGTCTGGACGCGCTGGGAGCAGCAGCCTACATGGGGCGGTGGGCAAGCTGCGCCCCGGTCCTTTGCTGCCAAGCGTCTTGTCCGTTCATCCGGTTGACCAGCTCACGACTGTCCAGGCAGCAGACAGGGCTGTAATGTGGTCCCAGGGAAGTTAAAGGGAAAGAGAAGACAGCCCAGGGTTAACCAGAAGCAGGTTACTGCTGGGGGCTCAGGGCACCCTGAAGGGTGGGGAGCTGGCTCTTCATTCACCACGTGTGACCTATTGGCTGAGGGTGGCCCCAGGGGCCTTTAGCCCCATGGAGCTTTGGTCCACCTGCAACACCATGAAACCTGTAAGCCGAAGTTCTCAGCTTCTTACTAAGAAGCCTTAGCTCAAGCTGCTATAACAAAGTACCATAAATGGGGTGGCTTAGAAACAACAGAAATGTATTCCCTCCAGTTCTGGAGGCCACAAGTCCAAGATCAGGGGTCAGCATGTTCTAGTGAAGGTCCTTTTCCAGTTGCAGATGGCCACCAAATTCTCACTGTGTCCTTGAGATGGGGGAGGCAAGCAAGCCGGCTCTCTGGCTTCTTCCTGTAAGGGTACTGATTCCATCACCAGTGTGCCCGCACTTGGTCATCTGTCTATACCCTGTCTCTTATACACATCTAGATGTGTATAAGAGACAGGTATAATATGATATGGAAAGTATACAAATAAAATGAAAACTTAAATATTGGTTAGCTATACTACTCTCTTAAGTGCTTTATAATTTTAGAATTTTGATTTTTTTAATTTTGTCTCTAAACTGTAAGTAGAGTACAGAAGGTTTAGAGAGAGTTGACTTGTGTGATTTTTTTGGACATGGGAAGTTCACGAAAAAGAGATTCCAAGAGAAAATGTAAAAGGGATTGAGTTTTTGAGTCTTGAAAACTGAAAGCTTAGTTTGCTGAGTTTATGTACATAAAAAGTGAATTGAAAGAGACATTAAAAATCATTTTATTGCACACAGTTTTAACAAGTAAAAGAATTGGTCTTAATTTAGGAGAGGCCGATATTTACTTAGATGTGGAGACAAATTTATGACAAATTTTAAACAAAATGCAGGGCATTTCAGCTGAGGGAAATTATACCCTCTCAATATTTTTAGGCTGAGAAGGAAATTTACAGCAATGATAGTCTAGATTTTCAAAACCAAAAGATGTCATAGTCTCCTTTCAGCTTAATAATTCTATAATTTGGAACCATAGCTGCCAATGTTTCCCTTATCTTTAAAGATTAAATGTCTTAGAATCTACTTCTGGAAGACATTGATTCTATATGGGTCAAGAAAGGAAATTAATCACAATAAAGGCAAAAGGATTGGGTCTTTCCTTTTATATCTGAATATTTAATTACTTTAACAAAGAGTTACAATTAACGTGTTTGAGAAAAACAATCTAACAACTTTCTCTTTTGAGAAAACCCAATCTGTAAGAGAACCAGGTTTTACAACATCATCAATCAGGAGGTGCTGCTGCTGCTAAGTCACTTCAGTCGTGTCCGACTCTGTGCGACCCCATAGATGGCAGCTCACCAGGCTCCCCCATCCCTGGGATTCTCCAGGCAAGAACACTGGGATGGGTTGCCATTTCCTTCTCCAATGCACGAAAGTGAAAAGTCAAAGTGAAGTTGCTCAATCGTGTCCAACTCTTCACTACCCCATTGACTGCAGCCTAATAGGCTCCTCCATCTATGGGATTTTCCAGGCAAGAGTACTGGAGTGGGGTGCCATTGCCTTCTCCGAATCAGGAGGTGGTTTGTAGATATTAAGTGACTCCTAGGTGACTAGACATCATGGCACTTCCCTGGTGGCTCAATGGTAAAGAATCCACCTGCAATGCAGGAGACACAGGTTTGATCTTTGGGTCAGAAAGATTCCCTGAAGAAGGAAATGGCAACCCACTCCAGTATTCTTACCTGTGAGATCTCATGGACAGAGAAACTTGGCAGGTTACAGTCGGTGGCATCACAAAAGAGTTGGACACAACTTAGTGACTGAACAAGAGGTAACTAGACTTCATACCCTGGTGTCTCCATCTAGAATTTCACACTTAAAACTGTGAGTTTCTGTATTATGATATTTGATGTCTATTTTTCTTCTTTTTAGTACATCTAGGGAANGCTTAGCTCAAGCTGCTATAACAAAGTACCATAAATGGGGTGGCTTAGAAACAACAGAAATGTATTCCCCCCAGTTCTGGAGGCCACAAGTCCAAGATCAGGGGTCAGCATGTTCTAGTGAAGGTCCTTTTCCAGTTGCAGATGGCCACCAAATTCTCACTGGGTCCTTGAGATGGGGGAGGCAAGCAAGCCGGCTCTCTGGCTTCTTCCTGTAAGGGTACTGATTCCATCACCAGTGTGCCCGCACTTGGTCATCTGTCTATACCAGCAGCTAGCAGGCAGGCTCTCCCTTCCTCTAACTTCACCCCTTTGCCCCCACTTCTTCATGCCTGGCCTCAGGGGCTATCCACACGACTGGCTCTGTTTATACAGTAGTTTACAGATTAAGAAGCAAAGCAACACACAAGTTCGTTCACAATTGGGTCTTATGGCTACTCCATGAGGCACGTAAGAAGTTACCAGCTGCATTCTGCCATTGAGGAAACCAAGGTTTCCTACATACCAACGGATGGGCCCAAGGTTATGTGGCTAGGAAGTGACGGTCCAGGAGGCACACCTGAGATCTTGTCCCACGGTGTGTTCCCCATCTTAGAGCCCCTCAGAGGCCCACAGCCGTCATGAGGGTGGGAGGGGGCCAGACAGGCCATTCTCTCCCTCTGGTCTCTGGTCTGAATGCGGTGTGTTCCTGACAACTCGAGGTCACTCTGTGTGCTGCTCCAAATGACCTGAGCGCACTATGAAGAAGGCCTCTTATCTCTCCAATTATACTAAGAACGAAACCTCTGTAGGCTGTAGCTTTTGGCACTTCTTTAACCAAGAGAAAGTGGGCCTCAGATTTGACCTTCAGAAAGCAAGGGAACTGAGTTAGAATGAAGAGCACTGTTTTATTTCTGTTGTCTTCATTTTACATTGCCTCCTGTTTACAGCAGGTCATAGCTCCTTTTCAGAGTGGTGGTGAGGTACAGTTTGCTTCTGAAATAAATTTCTTCACGTAAGAGAGTGTTGAAAGAAAAACACTGTGTAAATAATTGTCTAAGTGGTCCTTGGGTATGGTGAACGTCCTGGTGGTGGTACAGCATTGACAGAAGTTTAGGAAACACTCGTGCCCAATAGGGATGATACGTCTTCATTACTCACAACAACACAGCTACTACTATCTGTTATGTGCAAGGGACTTTACATTTGTTATTTCTAATCTCTATAAAAACCCTACAAAGTAGTTATTATCTTGCCCATTTACAAACTGAGGCTCAAAGACCTTGTGTAGCATGGTGGACTGTAAAAATAGCCCCATTTCTTCCCTTCCCTGGATTCACACACCTTTGCAAGGTAACTTTTTGGCCTTTCTTTTCAAGAGGTATGAGTTTAACACTGGTATATTTAAAATGGATATCAAAAATGACCTACTGTACAGCACTGGGAACTCTGCTCAATGTTATGTGGCAGCCTGGATGGAGGGGAGTTTGGAGAAGAATTGGATACATGCGTATGTATGGCTGTGTCCCTTTGCGGTTCACCTGAAACTATCACAGTGTTATTAATTGGCTATTTGCCAATACAAGATAAAAAATTTAAAAAAAATAATAAATAAAACAGCAACAAGAAAAGAGGTGGAGTTTATTTCTGTAGCTCTAGACTGTAAACTCCATGTCTGTCTTGTGTCCTTGGCGTCTTGTCCAAGTTGTCACAAAACAGACACTCAGTAAACATTTGTTGGGTGAAGGGGTGAATAAACCTCTAACTCACACCCTGTGCTCTTCTCATCATCCTGTCCTCCATCCTGCCTCACAAAACCCACTCTACAGGCCTGTCTCCTCTAGCCTAGATCTACATATAAAGTGAAAGGAAAGCGAAAGTGAAGTCGCTCAGTCCTATCCGACTCTTTGCAACCCCATGGACTGTAGCCACCAGGCTCCTCTGTCCATGGGATTCTCCAGGCAAGAATACTGGAGTAGGTTGTCATTTCCTTCTCCAGGGAATCTTCCCAACCCAGGGATTGAACCCAGGTCTCCTGCGTTGCAGGCAGACGCTTTAACCTCTGAGCCACCAGGGAAGAGCTCAGATCTACACATACTACCTTTCAAATTGGCAAGCTCACGAGTGAAGCCACAGCCTCTCAGCAAGGAGCTGACCAGAACCAACCAGAATGTCTCGGGGGGCCACTCTGACCCCCCAGGTCTTTTCCTGCTCTTTTCAGGCAGGCTAGTTCCCTTTCATTGTTTGTCCTTCCACTCATCTCTCTTAAAATTGTTCCATGTGACTTTTATCAGCCTCTTTCACTTTCTTGATCTTGCATTCAGCATGCACAGAGTTTCACATCTTGTGCCCACCTGGCCCTTATGTCATGTTCTGTGGTGGTCACCAAGTCTTGGATTTTTAAAAAATTCCCCACCTTGTGTGTAACTGCTGATCGTGGTGATGGATAAAGAAGCACTCACATGTGGGGCAGTTTAATGAGCACGTACATGGATGTACTGAAGACCCCGCATCTGTCAGGTGCTGTTGATGTGTCCTATGAATGGGGAGGCAACACAAACATCTGGAAGGGTGAAGTGACAGGAACAGTAGGACACGACTAAGAATGCAAATGGGTGGTGAAAACAGTGGCTCCGGAGGAGGCCAGAGGAGGGTGGAACCATCACGTGCTGATTGGTGCCAGCTCCAAGGAGGTTGGAACGGATGCTTGTCCAGTACCCCTTCCATCTCCAGCATCACCACACGTTTCCTTGAATTAATTTTCCCGACAGCACTGGGGTCAGAACAGTCCCCGATACCTGATGAGGAGAGAGACACAGGGAAAGGGAGTGACTTGCCTGACACTGCAAGGCTGGACTTGGGTCCAGCCCGCCCAGTGCTGAGGCTCCCCATCTCCGCTCTGCACTGGTCAGGGCAGGCTGAGGTTCAGGTCCAAGCACTTAAAGAGCTAAGGCTCGGTCAAACAAAGGGATGAAGGGAAATTGTTTTTGGCAAAGGCTTCAGTGCAAACAGCAGCTCAGAGACGCGGGAGCCCATGCTATAGACGGGACTGGCCTGAATGGATGTTTCTAATCNCCTGTGGTGGATTCATGTCGATATATGGCAAACCCAATAGAGTATTGTAAAGTCAAATCAAAAAATAAATAAATAAATAAATTAAGGAAAAAAAAAGAAAAAAAATACTCATGGTGAAAAGAAAATTTATTTTTCATTTTGAAATAATTTACATATGAATCAAATTCCAATATGTTCAAGATGTTTGTCAAATACTTTTAAATCAACAAAAGCAAGTGTAGCAAGATGACCATTTTTCTTTGTTGTGTCTGTTACAACAGTGTTTTTGTTACAGGAAATTACTCTCTGTTTCCAGCTAACGATTGGTTTCAAGGAGAATGGGTTTTGCTCAGTTTATTTCTACCCTGGAGAAGTTTCTTATGCATGTGTTTAGAAAATAATTGAGAATTCTTGCTGTTTTTTCCCAAAGATTCTTTTAAGTACACTTCCACAATCACATTTAGGAAGTAAGTAGAAATGGCACAATAAGTCTTTTGTGATACCTACTTAATGGGGAGCAATGCAGTCAACATTTTAACCAATAGAATGATTTAAATATTTCTAGCAGATGAAACTTTGCTGATATTGTTTTCATCTATGAATCATCTGTCTAGTCCTCATCTTATATCATGCTCCCTTTTAAAGTTTGATAGCAAAGCTATATGTTCCATAGTAACTTATTAAAAAATATTTTTAATTAAGATATTGTTGCTTTATGAATTAAATAATAATAAAAATAATATATAAGCAAAATACCTACTACTTTAACTTTCTGGATTTCTTTTCCTATGGTCCAATAACAAGCCATAAGCATTAAAATGCATTAACTGTTTGTTATATGCATGCATGTGTGCTAAGTCACTTCCATTGTGTCCAACTCTTTGCAACCCCATGGATTGTAGCCTGCCAGACTCCTCTGTCCATGGGATTCTCCAGGCAAGAATACTGGATTGGGCTGTCATTTCTTCTTTCATTTATCTATGCATATATATCTTTAATTCTATCATTTATGCTGCAAAGAAATACTTACTATCATAAAATCATCTTGAGTAAATTTATATATATTTCCTTTATAAACATTAACCTTCCACCCAAACAGCATCTGTTATTTGAAATCTCTTTCCAATTTGTTGTATCCTTTCATATTTCTCCAGAAATTTAAAATTCACTAAGCTTTCAAAGTCATTGTCCGCAGATATTTTTCTAATAACCATAGCCATAAAGAAGCATTTTCCTCTCCTAAAATGTCATAGTATTTTATCAGAATTTTTACCAAAATATTTAATGCTTGACCACTTATTGAATAACATTTTGAAGCAGACTTACTCTCTTGTTTTTAAATATGCAAAGAGTAGAAATCTGAATCTACAACTAAATATGATTCCTAAAATATCTTAACATTTGCTTTAATTACTTATTGTTGCTCTTAATATATTGAATTAAAAATTCAATGTTTTTATTTTTTTCCTAACAACTACCTACTCAATTCCATTGTTAAAGTATCTACTTTCTTCCAAAAAAATATTGAGCAAAATGATAACTCAAGGCAGTTCTATATATTTTCTGCCACTTTTTGTTATTAAAATATATTTTGAATTCTAATGATTCAATTTCATATTTGATTTTAATCTGACCCCTGCACTTAGCACATGATTGATCGAGTCAGGTCTTCAGTGATTTGGTGTTCAAGATGAACAAACACTTCATCACTCTTCATATCTATTTATCTCACACCTTCCTCTTCTTGCTTCCAACTTGATTCCAGTTCTGAAGGCACAATACCTCCGGCTTGCAGAGGGCAACTGATCAGACAATGAGATTTGACTTCCCAGGTGGAACTAGTGGTAAAGAACTGACCTGCCAATGTAGGAGATGCAAGAGATGTGGGTTTGATCAGTGGGTTGGAAAAATTCCCCTAGAATATAAAATGGCAACCCAATTCAGTATTCTTGCCTCAAAACGTCCATGGACAGAAGAGCCTGGAAAGCTACAGTCTATGGGATCACAAAAAGTCAGGCAAAACTGAGCAAACACTCACAATGCTACTAAAAGCACAATCAGGGTGCCTTCAGTGGAGAAAGGAGTGTCTGCCATGTGTCCCTGATTGGAATNAACGTCCATGGACAGAAGAGCCTGGAAAGCTACAGTCTATGGGATCACAAAAAGTCAGGCAAAACTGAGCAAACACTCACAATGCTACTAAAAGCACAATCAGGGTGCCTTCAGTGGAGAAAGGAGTGTCTGCCATGTGTCCCTGATTGGAATGGCATTAATATCCTTTGCAATTTGGCTATCTTGCCTTCTGCAGTGTTTTCTTAAGGTGATATTGTCAAACCAAATCAATCATACTTGAGAGGCAACTCATGTGGTTTTTGGGTCTGCCAGCAATTTCAAATCAACAGGCTTTCTCATGTTTTAGGATCTCTTAAATTTGCTAAACATCTTCCCATTTTGTGTATCACAGCACTATTAGACTGTTGGCAATTTCTAAACAAAGAATCTCTTCGATATGGGGCTTTGAAAATTGAGTGACTTTGGAGTCATCGTTGGGCAATATGCTATTACTTGCAGATGCAGGGAAAGTGCCTATCAGTGTTTCACACATGTATGCTACATGGTTTTTGTTACATGTTACAAGAATTAGTGAAAAGTGAAACTCTATTAAATGATCTAACAAAACAGTATCCAGATTTTGTAGGACTCTGATCATATCCAGTTTCATAATCCACAAAAATATGAATCATATATGAAAGTATTTGATGTGATAAAAATTACAACAAACTAGTCAAGGCAGTATTCTTAGGCTTCCCTGGTGGCTCAGCTGGTAAAGAATCAGCCTGCAATGCAAGAGACCTGGGTTCGATCGCCGGGTTGGGAAGATACCCTGGAGAAGGGAACAGCTACCCACTCTAGTACTCTTGCCTGGAAAATGCCATGGATGGAGGAGCCTGGTAGGCTGCAGTCCATGGGGTTGCTAAGAGTCAGACACAACTGAGCGACTTCACTTTCAATTTTCACTTTCATGCATTGGAGAAGGAAATAGCAACCCACTCCAGTGTTCTTGCGTGGAGAATCCCAGGGACGGGGGAGCCTGGTGGGCTGTCATCTCTGGGGTCACACAGAGTCAGACACGACTGAAGCGACTTAGCAGTAGCAGCAGTCTAGGCTATGGATTTTCCAGTGGTCATGTATGGATGTGAGAGTTGGACTGTGAAGAAAGCTGAGTGCAGAAGAATTGACACTTTTGAACTGTGGTGTTGGAGAAGACTCTTCAAGTCCCTTGGACTGCAAGGAGATCCAATCAGTCCATTCTAAAAGAGATCATTCCTGGGTGTTCTTTGGAAGGAATGATGCTAAAGCTGAAACTCCAGTACTTTGATCACCTCATGTGAAGNCGTGCACTCATCTTTCTCAGCTGTGATCTTAGAAGTCTTCACAGCAGACTGTCCAAGGCCTTGGTTTGGAAGGACATTGACTGGGGCTCAGCTCAGCCCCGGGAGGCAGTTTTTCAGCACGGCCCTGATGACTGCCTGCTCCTGAATCTCCCCCCATGGGACGATGTTTGCTCAGAGAAAGCCTCCCCAGCTGGAGCCTCAGAAGCCGCCATTCTGTAAACAGCTTTGTTCCTATCTACCCGACTCCAGCACTGGGCAGCCAGGTCTCCACACTGTCATACCAGAAAAAGTGAGGAATCACAAGCTGCCTCAAATGGGAAGAAGAGAAGAGAAGAACTCTCATGTGGTTTGCTTCACTTCAGATGTGTGTGAACGGCTGAAATGCCCAGTGAGGTACACTTGGGTCCTCCCGTACTTGGGCTTCTTGCCCTAACTGCAGGCCATCTTCTCCCACCACTAGATGGCAGTCCCGTTTTAACACAGATTTTAGAGGAGCCGGTGGGCTACATTTATTGGGGTTGCAGTCGGACACGACTTAGCGACACAAACGACAATTCAAGCAGTAACACTTTTGAAGCTATAAAGTAAAAACTTTCACCCCATCGTGTTAGCATGTTACACGCTCTTAACAGTGAAGACGCAGGAAAGCAGGACATTTCAGCAGCACTGGTGGGAGCGGGAACGGCTTCCCAGGTGGCGCTAGTGGTAAAGAATCCACCTGCCAATGCAGGAGACATTAACAGCCAAGGGTTCGATCCTTGGGTCGGGAAGATCCCTGGAGCAGGAAATGGCAACCCACTCCAGTATTCTTGCCTGGAGAACTCCATGGACGGAGGAGCCTGGAGGGCTACAGTCCATGGGGTCGCCATGAGTTGAATACGACTGAAAAGACTTAGCATGGTGGGAGTGGGAGCTGACATCACAGTGGTGGGGGGACTGGGCAGTGACGCTCACACCGGGCACAGTGGGGATCCGGTGGACACGGCAGGCCTCATCTTGATGAAGATGAGGTGGCCAACAGGTACTGGTTCCTTGCGTGTGCCAGGTACGCTGCCACATTTAATCTGCACGGCTCAAAGAAATGCTCTCATTTCCCGTCAACTTACAAATGAGGAAGTCAGCCACAGAGATGTCAGGTAACTTGCCCAAAGTCACAGAGCTGGTAAATGGCAGGGCCAAGACCCGTATCTGCTTCCGCTGCACTGCGTGTGCCTCGTGTATCCTATGAACAGGCACACGTGGGCATGCTCACTGCAGTGCTGTCGGCGGGAGAGAACAGTCTAACAGCTCACGGGTGAGACTGTGAAGTAGGAGGGGACATGCAGAGTGGCTGGGGGCCCTGCGCTGGATTTAGGGCCATCAACCTGGATGGTCTTGAAACTCGTGTTGAGACAGAGGTAGAAACCAACACAGAAAGCAGAACTGCCTGTTATGCATGGAGACCAGCACAGGTGTAAGTTTTAAGACTGTAAAAGGACATGCTAGAAAGAGAATGCACCAGATTTATGATGGTTTTTATCTATGATGGAGGCTTCCCTGGTGGCTCAGACAGTTAAAGAATCTACCTGCAATGCCAGAGATCCAAGTTCTATCCCTGGGTCAGGAAGATCCCGTGGAGAAGGGAATGGCTACCCATTCCAATATTCTTGCCTGGAGAGTCCCTTGGATAGAGGAGCCTGGCGGGCAACAATCTACAGGGTTGCAAAGAGTTGGACACGACTAAAGTGACTTAACAGGCACACACACATCGCAAGGGAGAGGGAAACAGGATTAGGGAGAAGGGCTTTTATGTGTAATGCCTATTATTTTTTTCTCTCCGTCTCCCCATCTCCCTCACTAAACCTCTTGAGCAAAAAAGAAAAATCTCAAATCCCACTCTAACTCCGAATAGCGTTTTATGATTGATCTTCACAAATGCATTTCTTAAACCTGACAGCTATGATTGTCAAGGCACCAGGGAAACCTTTGCTCACATAAGGTGGTCTCCCTAGAAATTCTCTTTAGCGTAAACAGCTTTCAAGTTGAGCGGTTAGATGCCAGCCAGGACATCTTGTTAACCTGGAAGAAAAGGAAGGAGGTGGTAGGAACCCAGCAGAGTCACTTCTGTCTTTTACTTAATAACTGATTGGTTTGACTTAAGACAGTGTTTCTCCTTAGGCACCAACTCTAAACAACTAAGGTATTTCTTTTAACATAAAAGGTCCAACCTACCTTGCTTTGGTTTTTGTGTGTAAGGGGAGGGTGGGGTAGGTTATAATCAAATGTATAATTGCTCAGGTGGAAAAATCAGTGATTAAAACAAATTATCCCCTCCAACTCCTTCTAAAGCCTGTAGGCAAATTAAGTAAGAATGACTTTATGTGCTCTCAGTCGTGTCCGACTCTTCGTGACCCCAAAGAGTGTAGTGCGCCAGGCTCCTCTGTCCATGGGATTCTCCATGCAAATGGGTTACCTAGAAACACACTGAGTTAGGACTAACCTGCTTCCTGTACTCACTAGGGTGAATGCTTACGAAAATCGTCATGTTGGATTTTGTTGACAAGCTTTCCTAGAACTGGAAGAGGTTTATAGAGGTTAATGGTTCCAGATTAACGGGGGCTAATGGCTCTGAGCGAGAAGCCAAGTCTGAGGGGGAAAAAAATTGAAATTTGGCTTTCAGTGCTACCATGGAGCTTTTGCTAGCTGCTAAATGCATTAATAATAATAAGGTGTAGGCAGTTTCCCAGTGGTTCAGTGGTTAGGATTCTGCACTTTCAGTGCTGGGGCTCGGGTTCAATCCCTGGTCAGGGAACTAAGATTCCACAAGCCACACGCAAAAAAAAAAAAAAAAAA
>SJYV01024360.1:287695-322903 GCA_006410875.1 Neotragus pygmaeus | reverse complement strand
AAAAAAAAAAAAAAAAGTAGGATTGCAGATGAAAAAGGGGAATAGTTTTTGAGCGGATAGCTTTCCATCTACCGGATGCTCTCAAAGCTCAGGGCAGTTTGGCTGTTTTGCACTTTTGTGAGGAAGTCTCAGGAGAGCTATCTGCACCTCCTTTTCAAAATGTTTGAATTATCCTCAATTAGACTCTCTCCTTGCTGCAAGTCCTGTTTCACTTCACTGAAGGTTAATACGCCACGTCACACTTGGGAGCAGGAGGAATCCAGACACCAGTAACAGACACGGCAACTCTTGAAAAGCTGTGGCTCCTTTAGATGTGCTCTTCTGAGCCTCAGCAGTGAAACTGCATTTCTCTTGAATCCCCTGCAACCCCAGGGCTGAGCATCCATCACTGGGGAGGCTGAGGGGTGGGAGCTGCAGGGAGGCTGTAATTGTCGTCGCTGCCAGCAGGGCTTCCTGGGCAGACTGAGGGTCCTTCATGGCACAATTGGTGCCGCCTTAGCTTGGGAGCAAATTGCCAACATCCGCTGGATCATAGAAAAAGCAAGAGACCTCCAGAAAAACATCTACTTCTGCTTCATTGACTATACTAAAGCCTTTGACTGTATGGATTTCAACAAACTGTAGAAAATTCTTCAAGAGATGGGGCTACCAGACTACCTTACCTGCCTCCTGAGAAATCTGTATGCAGGTCGGGAAGCAATAAGTAGAACCAGACATGGAACAACGAACTGGTTCCAAATTGAAAAAGGAATATGTCAAGGCTGTATGTTGTCACCCTGCTTATTTAACTTATATGCAGAGTATATCATGCAAAATGCTGGACTGGATGAAGCACAAGCTGGAATCAAAATTGCAGGGGGAATATCAGTAGCCTCAGATATGCAGATGATACCACTCTCATGGCAGAAAGCAAAGAGGAACTTAAAGAGCCTCCTGATGAAAGTGAAAGAGAAGAGTGAAAAAGCTGGCTTAAAACTCAACATTCAAAACACTAAGACCATGGCATCTGGTCCCATCACTTCATGGCAAACAGATGGGGAAACAATGGAAACAGTGACAGACTTTTATTTTCTTGGGCTCCAAAATCACTCCAAACAGTGCCTGCAGCAATGAAATTAAGACAGTTGCTCCCTGGAAGAAAAGCTATAGTCAACCTAGACAGTGTATTAAAAAGCAGAGACATTACTTTACCAACAAAGTTCCATATAGTCAAATCTATGGTTTTTCTAGTAGTCATGTATGGATGTGAGAGTTGGACCATAAAGAAAGCTGAGCACTGAAGAACTGATGCTTTTGAACTGTGGTGTTGGAGAAGACTCTTCAGAGTCCCTTGGACTGCAAGGAGATCAAACCAGTCCATCCTAAAGGAAATCAATCCTGAATATTCATTGGAAGGACTGATGCTGAAACTGAAACTCCAATACTTTGGCCACCTGAGGTGAAGAGCTGATTTAGTGGAAAAGACCCTGACACTAGGAAAGACTGAAGGCGGGAGAAGGGGACAAGAGAGGATGAGATGGTTGGATGGCATCACCGACCCAATGGACCCAAGTTTGAGTAAACTCCGGGAGCTGGTGATGGACAGGGAGGCTTGGTGTGCTACAGTTCATGGGGTCACAAAGACTCAGACATGGCTGAGCGATTGAACTGAACTAGCTTGGGACTGAACTAGCTCAGGGTGCAGAATGATAGGTCCAGGGTGTGACTATCTTCACCAGAGAGAACTTGCTGGGTCTGGGCTTCTGAACTCCAGGGTGGTGCTTGGTGGGGCTGGGGCCACACCAGCTGGGACACTCTGAATAGTCTCACGTGATTCCTGACTTTGGAAATTACAGGAATATAGGCTGCTTGAGAGGCTTCCTTTGTGGCTCAGCTGGTAAACAATCTGTCTGCAATGTGGGAGACCTGGGTTTGATCCCCGCATTGGGAAGATCCCCTAGTGAAGGGAAAGGCTACCCACTCCAGTATTCTGGCCTGGATACAGTCCATGGGGTCGCAGAGTTGGACACGACTGAGCGATTTTCACTCACTCACTCACTAGGCTGCTTGAGAAGCATGAGNATTGGAGTATAGCTGGTTTACAATGTTATATTAGTTTCAGGTCTAGAGCAAAGTGAGTCAGTTATACATACACATATATCCCTTCTCTTTTAAGATTCTTATCCCATATAGGCCATTGCAGAGTATCTAATAGTTTTCTGTGCTTTACAGCAGGTCCTTGTTTGCCTATATGCTGTGGTGTCCGACTCTTTGCTACCCCATGAACTCTCTAGACAATACTGGAGTGGGTTGCCATTTCCTTCTTCAGAAGTAGTGGGGTATGTGTCACAACCCTTTCAAATTGTGGTGCTGAAGAAGACTCTTGAGAGTCCCTTGGACAGCCAAGAGATCAAACCCAATCAATCCTAAAGGAAATCAACTTTGAATAGTCACTGGAAGGGCTGCTGCTGAAGTTCCAATAGTTTGGCCACCTGATGTGAAGAGCGGTCTTTCCTATAAGGAAAGATTGGGTCTTTCCAATAAGACCCTGATGCTGGGAAAGATTGAAGGCAAAGGAACAAGGGGGCAAGAGAAAATAAGCCGGTGAGAGAGCATCGCTATCTTCACCTTCTGAGCCACCAGGGAGGCTCACGTCACCAACTTGATGGGCATGGATTTGATCAAACGCCATAAGACGGTGGAGGTCAGAGAAGTCTGGCGTGCTGCAGTCCACCGGCTGGGCTGCAGTCCATGGGTCGCAAAGAGTCGTGCACGACTGAACAAGAGCAATATGTCATTCCCAAATCTCCCGTTTATTCCTCCCCACTTCTCCCAAAGTAACCATAAGATTGAAAACCAGACTGAAAAGTAGCATGGAGAGAGAGCTCTCATCTAACCCCTCACACCCCCTACAGTTGGCGCCGCTAGGATCCATTCAACACTGGGCACTCGCGCTCCCGACCTGTTTGAACCGCTAGGGGCGGTCAGTAGAGCCCCGCCGCCATGTACGCGCTTCGGCGGAGCCTCACAGGACCAGGTCGGCGGCGGCCCCTCGCGCGAGAATCACGGTAGGGAACAGCCGGCAGGGAGGTACCTCAGAAGCCGGTGCCCTCCGCTAGCTTCAGCGCGCGAACGACCCCGCCGGCCGGTCCTTTCGTCCGTCCCGCGCTTTGCCCTCAGGCTAGGCCCCGCCCAGGCACGGCGGCCCCAGCAAGCACTGCGGCGCTCATGCCCCGCCCCTATCCCTGGTCCCCCAGCTTCGTCCATTCTCCGGCGCTCAGTGGAGAAATCCTCCCTCCGTCGGGAGCGCGGGCACCTCCAAGTCGCGCCATTTCTCTCTCGCGAGGTCTCGTGACGTCAGAGCTCGTCGCCATCTTGGGCTCTGGCTGAGTAATAAATTCCTCCGGCACAAGCGCGCGTGCCCTTTCTTGAGACGCGCCTCGCTATTAGAGTTCCTGGGCTTCCGCGTCCCCAGGGCGGCCCTGCGGTTGGCGGCTTCCGGGTGGCCCGGAGCGAGGGTAGGCCCCCGCGTCGCTTCTTTGCCCGACTCCAAGATGGACGGCAGCGGGGACGGGGGAGGCCGCCCTGGGGGAGCACGTGGGGGCGCCGCTCGCCTTTCCCGGGGCTGCTGGGACGGTGGCGGAATCTCGAGGCTTCCCGCCGCCGTCGGGCAGGGAGGCTGGCGGAGGCGGGGCCGCGGCCGCCCCTTTCCCTGAGAGGCGCCCCGGCGGTGGCGGCGGCCCAGCCTCTTCTCTCCTCGCACACCCAGGCGGCCCCGCTCGAGACCCGCGTCGCCATGGCCGCGGTTCCCGAGGTGTTGCAGCAGCAGGAGGAGGATCGCAGTAAGGTGAGGCCCCGGCCGCGCTTGGCCTCCGGGCCGGGAGGCCCCACCGGGCCTCTGGGCCCCACGCTCCTTTCGCGGGCCCCCAGGGGACCCCGCCGCCCTCCCTCCGCGTGGTCCGGGGCTCTCTCGGGCCGAGGGCGCACGCTGCGCCTGTGCGGTACACAGCTCTCCCCCGGGCAGCCTGGCGGTGCACGTGAGACCCACTTTGCACCGTGCAACGGAGCTCCGAACCGCCCCCACCCCTCCAGAAA
Organism: Neotragus pygmaeus; assembly: GCA_006410875.1. Classification (NCBI taxonomy): domain Eukaryota; kingdom Metazoa; phylum Chordata; class Mammalia; order Artiodactyla; family Bovidae; genus Neotragus; species Neotragus pygmaeus. The sequence continues at coordinate 318,829 of SJYV01024360.1, read as the reverse complement.
TTCTGGGGAAATTCCGCCCAGGCCGAGGTCGAACCCGTGTGCCCTGCAACTTCACTAAGCGCTCAGTGCGCCGCTGCGGGACTTGGGTCATTTTATGAGGTTCTCAAATAGCTGAGGTTTTTGCCCTTTACACGTGTGTGGATGTTAAATTGTCCTTCCCTGCCACTCGCATCTGGAGATCTAAAAGGTAACCAGTGCAATAAATGCGTGTCACCGTAGCCGATTAAAGATCGAATTAGGTCTCCGCTTTTATTGGTCCTGTCTTGGCCAGTTACTTTGGAGAATACAAGGGTTGGTGTGAGCCACCGCGGTTTGTGCAGAACCGTCAACAGAAAAGTTTTTCTAACAGAAAATTGAAAAATGGTAATCTAGAAACTCGAGGTGCTCTTAGATTTAGTCTGAAAGTCATCGCTTTAGAAACCAAAACACGTTTTTTGGTCCACAGGTCTTTGGACAGACCTTTTCATCTAGTAGGTGGAGGTCGTACGGCTGCTGGGTTAGTTACTGGAAGTGTGAGGAGAGCGTTTTCGTTGGGGGTGTTTTTATTTCTTTCAAAGCTGAAGGAATTTTTTTTTCCCTCCCTAAAGCCGAAAGTGGGAACTTGAGGAGACTTTTGCCAGACGATTCCAAAGGTAGTTTTCTCTCTAGAAGTTTAGATGACTGAATAGAAATTTTGATATCCCCCACCTTGCATCTCCTTTTTCGACCCATAATTAGTTTTACACTGCTGTTTAAAACTTCAGTCGACCTTTCTGTTTGTTAGTATTGTATAGCCCTGCTTGGTTTTTAGTACCTTCACCACCCTCTGACCCTCTAGCAGGACAGGATTGTGAAGGCTACTTTCTTCTGGTTTTAGTGACTACAGGAAAGGACTATATAGAATTATTGCCCCGATTTTTTTTTAAATTGGAGAAGTAAGGAAATAGGAAACTTAAACATTACTCTTAACACAGCTTCATTTTTCTTTCTCATCTCTGATACTGGTCCTGTGATGTGGATTAAGATGGTTTTTGAAGTGAAAGTTCAGGCTTGTTCCACTCTTCGACCCCGTGGACTATATAGTTCATGGAATTCTCCAGGCCAGAATACTGGAGTGGATAGACTTTACCTTCTCCAGGGGTTCTTCCCAACCAGGGGTCGAACCCAGGTCTCCCACATTGCAGGCAGATTCTTTACCAACTGAGCTCTGAGGTTTTTAAGAAACCAACATTAAAATGGTTTTTAATGTTCACCAAAAAAAGGGAGTTCCAAATGGGACAAGAGTGAAATAACAGGCGGACAGATCTTGGGCAGACAGTTATATTGCTGTAATACAGCTTTGTTAATGAAAAGTCTTGCTTTTTTGCTGAAAATATTAGAAGTTTAAACTTTCCGATTGTCTGCTTAGGGATTTCCATGAGGATAGGGGTTCTTCAAGGTTGGCGTCACTAAGTCAGGGAACATAGTTGATCTCGAGGATTTTTAATCCATCTACAGAACTTTTGGCTTGCAAAACAGGAGAATTGGCCTGTATCCAGTAGCCTGGTGCTTCCATTTAGTGGTTTCCATTTGAGCTGATGGTGTTGATTTGTCCCCTTGCCCAGAAAGCAGTTACATGATTAATTTGGTTTTTAACTAATCCTGTACTGATGGGAAAGATTGTGTTATGGTCCTTAAATTTAGAAAAGTAAGGTTTTGCTAAGTCTAGCCCCTGAAACAGTTAACTAAAACTTTGATACCATTAGATTCATCTCCAAGATAAATTAGTGCAGTATTGAGGCGCCCCCCCAAAAAAACAAACAAACAAACAAACAAACACTGCCTGGATCAACATCCTAAGGTGTCTGTAGTTTTTAATGGTTAGGGGGAAAAATTGGGTTATGCAGAACCTTGTTCCCCTGAGATATTTATTCAGGCCTCCAGTCATTTGCGTGTTCTCCAGGTCTCCTGTTCACCTCAAGGTCCTTTAAACATCACACTTAGGTTCCTACCCACAGACTCAGTGTGTGTCTGTTGTGATCCTGTGAGTCTCGCCAACCTGTGGCAAATGGAGTGTGGGTCTTGATTGTCTCCTGGGGTATTTTTTGACTCTTGTTAGTGAGCTGAAGTCAGTGTGTCAGCGTACACAGAAGCTTTGTAAGCCCGCTCCCCACCGCAGCCTAACCTTGTTACTTTGACCTTAACTTTTCACTAGTTGGTTACCTAGGCTTTGGATGGTGTTTTCCTTTTCAGAGCCAGTCATTAATGTTTTATCTGCTGCTGCTCTGGTTTGTAGGCAGTTAACACACGTGGAAGTTGTCTGTAGGGACACCACTCTACCAGGCTAGATGGAGTGTCCTATAACTTACATTATAGTGACAACCTGAATTTTCACCAATACTGCAAAGTCCAGAGTAACTGATTCTTGTGGGCTGAAGTTTTCCACTGTGTTTATGGCATGATTTTAAATTCGAAAAGTATGACTTATCAGAGTTGCCCACGCCTTAGTTCTGGATCAGCAACTTGCACAGAGTGTCTTCAGATCTCCGTTTGTGAACATTACCGTGACAGATCACGATCTGCCCACTTGATCTGCTGTGGGAAGAAATGGCCCAGGGAGATTATGTGAGAATTTTTTGGATTCTGAGATCTAAGCTCTCCTTTGGTATGAGGCCTAGTAAGACTAAGATCTAACAATGTAGAGCTTCAGCTTAAACCAGGGTTTCTTAATCTGAGCACTGCTGACAGACATTTTGGGCTTCCTTAGTGGCCGTCAAAAATAAATGCAGACATTGTCAGATGTCTTGGTTGAGAATCAACCAGTTTAGACTTTATAAGATGGTATGGTGGGGTAGGTCAGCTTATGTTAGAGGCTAATCTTTAATGTGCCAGTTTGTTTCTAGGTTTTTTAGATGTTTGAGAAATTCTAAAGAAATAGCATAAAACATAAGCATTGTTGACTCTCTTTGACATTAATAGAATTAGCCTTCACCCAGAATTGAGGAACCTGATCAAAAGATGGTGAAGGGTTCTGGGTAGTGGAGGGTTACAAAGGCTGCTGCGCTTACCGTGTTGGAATTCACCGGCCACTTTGGACAGTGGAAACCTGAGGCTCTGATGCCAATGTGGTGTGGGACAGAATTGAAGTTGACTGAGACTGTGCTGCAGGGTAGAACGTGGTTTAAAAGCCTGCTTTTTAAATGTGTTGCTCTCTGTTGTCCTGATTGCTGGAGGAAATTAGGATATAGTACCATTGACCAGTGGTGACAGGCATGTGCAGTGAAGTTAGTATTTACGGAAGCAACCTTTCAGTGAACCCAGCTTTACAGAGGGAAGGGGGATGGTGGGACAGCTTGTCTTGCATGAATAGCAGATTTGTTTTCTATGGGTCTAAATTGAGAATTATCTTTACATTACTGTGAGAAACTTGCTCTTNAATGCAGACATTGTCAGATGTCTTGGTTGAGAATCAACCAGTTTAGACTTTATAAGATGGTATGGTGGGGTAGGTCAGCTTATGTTAGAGGCTAATCTTTAATGTGCCAGTTTGTTTCTAGGTTTTTTAGATGTTTGAGAAATTCTAAAGAAATAGCATAAAACATAAGCATTGTTGACTCTCTTTGACATTAATAGAATTAGCCTTCACCCAGAATTGAGGAACCTGATCAAAAGATGGTGAAGGGTTCTGGGTAGTGGAGGGTTACAAAGGCTGCTGCGCTTACCGTGTTGGAATTCACCGGCCACTTTGGACAGTGGAAACCTGAGGCTCTGATGCCAATGTGGTGTGGGACAGAATTGAAGTTGACTGAGACTGTGCTGCAGGGTAGAACGTGGTTTAAAAGCCTGCTTTTTAAATGTGTTGCTCTCTGTTGTCCTGATTGCTGGAGGAAATTAGGATATAGTACCATTGACCAGTGGTGACAGGCATGTGCAGTGAAGTTAGTATTTACGGAAGCAACCTTTCAGTGAACCCAGCTTTACAGAGGGAAGGGGGATGGTGGGACAGCTTGTCTTGCATGAATAGCAGATTTGTTTTCTATGGGTCTAAATTGAGAATTATCTTTACATTACTGTGAGAAACTTGCTCTTCAACCCCCACCCTGAAAAGGATACTTCACCCCCAACACCTGTATGTTTTCTAACTGGCCATTGAGTTACTCCTTTAAAAAAAAAAGATTATGTATTTTAGCTGCCCAGCTCCCTGACCAGAGATCAAACCTGCTCCCCCCAGCACTGGGTAGTGCAGTCTCAGTCACTGGACCATCAGGGAAGTCCCCACAGAGTAACTCTTACGAAGAGATTTCCCCCCTCTAAAAGGGGAAAGTTAAATTTCTCAACTGTCTCATACCCCGAAGGCAAAACATAAATACATAGGTAAGAGTGAAGGTGCAAGAGCAGCTCACCTTCAGTACAGACATTGGGTCTTTGGCTTGACTTTCCCTCTTTCTTTTTACACATTTGGTATAAATTGTTCAGACCCTGATACATGGTCTGGAGAGAAAACTAGTTTTCTCAATAATTGCTTCTGTTAACCTGTGGTACGTGTTTTCTGTCAGAGGAATCTATGGTTTACTTGTTTCTGAGGGGTAGCTCCACAAGCCCTTGGGTCCAGTTATAATGCCTGTGGTGTGGGGCACAAATGCAAGTGTTGCCAGCCTTATCCTCAAGAGCAGGACATCAAAAGCTCGCATGTGTGCTGGGAGGGTGCCAAATTAGGTTAAAATACATTTGAAAGATCTGGGAAGTGTGGTACCTTTACCGAAACACAAGAATTCCACCAGGAACAGGCAGCCTTCTCTTCTCTCTGTTGCTTTTTGTGTCTCAAACTCAAGACGACACAATCCTAAGCTCAGGCAGCTCTGTCCATGTGGCTGAGTAATCTTTGTTGGTGGTAAAGGTATATTTTTTCTCAAATTTTTCTGTTTGATTTTGGGTTGAACATAAAGTAAGACTGCTTTGTAAAGAGTTGCGGACTTGATAGAGTGGAAACTTTTGGTAGGGAGACTTCATGAGATCAAATAGTAGGTGAAGTGAAGGTCATTCAGTTGTGTCAGACTCCTTGTGACCCCCATGGACTATACAGTCCATGTCGTTCTCCAATCCAGAATACTGCAGTATTCTGCCTTTCCCTTCTCCAGGGGATCTTCCCAACCCAGAGATCCAACCCAGGTCTCCCACATTGCAGTCAGATTGTTTTTACCAGCTGAGCCGCCAGGGAAGCCCAAGAATATTGCAGTAGGTAGCCTATCCCTTCTCCCGTGGATCTTCCCAACTCAGGAATTGAACTTGGGTCTCCTGCATTGCAGGCGGGTACTTTACCAGTTGAGCTATCAGGGAAGCAGTAGATGAAGGGTTTTAGCCACTCCAGTACTCTTCCCTGGAAAATCCCATGGACGGAGGAGCCCGGTAGGCTACAGTCCATGGGGCTGCTGAGGGTCGGACACGACTGAACGACTTACTTTCACTTTTCAGTTTAATGCATTGGAGAAGGAAATGGCACCCCACTCCAAGTGTTCTTGTCTGGAGAATCCCAGGGAAGGGGGAGCCTGGTGGGCTGCTGTCTGTGGGGTCGCACAGAGTTGGACACTGAAGCGACGCAGCAGCAGCTGTGAAAGGAAGAAACTAGTCTGTGTGTGTGCGTGTGTGCATGCGTGTGTGTACACATGTGTGTGGCAGCTACATCCTCTGTAGCAGTGGTATGTTGATTTTCAATAGAATTTCTGTGCTGGGAGATGTTTATAGATCTTGTAGTTCAGCCTTTCACCTTGTGAACTCTTGAAAATAATCCAGATATCTTGTAATTAGATGGGTTTCTCAATGAATTTCCTTTTAGCCAATGATTCATCTTAATCTCTTTTTGGTTCCATCTTGGCATCTGACTAGCTAGCTCATGGGCTTGCAGCCTTGTGAAATGATGATTCAGTTTATCCATTCGCTGAGTGCGCTGCACTGACCTTCTTCCAAGCCTGGGTTCCTGTTCTAGGAACTCTGGGTTACGTGGTTGCCAAATGCCCTGCAGTCTGCTGTGTTCTACTGTGGACGGCTTGTGTGTTGGTGGACTACTGGTGAGAATGGCTGGTGTCAGCAGGGATGGGTCCCTATGGGCTCATCTCACCAAGATGAGTGGTGGAAATCTGATCACTTGCTGCAGCTCTTTACCTGGTTTTGAATTAGTGACTTTCCATAGCTGTTATGTTTGTGAGTACACAGATCTTCTCGAAGTCTTTGGTTTGTGTTCCTTGAAGACTGAGGTACAACATTGGCAGGGCTGGAATTACACCCCTCCCTGGGAGGGGAGAGACAATGGTGGAGGGAGGAAATAAACCACAGATACAGTGCTACCTGGAAGGGCGGAGCTCTTGTGTTGCTCATAGTTCAGTTTTTCCTATACTGGTGCTCCAGGGGTAAGCTGGCATAGAACACAGACAGGTTTCAGTTAGCTTCAGAGCAGAAGAACTTGAACCATAAAGAGAAATTCAGAGAAAGATAGATATGATATTAGAACACTTCCTTCCTGTGAGCTGAAACAGTTAACAGAGCAGTGTATGTTTCATAAGTATGCATCATGTGAATCTGCTTTCAGAAATTGCTGCAAATCCAGTAATTTGGATTTTCTGCAGCAGAGAGTTTTTGGATTTATTTCCTTACTAAAGTGTATTGGACTAGGCATGGCATCTTTCCCTTTCCAACTGAAATAATGGCTCCATGCTGCTTACAGACCATGGGTTATCTGTGGTTTTGGTCCTGTCCCCAGTAGGGGTCTTCGGTATGTTAGGCAGTCAGGTGAAGGGATAGCAAAGGAACATCATTCAGAGAGTGTCAGTTTGATGGGAAGAACCTGATGTAGCCCGTGCTGGCTAGGTGCTTTCTGCTCTGGGACTAGAGAAGAGAGAGGCACTTAAATGTGAAAGGCAGGCTCTTCCTCTGCCTGTGGCAATTTCCACGTAACATTCACGTTAAGCTGGAAATACCGGGGCTGGCATATTTCTTGCAAGTATACAGAACTGGTTAGATTTAAGTAATGTTCAGCTAGACCCCATTCTAGCAGGTGAGAGTCACTGTGGAGATGGTTTCTTCTTCACATTTTTTTGGCCATATGGCAGTAGTATAAACTGGAGTCTGTACCCAGTGGTAACGTTTATTATACTTTATCTTCCACCGAAGGTTCTGAATTTCTGAATCTAGCTTTGTGTGTTGTCCAGCCACAGAGGTGTACTCTTGGCCGACTCTGAACTGCTTCACCTTTTGAAGAGGGGGTTTTGCAGATGGTGTTAACCTGGCCTTGTACCAGGTGAGTCAGGTGTGAGATCCGGACCCTAGGTGTCGTTGGCAGCTCAGAACTCTGCAGACCATCCTTTGGGCAGTGTCAGGTGCCCCAGCTCTGAACAGGTGAGGGAGTGCACGTTTCAAGTTCTCTTATCAAGCATTCAGATTTCCTTTCTGGGGAGTCACGAGGCATGTGAGATCTTGATTCCCTGACCAGGAAGCAAATCTGCACACCCCGTAGTGGAAGCACCAACTGGTAACCACTGGACCGTTAGGGAGGCCCCCCAGGTTTCTTAAAACAGTTAAAATTTCGTTTTCCAAATGAAGAAATGCTTGTTTACTCCCTGTTCTTCTCACAAAGATCACTCTAGTCCTTACTATCAGGGCTAATGTGATAAGTATTTGGGGGACTGAAATTCCACCTAAAACTTGGTATGTGATACAGTGGTTTCTGTAGAAATCTGCAAAAGAAAGTCTTATTTTACAACTTGCCTTCCACATAGAGTAAATATGTTTTAAATTTGGTTCTCACAAGTGGCCTAAGGGGATGAGAAACAAAATTAACATGCCTAAGGTTAGACTTGGTTCTGAAGCCTCCCTTCACACAGCGGCCCACGGGGCTGAGGCAGCTTGGGGATGCTTGCTGAAACTAGGGAACAGGTGGTGAGAGGGGCTTTGCGTGGAGGCGTGCCACCTGCTCCTGTTAGTTTTTGTATTTAGGAGGTACTGTGGCATGGGACTGTGGGGTGTTGGTTCTGTTGACCGGTCAGAAAAAGGAGTGCTGAGCTTTTAATCACACTGGATACTTCCGGAGTGTGAGGATACAGTGCTGACTTAGAAGCTTGAAACATTTTGCAACTTTTTACTCCTCTGTGATTTATCTCTTCCTTGTCTGGAGAGCTACAGTACAAGGAAGTTCGTGTGACTTGTGAATAGGGGCGGTTTTTGAGTTGGTGATGGTTTGCATGCTCAGAATTTTGAACCTAACTTTTCAGACAATTCCTTAAGGCCCAAATGCAAACTTTTCATGTTATCTGTTGTGAGATTTTTTAAAATTGTTGATTGCTTTGTCTGTGGGAGAAGGGTATTATATCATGTTAAGGGGTGAGATTAAGAAGATGGGTGCTTGATGTCTTGTTAAGGTGCAGTCTTTCCAACCTCGAATGGGCTTGTTAACTTTGTGTCCTTATTATTCTGCTGCTGCTGCTACTGCTAAGTCACTTCAGTTGTGTCGGACTCTTAGTGACCCCATGGACTGCAGCCTACCAGGCTCCTCCATCCGTGGGATTTTCCGGGCAAAGTCCTGGAGTGGGGTGCCATTGCCTTCTCTGCCTTATCACACTATCTCACAGTAAAAAATGAAATAGCTTTGCTGACCAGAAAGGAAGACAGGAAAACAGTGAAAAGTCTGGGGTTACCTGTATGGTTGGAGGTGTGGGAACAGGGCCGACCTCTGCGTCCACCTGTTTGATTCCTGCTGTGATAAGCCCATGTACATCTGCCTAGGTGCTCCACCCCTAGTTCCAGAGGCAGTGCTGGTGATGCTTGCTGGCTTATGGGGCTTGGCTCTTAGATGGAATTGTCAGCATGTTCAGAAATTGAGAGGAAGCCAGGATTTGTGACCTCTTGAGGCAGCAGAGTCTCAGGAAACGTGACCCTTGTTGCTGAGCTCAGGAAAATGCTCCTTAGTCCTGGCCCCAGGTCTGCCCTTTGTTTCCACCATTAACCAGACCAGCTTTATTCACCTACCGATTCTGACACAGAAACGGTAAGATCAGGCGGGTGGCCAGTACTCTCTGCAGTCAGACTGTTGTGAGGTGTGTGTGTGTTGTGAGGTCTTTCTGAATACTGTATTTGGCCAGTCATGAATTATCAGCAGGGAGGTTTTATCAGAAACGTGTCAAGAGCCAGAGTGGCAGCTCTGATGAAATGAAATATCCCTGACCTTGAAGCTTTATCTTTGTTTGCAGAGAGTTCATAAATGGACATGTGAAAATTAAGCCAAACAAGCAAATATTTCATAGGTGTCACCAAGAATTTATTTGAAATACATGTTTAGGTTGACATTGCAGGAACTGTTTAGTATGTTGTGGTCTCACAAATACCTGACGTTAAAATCAAGTTCTGGTGGCAAGAACATGAGGCTTAGTTCTTCTAGCTAGGAAAGCTGTTGTTATAAGGCTAACTCTGGCTATTGCAATCAAAATTTTTTTCTTAGTCACAGTGCTGAAGAAAAACAGGACGTACTGACTCTTCCTAAGATACTACAAAGAAGTAAGAAGTAATCCCATACATTTTTTAGAAAATATATTTAATCCTTTTATACCTGATGGGACCAATTTTTCTGTCTTTGGTAGTTTTATTTTTAAGAAAAGATTTCAGAGGGAAATACTTGGGATTCCCTGTTCCTTCATCTCCTTAGGTCCAGTCTCCACTTGGCATCTCCGTCTTCCTGTGTTCAGTAACCCAGAATGTCCCGGCAGTCTCCCTTCAGCTCTAATTTACAGTTGTGGGCCTGGGGAGGGATGAGATGCTTAATCCATGCAATTTCTCATCTGACAGGCCTTCAGATCCACTGTCAGCCTGTCTGTCTTAAGAATGAAAGAATTTACCATATTTTAGATTCAGTAGGATTTTTTTTTTTTTTAGGAGAAACCATTTAGCCACTTTTTCCCAAAAAATACACTTCTTTAAGTAATTCTTTTAAAACTGGCAAAACTGGAGTTGAATATTATTTTCCTCTTGAATTTCCAGCTCACAAAAATAAGTTATTTTGTTTCCATGGTAGTGCTCACCCTTCTTTATTTATATGTAACCACAGTGGAATTCTGATAGTTTATTCCTTTGTTGGTTTTTACAGTTTATATCCTGTTCTAGATCTCTCATCTTGAGATAGTCCCTGAATATACATAGGTCCACTCTGGAGTGGATTTTTCTCTCCATCCAAGATCTCACACCACATGACTGTTCTTTGTACCTTCTGTCTCTAGGTTATCCCAGCCTCTAACTTTTAACACCTCTTGAATGTTTTTGTAATCTGGGCATGTATGTAGGAAGTTCACGATTTCATTTTTATCTATTTGAAGCCTTCTTAGTACAGTTCTTTAAGTATTGGTTAAATGTATTTTTCGTACAAAGTATGTAATGTACATGATATGAGAATCACAGTTGCTTTTTTTTAGATGATAGGAATTCACTGGACGCACCCATGCACTTAAGAGCAGTCGTCCCCCAGTTGCAAATAGATACCTCAACTGACTTTGTTCTAAATGGTCATGGATAGATTACTAAAAGTTATAACTAGCTCCCCATTTTTGGATGGATGGTTTTTAGGACTAAAGTGGACTTGAGACTAATAGCAAAAAAATGTATTTCAGCTGAGATCTGTGTCAGTGGACCTGAATGTTGATCCCTCGCTTCAGATTGACATACCTGATGCACTCAGTGAGAGAGATAAAGTCAAATTTACAGTGCACACCAAGGTAAGTGACAGAATGACTTCAGTAGTGGAAACAGTGCCAGGTTACATCTGTGCTACAGTGGGCGTGAGCCGAAGTGCTACTGAAGGGTAGCACTGCTGAGTGAGGCCCCTCCTCACTCATCAGATACCTGCTCCTGCTGCAGCCCTGTGCACTGTGGGGGAGCCTTGGTCCCACTCTGCTGGTGTGAGTGTGGCTTGTGTTCTGCCTGGGAAGCACACCAGTTCTGCACAGCTCCACCTTTGTTTCTAATTTGCATGCGTGGCAAGTGCTTGCTTTTCCCATCTTTGCTCAGTTCTTGGCTATCACTCAACCTGTTACGATTCAAGACTTTTTCTCCAAATTTTAAAAATGTTATTTTCAAGTGTAACTGATCTACCATGTTGTGTTAATTCTCCTCCAGATTTCTAATTTGACAAAAGCAGTATTCCGGTCTGAAAATGACAGAAAGTTTAACTTCTCAGAGCCCTTTCAGGAGCATTTTTAGCCTTTCTTCTTCCATGCTAGTCAAGTGTACACAGTGCTTGTCTTATGCCAGGCACTGTTTTAAAGGGGTTACATGGACCTGATTTTCTGGACATGATTTCCATTATGATTTTTTCTGATGGCCATCTTACAGGTGAGGGACTGAGGTATAGGTCTAGATAAAGTGGCGTAGGCACAGTCTGAGGCAGGATGTTTGGAGCAAGAGCTCTTGGTGGGTGCCTCCCCCAGCACATGTGTGTCCCTGAGGTCCTCTCCCTCATGGGTTTCTCTGCTGCCCTGGTGCGTGATTAGCATATCTGTTCCTCAGGAGGCAGTGTGCATATATCTGTCTTGAGTCAAGCTGAAAGGTGGAGCTGTGTGACTAGAATTCTTTGAAGAACACATTGAATCTTAGCTCTTACTTTCCTAGTGGTAGGGAGGTCATGTGTTGCCACTTTGTTTTTTATTAAATCTCTTAAAAACCAGATGATTTATTGTGCATTTTTCCCGTTGTGCACTGCATGAAACCCAAACCACTTTTTCGGAAAATGGTAGTTAACTGTCACTTTGTTTTTTCTTTATAGACCACACTACCCACGTTTCAGAGCCCAGAGTTTTCTGTTACAAGGCAACATGAAGACTTTGTGTGGCTACATGACACTCTTATTGAAACTACAGACTATGCTGGGCTTATTGTAAGTGCTTTTTGAATAATCAAATAATTATTGAAGCCAGTTTCTAATACCTTGCTTGCTATTCATTTTGTTTTGAGAAATTTACCCACTTTGTATAATAGGTGTGAAAATAGTCTTGAGTTCATCTGTCAACTAGAGTATATGTTAGCTATTACTGGTAAAGTCTAAAGTAAGTGAAAACAATGTTAGAAGCACAGTTTTATAGTCTACAGGGTAAGCAGTTCCGTGGTGTAAAGTCTTGTTTACTTTTGGGTGTGGCATTTCCTTTCAGCCATCTAGTTGAATTGATTCCTGGTGGTGGTTGGTGTGTGTAGTCTGCTGAGAAGGCAGTTGTCTTTGTGCTCTTCTGTGGAGAGTTGATGCCTGGCTACAGAAAGAGAGCTGATTTTAAACAACAGAAATGTGGCTTGACCTGCCAGGCCAAAAATCTGGCCAAATAGTTAAAACAAAATCAGTACTGAAGCTTTTAAGAATGCTCATACAAAATTAGAATCTTTTGTCCTGGAATAAAAAAATTACTTGTAAGTCCAGAGATTATTACCTGGATGGTCCTTCTTCATTGGTTTTATTTTAGCCTTGGTTGTATTATATCAATTAGATAGTTGTAGCAGGATATACAGTTTGCTGCATAAATTGTTAAGTTATTAACTGAACAGCTGCCAAAGTGAGTGCCCAGTTGTAGGGAGGACCCTTCATTTTTAAAATGGCCAAAAGGAACGCGAGTAAGAGAAAGCACAGTTGACTTTCAGAGAGCCCCGCTTCCCCCGCCTCTTGTGGGGTGAGGGGTGGGCCGTGAGGGTGCTCAGGAAATCAGTACCTTGCCTGCAGATCCCGCCAGCGCCGACCAAGCCCGACTTCGATGGCCCTCGAGAGAAGATGCAGAAGCTGGGAGAGGGTGAAGGGTCAATGACAAAAGAAGAATTTGCCAAGATGAAGCAAGAGCTAGAAGCGTAAGTGACTTTCCTTGATGGGGCCCTGTCTTCTGAGGAGAAAAATGACATTGTACAGCAAAGAGAATCTGCCAGCTAAGGTTTTCAAGTGTAGCAGTTAATGAAGGGCATGGCTACTGTCAGTGAGTTGCATAGGGGTATGGGGGCCTGGTCTTTAGATGTTTCCCTGATGATACTTGGAGAAGGAAATGGCAACCGATGCCAGTATTCTTGCCTGGAGGATCCCGCAGACAGAGGAGGCCTGGCAAGCTACATACAGTCCATGGGGTTGTAAGGGTCGGACACGACTTAGCAACTGAACCACCTGGTGATACTGGATAGACTAATTTTTCTCCTTGTAAACAATGCTATTCATGGAATGTTGGTCTGGCAAAGTGAAGAACTAAACTTTAGACTGTAATGTACAAAAACTTTCTTTCCCGATGTTTGTTTACTGGAAATACAGTTGAAATTTGATTGTAGCAAGTGCTGTTAACAAGGAAGCATTCTAACAATGGCTACATTGATGGCTTGAGAAAAGTCCAGGTCTGCAAGAAGCTTACTTTAATCTGATTGTAATTCTTTGAAACAAAAATGGATTCTTTATGCCATAGTTGGAGGTTTGCACAAACTGTCATCTTGCTCCTTCCTCTTGCCCTTCTATTCTTTGGGGTCCATTTCAGCAGTTCTTGCCAATATGCTGCCACAGGCCCAGGTGAGCTAGGCCGGGGCTCACACTCCTGCCAGGCCTGCACGGGCAGCTCTGAGGATAGAGCACCAAACTTGGAGACTTGGTCTCCTGCTGTTGAGCGTAGAGTGTGTAGGTTGAGATAAAGCCACTTTGTAATTTCTGATAGTTCCCAGCTTTGTTAGACTCATGGCTGTGTACAAGGCTGCAGAATTAAAGGACTGTCCTGGTTTTAAAGAAGCCATTGTTGTGTGCTGTAATTGCATGTGGGTTTGGGCTTGACAGATGTGTCCATCAACTCTCGTTATGCCACTTCCCCTTCCATGCTGCTGCTGCTAAGTTGCTTCAGTAGTGTCCAACTCTTAACGACCCCATAGACGGCAGCCCACCAGACTCCTCCGTCCCTGGGATTCTCCAGGCAAGAGTGCTGCAGTGGGCTCCCATTGCCGGCTCCATCCCCTTACATGGCTATTCCACAAATTCCCAAGTTAGAGCTGCCTCATTACCTAGCTGGATGCTGCATTATGCCAGGCTGCTTGGGGCCAGTTCACGTGGCTGTGGGGGAGTGCACTGGTGCCCGGGAGTGGTGCTGGCCGGTGGGCTGAGCGGCACCGTGTGCCTTGTGTTGCAGGGAGTACCTTGCTGTCTTCAAGAAGACGGTGTCTTCGCACGAAGTCTTTCTCCAGCGGCTCTCTTCCCACCCTGTTCTCAGTAAGGACCGCAACTTCCATGTGTTCTTGGAATATGATCAAGATGTAAGTCATTTTAATTCCATTTCCAAAATCTAATTGCAATGTACAAAAAAATACATAGTTTCTGAAAAACTGACTTTCAAAGTTGGATTTCCCTTTTCCCCTTCAGTTAATTTTGGGGTTATTTGAAAGTTGATTTGATCCACATTTGTTTTTTTCATTGAAAGGAGACATATGATTGCCTTAAAAGGATGCATTCTTTTTCTTTATTATATATGAGGCAAGCACTGACTTACAAATTTCCTCATAGTCTTCTAACCAATGAATGATAGCATAAGAATTCTACCCAGAATTTAAGGGCACCAAGACTTGATGCCTAGATAGTTTTTCAAAGTATCTCCAGAGTCATAGAATATGCAAGAGACTCTGGTGCAATCCTTGGGCCAGGAAGATCCCCCGGAGTAGAAGATGGTAGCCCACCTAAGTATCTTGCTTGGAAAATTCCATGGACAGGGGAACCTGGTGGGCTATAGTCCATGGGGTTGAAAAGAGTCAGACATGACCGAGCATGCACACTCAAGACTTGAGTCATAGTTTTTCAGAATACCTCCTGAGTCATAGAGTTATCGCCTGTCCTTAGGTTTAGTTGTTTTGCTTGATATTTTAGATGAGGTTACAATGGGGTTTAAGGTGTCTTGGGTGTGCTTATACTAGTGAACAGTTACTTGAGATGTGTTCAGAATTTGATGGAAAATATATGTACCATTAACTATTTTGAATTTCTTTTCAGCTAAGTGTCAGGCGAAAAAATACTAAAGAGATGTTTGGTGGCTTTTTTAAAAGTGTGGTGAAAAGTGCTGATGAAGTTCTTTTTTCAGGAGTTAAAGTAAGTGGCTTCTACCTGTTTAAGAANTAACTATTTTGAATTTCTTTTCAGCTAAGTGTCAGGCGAAAAAATACTAAAGAGATGTTTGGTGGCTTTTTTAAAAGTGTGGTGAAAAGTGCTGATGAAGTTCTTTTTTCAGGAGTTAAAGTAAGTGGCTTCTACCTGTTTAAGAAAATTCTCTTCGTGTGAATAAATGATCTTTCTTCAGAATAGGTATTTGTGAAAAAAAAATGGTATTAGCTTCTCAAAATGGAAATATTTTTAAGTTTTGGTTATTTTTATCAACTTACTGAACTTTCGCTCATTTTCCCAAAATACCTGTGCTTTCCCAGGAGAAGGGATGAGAGCCTCACGCTTCAGTTTCTGTTGTCTCCTTTTCTGTAATGAAGCAACACGCCGTTATCCTTAGGAACATAAGCTAAGTGGCCAGTCTTTGGTGCTGCTCTCCACAGCTGCGCGGCCCTGCAGCCCCAGCCTTGTGTGGAGCTGCGCACCTGACCAGTGTGGTGCCCTGGTGTAATTAAGGGACCGAGGTTTCTGTTTTGTTTACACACTGGATTTATAGGCCTTTGATAATGAAGAAAACAAAATAGGAGAAGTAATTTTACCTGTTTCTACTGTGGCTACTAAGTAGAAAGTTCTAAGTGGCACATTTGGCTCACGTTATTTCTGTTGGACAGTGCTGTTCTGGAACATAAATGTCCAAGTTTCTCAGTAGCATCCTAGGTGTGGTTTATTTCTTTGCTCCTCAGTTACTGTCTGGTGTCTGACTGCCACTTGTGGTCTTGAGTAAGGAGACCAGGATGTGGGTAACACAGGCCTTGTCAGAAGTTTGGAAGCTCTTGGGCTGTCTCTGGGTGGTGGTGAAGGTGTGCTAATACCTGTCTGTAGTAGAGGTGTTCGGCATCCCTGGTCAGTGCCCCCCAGATGCCAGTATTGCATCCCAGGCCATGTTGCAGAAATCTGAGGCAAGGTAGCAACCCATCTAACCGGACCACCACTTTAGTGGAATTGCTGCTGGAGGTCAGCAAGATTTACTGGGCTGTGCTAAATGGCTCTTCAAAATGGTTCTCTCGATGTTTCTTGCCAGCCTTTCACTTTTGCTAATTCCTGGTGTGAAATGTTAATTTAAAAAATTGTTTAAATTTCGCTGGTCCTTAGAGGTTAAACTTCTTATGCCCAAGCTTATTTTTAAAATATAAAATATATATTCTTACGTAGAAGGTTTGCTTCTTTGAACCTTTTTTTCCTTCCCTTTTAGGAGGTAGATGACTTTTTTGAGCAAGAGAAGACTTTCCTCATTAACTATTACAACAGGATCAAGGATTCCTGTGCGAAGGCTGACAAGATGACCAGATCTCATAAAAGTGAGTGCACTCACCCACTAGTCCCCTACCTCTGCTCAAGTGCCAGCTCTGTTCACATGAAAGGGCTGTCCTTGTTCCCACAGGCGTCGCAGATGATTATATCCACACCGCAGCCTGCTTGCATAGCCTGGCTTTAGAGGAGCCTACGGTCATCAAGAAGTAAGTTTTTGTTGGGAGACATTTTCTCTCATCCCCTAATTAAAAACTGTTGTGCAATTAAGAGTATAATGGATAAGGGCTGCATAGTTCAGTTCTGTCTTGAGTACAAGCCCATCGAGGGTAGATGGTCTCCAGCATGCGTTTTATAAACCCTCCAAACAGGAGTACTTCTACGCCGTCTGTAGGGAATTCAGGGCACTTGTGTACCAAGTGTGGTAACTGTTGTCAAGGACTTGATTGCTGTCAGACATATATGTGTCTGTTTTTGTGGTTTTTTAAGTTAATCTTTGACTGCTCTGGGGCTGTTCTCATTATGGTGCATGGGAGCTCAGGGCTCTAGGCATGCAGCCTCAGTAGTTGTGGCACATGGGCTTAGTTTCCCTTTCACAGCATATGGAATCCTCCCAGACCAGGGATTGTCTCCTGTGTTGGCAGGCAGATTTCTATCACCTGAACCACCAGGTGGTTTGATTAATTTGATTTGGAGTTTGTCACTGAGTGAGGTTTTTCAGCGTCTCTATTCAGGTTATTTTGGTATGAGATGGTACAGTTGACCCCCTCCATATCCATGGGTTCTGCATCTCCAAACTAGTGAAACTTGAATTTGCTGCACATCAGCCACTATTTGCATAGCATTTACATTGTACTTAAAACTGTTTGCATCCGTTTGCATTTTATCAGGCACAGGAAGTAATCTAAAGATGATTTAACATATGTAAGAGGGTGTGCATGTATTATCTATCTATCTGTATAGATAGATATAGATTTTAGGGTCCGGGCAGGGTGGGGCTGGGTCCTGGAGCCACTGCCCAGCTGTTACCGTGGAATGACTGTTCTACTAGGCTTGGTCTAGTGGGTGGTAGTATATTTAAGACCTTAAGTCAGAATCGTGTATATTTGCAGGTACCTGTTGAAGGTGGCTGAGCTGTTTGAAAAACTTAGGGTAAGGATTTTTACGTTGGTCTTCATAGTGTAAATTTTATAATCTTAGATTTCTGCTTAGATGATGGTGGCCTTTGTTTTGTTTTTTAACAGAAAGTGGAGAGTCGAGTCTCCTCAGATGAAGACTTGAAGCTGACAGAGCTCCTGCGATACTACATGCTCAACATAGAGGCTGCCAAGGTGAGGGCTTCTCCCAAACAAGGCCTGGTGATGCAAGTGTATTCTCTGGGTTAGAAATGAAGGGAGATGGGAATTTGTTAGGATCATTCATGTAAGTGATGTCACCCTAAGTAAAGAAGTAAACTGAGGCAAGCGTCAGTTTATTCAGGAAGAGCAGAGGAATTGCATGCCGCATGGGAAGCCACAGGAGATTGCATTGAAGGTCTGGAGTGGGCTGTATTTTGGGGCAAGGAGTGCAAAGACAAAGAGTCTGGGAAGGCATGTCATTGGCATGAGGGCGCTGGTCCTGAGCAGAAGCTCATTGGCTGGGCGCTCAGTGCTCGGGAGGCGAGGTCAGGCTGGGTCTTCTGTGCATCAGGTATTTGTGGAAGTTAGTCTCTCGGTTCCTTCTTTCTATTCTGAGGGTGCATGTGTCCCCCAGGTCCATCTTCGATTGAGATCTTCTCAGTGACATGCCTTCTTAGGTGTGATACCAAGTCCTTAGTGTGTGTTCTTCAGGGGCCTGGAGCCAACAAGTGTTTGGGGACTTAATACAGACAGATAAGTTTGGGGAGTTAATATGCTGCTGGATGGGGACATAAGTGGACATACACCTAAGGGGCTCTTTCTGAGGCAGGAAGGGCTTTGGGGTTTGTTATCTTTTATTGAATTGTAGTTGTCACTGCAACCTTTGAGTCATGAAGCATCGCTTAACCAAAAGCAAAATGAAGTGTAAGCAGAGTGACATTTGGGAATGGAACGTGCATTCTTCACTGTCTACACTGTCCTAACGACATGTTTAAATTATTTTTATGTCATCATTATCTTTCAGTCACTAAGTCATGTCCAACTCTTTGCGACCCCATGAACTGCAGCACACCAGGTTTTCCTGTCTCATTATCTCACATTCATCTATTGGCTCAAACTCATGTCTGTTGAATTGGTGATGCCATCCAACCATCTGTCCTCTGTTGCCCCCTTCTGTCTCTAGTCTTTCCCAGCATCGGGGTCTTTTCCATTGAGTTGCTGTTCGCATCAGGTGGCCAAAGTATTGGAGCCTCAGCATCAGTCCTTCCAGTGACTGTTCAGGGTTGACTTCCTTTAGAATTGACTGGTTTGATCTCCTTGCTGTCCACTGGACTCTCAAGAGTCTTCTCCAGCGCCACAGTTAGTATCAGTTGTTTGGCTCTCAGCTTTCTTTATGGTCCCAACTCTCAAATCTATACATGACTACTGGAAAAACCATGGCAAAGTGATGTCTGTTTTTTAATATGCTAAGGTCATCATAGCTTTTCCTCTACGGAGCAAGTATGTTTTAATTTTGTGACTGCAGTCATGTCTAGTGATTTTGGAGCCCAAGAAAACAAAATTTGTCAGTGTTTCCACTTTTTCCCCATCTCTTTGCCAGGAAGTGCTGGGAACCGGATGCCATGATCTTTGTTTTTGAATGAGTTTTAAGCTAACTTTTTCCCTTTCTTTCACCTTATCAAGAGACTCTTTAGTTACTCTTCACTTTCTGCCATTAGAGTGGTATTATTATCTGCATATCTGAGGTTGTCGATACGATTTTTATGTGAAATGTACTAAATTAGGCAGCATAAAATTTTAAGCTAATGGGAAAGGTCATCAGGAAGTAGAAATTCTTTTCCCCATAGTTTAGTTTTATTTTAAGCAGTTAGTCTTGTGACATGTTTTCTTTTGGAAATAACCCTGTGGTCATCACTGTTTGATTCCTTCTCTTGAGGCATGTAGAGAAGTCTGGGAAAACTCAACATTGCATTAATTAATTGCCCTTCCCTGCCTCATGTTGAGATCTTAAGGGGTGGAAGTACATGAGGTGGCTGCCGTCTGACCTTTCAGGCAGTAAACCAAGGTACTTGTTTGGTTCTTAGAGATTTTAGATGGTCTTCCTGTTCTATTCTAGAGATTTTTCAGTATAGGTTTAACTACCATGTATCATGTCTGTTGATTTGCCTTCTAGGATCTCTTATACCGACGCACCAAAGCCCTCATCGACTATGAGAATTCAAATAAAGCACTGGATAAGGCCCGGTTAAAGAGCAAAGATGTCAAGCTGGCCGAGACACACCAGCAGGAATGCTGCCAAAAGTTTGAACAACTCTCTGAATCTGCAAAAGAAGGTGAGTGAGGCTGCTTCTTTCTTTTTGCTTTCTTTTTAAAAAATATTATTTGCTCTGTCAGATCATCATTGCAGAATGTGAGATAATTTCATTGCTGTGCATGGACTTTAGTTGTGGCACGCTGGCTGGCTTCTTTGCTCCTTGGCACATGGGATCCTTGTTCCTGACCGGGGATCCAACTCATAGCCCCACTGTTGCAGTACTGATTCTTAACTCACTGGACCTCCAGGAAAGTCCCTACTTTCACTTTTTATTGGAAAACAATTTTAAAAGTTTACAGAGAGAAGTTGTCCAAATGGTGCAGAGGATGTGAACATGTCCTCTGTGTCACCTGCACACGTTCATGAGTTCCTACTTGTGTATTTTTATTAACATATCTGGGTGATTTTTTATTTAAACTGTTTGAGATTAAGTTATATCCTTAGTCGTTTTATCTGTAAAAACTTGGCTATGTTTCTGCAGTACAGTCAGCAGTGTGGGTTGCATTTAGTTTTCACTCTAAAATCTCCCTNGTCGTAGACCGTGGGTGGCCCTTTGGTGCTACGCCTTTGCCAAACACTGCCCACCGACTGAGCCCCTGGTGTGGCTCCCATCCTGGCCACTGATCCCAAGCACCCCAGCAGCATCTCAGCTAAAAAGCCTTGAGGGCAAAATGTGTAAAGGCCCCCTCTCTGGGGCCCTGCAGAGGGGAGCTCTGTGGCCTGGGGATCTCGGGGCTCCTTTCAAGGACTCTTCCTCAGCCAGGCTACCTCTGTGGCCTCAGCCTCCTGGTCTTGTGCTGCTCCTCACTCCGTCAATATTTGTTTCTCCCCTGGCTGCAAACAGCCCAGTATTTGCTTAAAGGGCTGAGCAGACGTGGCAGCCCTGGGGGCTCCCTCCTCTCTGCAAACAGGCTCCTCGGACAGCCCTGCCTCTGCTGGGCCCAGCACAGCTCTCCCAGGTCACTTCACATTGAACCAGTCATCTGGCGCCCCACACGTCGAGCTGGTCCCAAGCACATTTCCCCCAAATGTCCCTCAAATGCTCCTGGCTGCAGCAGAGCTCCCGATCCCAGCTTGAACAAGCCACATGGAGGCTGTGGGGACAGGATATGCTCTTGAAACAGATTTGCATGTGGTTTTCCAGGAAACCAGCTCCTGGCCTGTGTGGGTGCGGCACACAAGCCCGGGAAGCCCCAGCTAGGACCCCAGAGTTGCGAAACGCTATTGATTAGTGTGTGACTGGCCCTTGGACAGGCCACTGAACATTTTTTTTCTGCCAAATTTATTCATATTGGTGTTGTTCAGTCGTGTCTGACCCTTTGCAACCCCATGGACTGCAGCACACCAGGCTTCCCTGTCCTTCACCATCTCCTGGAGCTTGCTCAAACTCATGTCCTTTGAGTCAGTGATGCCATCCAACCATCTCATCTTCTGTCATCCTGTTCAGATGGGATCTTGTAATTTTTGTCTCCTCGGAACCTAGGGACCTTGGCTCTTACCTCCTTCCCACACACAGCAGAATATTTTGAGGTCTGTCGCCCTAGTTTTGAGCATCGCTCACATCAACACAGGTGTGGCAATTGTTCCTTTCCTAAGATGGACTTTGATGGCAAACTGGACATTTGCTGCTTCTTAAAACACTTTTCATTTTGAACTACATTTCAAGAAGTACTGGTAGTAAAGTTGCGAGGACAGTACAGAAAGCTTCCCATCCTCCTCTACCAGCCTCCCCAAACTTACAAACACATAGCCCAGTGGTCAAGTCAAAGCCCAAGCTGAGACCCTGCGTGAACCTCACCAGCTTTTCCACTAAAGTCCTTCTTGGGTCCAGGAACACATCCAGTACCCCGCATATGGATATGCTTGTACTATGTCTCTGCTGTGTTGCCCTTGGCAAAGGTTCCCAAGCTGTTCCTTGTCTGTCGGGACCTGAGTACCCGTGAGGAGTGTTGACCGGTCACCTGGCCCAAGGCCCCTCAGCCCAGGCTTGGTGGGGTCCTCACAGCTGGGTGGAGGACTTGCGCCTGGCCAGGGCACCGCAGACGTGGAGCCTGGGATCCCCGGCCACAGGGTCACGGTGTTGACTTGTGCAACAATACCTGGCTCCCTGGGCCCTTCCCCAGTGGCTCAGCTGGTTAAAGAACCTGCCTGCCAGTACAGGAGATGCAGGAAACGAGGGTTCGATCCCCTGGGTCTGGAAGATCCCCTGGAGAAGGGAATGGCTAATCAATCCGCTCTTCTTGCCTGGAGAATCCCATGGACAGAGGAGCCTGGTGGGCTACAGTCCATGGGGTCGCAAAGAGTTGGACGTGACTGAACTCGCACACGTGTGCACACACTGGGCTCTCTGGTCAAGTGGTCCCAAGGGGCTTTCCCTCTGCGAGGTCATAATCACTTCTCACCCCTGCCGCATGAACAGACACCTCAGGAGAGATTCCTGGAGGCTGTTCAGGTGCCTCTTCTCCTCAAACTTTCCACAGTTCTAGCCTCCATTAGCCAGCAGATCTCATCTTCAACATTGCTTTGTTTTTCCCTCCCTCCTCGCCTTCTCTCTGTGTATTGATCAGATTTTCACAGCAAAAAAGAGCTGTTCTTTCTGCTCCATGGACTTATTTAATCAGGTAGCTATTTCTATCAAGGTGGACTTAGGGATCTTCTCTTCTGTGACTGATAATCTGATACAGTCACTTTTTACTTTATTCCCAGTCTTGCAACCCTGGCTGCTAGGAGCGCCGTCAGGACTCCCGCGTCCTGTGGACCAGCCCCCATGTTTTCTGGTTCCGTATGGTTTCCCAGGATTTTGCTGCCCTTCCTTCTTGCTTGGCTAGTCGTTAGATGTTCTGCTTGGGTTCTGTGGGCCTTTGAGGGCAAGGTCACACCTTCTGTTTGATATCCATTATGGGCTAGACTATATGTAAAACATGTTCCTTAGTTGACTGCTGTGTTGGCAGAAGTGTGTCTTTGAAGGAATCCCTCCCATGTGGAATTAGAAGTTGTGATTTTTGTATGGGGAGCTGTTCAAACCAGGCAGAGTCCAAATCAGCTCTAAAATGACTGCCTTTTACAGTTCCTGTCTCTTCTATCTTGGAGTCCCCCCAGGGAGCTCCCTGGGGTCTGAAAGCTGGAGGACACCGGAGTCACACTGACTAGAAGCTCCGTTTGTGTGGCACACGGGGGCGGCCCGAGAGGTCACGATGTTAACCTTAACCTTTGTTTACAAGCTTCACCTGATCTTACCAGCTCCTGAGAGAGCTGGGAAAGTCCTTCGTTTGGGTTCCCTCAGAAGTCGACGTTGTTGCAAGGATTCAAAGGCCAGGGCTTTCTAAAGGGCGGTGATCCCTGGAGGGGCATGGGGAAGGGAGACAGAGCTTAGGGTTCGAGTTAGTTCTGGCTTCTTATTCTGACTCCTCACAGCCTCACCTGCGTTCCCAGCCTGTTCTGCTGCGCTCCTTGGCCTGGGCTTTCCTTCTGGGTCTGGAGTGAGAATTCTGGGCTGGGAGACCTGGGCTCTGCCATCAGCTGTCTGCGGTTCGTTGTGGGCCCCGGGTGCAGCCCTGCCTCCTTGAACAAAGAGGGAATCATCCTGGTCTGGCCCACCTCCTGGGACCACCTAGGACTTCAAAGCAGACGAGATGAAAAAAGGGTTGTCACAGTCCAGGGCCTGGCTGATCTCCTGGGCTCCAAGAAATGGAAAGAGACAATGAATATATAAAAAGAAGTTCCACCTTCCTGGTTTTCGGGGACATGTGAGTTACAGGTTCAACTGTGGGTATTGTCTGGTGATCCAGTGGTTAGGACTCTGTGCTCTTACTGCCAAGGGCCCAGGTTCCATCCCTGGTAGGGAAACTAAGATTCTGCTCAGGATGGCCAAAAGAAAAGAAAATACCAGTGATTGGTGTGTGTGTGTGTGTGTGGAGGGGGGAGAGGCTGTCTTAGCCCCTTTGAGGGGGCAAGTTGACACGGTCTATTATAATACAAAAATGTCCGCATCCTATAACCAAGAGAATCACTTCTTTGAATCTGCAGGAGCGTGACATCATGGGTATGTGAGGCTGGTCACAAAAGCACTACTTCTCCGTGATCCTGAGCAAGCTCCAGCCTTTATTTCCAACCTGTCACAAACTAATACATTTTGACTCTTACAGTAGAAATGAATTGCTAGAGGAATAAAGTTTTTAAAACACAAAGGCTTACAAAATACAATACCCCATGTTGAACATGTCTATTGGTGCCACTTTCTCAGCAGCATTTGCTCACCTCGTGTCTCTGTATCACATTTGGGTAATTCTTGCAATATTTCAGAATTTTTCATTATTATCATGTTTGTGATGGTGATGATTTTTATTGTGAGATTTGACATAGCATCACTCTACCAAATTGCTATAAAAGTTTCTCAGTGTTTACCCCCAGCCCGGGGCACAGGACCACAGACCCTGTGCTGTGATGCTCAGCTGTGCTGCTTGCAAAACAAACAGGAAAGAACCTAAATATTTATTAATCAAAGAATGACTATATAAACATGTTATGTGCACAGTATAAAATCCAGGTAAGAGTAAAAAAAATAAAGATGAGAAATTTATAAGACCTACCTAACATAGAAAAATGGCTGAGACTCAGAACTGAAAAGATGCAGTGTTCTTATGTGTTAAATGTAAAAAAAAAAAAAAGGAAAAAAAAAAGCAAACAACTCACAATAAAACAACACTTTATGTTTCCTATGGGCTTGTGAATACATGTGAAAATGTATAAGAACGGGACTGGAGACACACCTGTCTGGTACAGACACCTTGCTTGGTTGCACGTCACTTTATCATGCTTTGCAGGCATTGTTTGTTTTTTTTTTAATAAATTCGACGTTTGTGCCAACCCCATGTTGAACATGTCTATTAGTGCCACTTTATCAGCAGCATTTGCTCACCTCATGTCTCTGTGTCACATTTGGGTAATTCTTGCAATATTTCAGAATTTTTCATTATTATCATGTTTGTGATGGTGATCTGTGAGTGGTGATCTTCAGTGTTAGTACTGCAAAAGATTATGATTCCTTGAAGGCTCAGATGATGGTTATTTTTTATCAAGAAAGAACTTTTTTGCGGAGGCTGCACCACATGCCTTGTGGGAAGCAAAGTACTTTTTTTTGGCATATGGAAATTTATTACTATTGTGCTTTCATCATCAGAATGTATGAGCTTGGTCTTTCCTTCTTACCTTTGTATAAGGTCAAAACAGATACTTGGCTACTTTGATAACCTTAAAGTGGACTCCAGGAATGTCGCCATGCCCTATGTGACCAAAGCCAGCAACCAGAATTTCACCATTTTCCTCAATAAAATTTAAGCAAACATCATTGAGTACAAAAGCTGTGATCTTTATTTTTCTTTTTTACCATTCTTTATTAGCTGAACCCTGGCACACTTCCTGATGGCAGAATCTGGCTGTTTGGTTTCAACCCCTGCTTTTTCAAGCACAATTCCCTTGGCATGAGAAGTGCCTCCAAAAGGGTTGGCCTTCAGTGCTGTGCCTACATGGGCTTTCTTGTACTGTTTATCATGCCACTTCTAGACTGGTCAGTGGCTATGGAGCTTCCTGGCAGTATGAAGACTGTGACACTTGCCCATCCTGCCGGTATCACAGGCCTGAGTGAAGAGGAAAGTACATTATAATTAAGGTATATACCTTGCCTTTTGGACATAATGCTATCACACACTTAAGAGACAGTGTGGACATCTTTGTGTGCCCTGGGAAGCCAAAAGAATTTGTGTGACCTGCTTTATTGCTGTGGTCTGGGACCAAGCCTGCAGTATCTCCAGGATCTGCTTGTATTGGGAATGGTGAGTAAAGGGGGAATCTTTCATAAGGGCTTAATGTTTATGAAAAGAACACAACCAACTATTACTTGCATAATGTAAAAAGTATGACATCTGAACTATGGTATTGGAGAAGACTCTTGAGAGTCCCTTGGACCGCAAGGAGTTCCAACAAGTCAATCCTAAAGGAAATCAGTCCTGAATATTCATTGGAAGGACTGATGCTGAAGCTGAAACTCCAATACTTTGGTCACCTGAGGTGAAGAACTGACTCGTTTGAAAAGACCCTGACGCTGAGAAAGATTGAGAAGGGGACGGCAGAGGATGAGATGATTGGATGGCCTCACCGATTCAATGGACATAAGTTTGAGTAAACTCTGGGAGTTGGTGATGGACAGGGAGGCCTGGCGTGCTGCATTCCCTGGGGTCACAAAGAGTTGGACGCGACTGAGTGACTGAACTGAACTGAACTGAGGCAACATTGATCTAAGGCAGGCAGGTTACACTTAAAAGTGAATTTTCCAGACTGTGCCCTATCTCCTAACAGAGGGATAACCCACCCACTCTGCCCTGCAGTGAGATGTGATTAAATGAACAGTAAGAATCAGGTGCAGACTGGTGAGGAAGAAGGCATAGTTGCAACCTGAGCGGCTGGGAGGAGGAGACTGGCTGGCTGGTTGTAAACAAGCCTTGTGTGAGGTGGCCAGCGATCAAGGAGAGAATTTGGGTTTTAGGTTCAAACAGAGAGTAAAATTCTAGCGCCTGCCTCCTGAGTTGAGGGTAGGCTGAGCACAGGTATTAGTCTCGGCTCCTTCCTGAATCCCAGCTCACGTGAAACAGTAAAGGGAGAGAAACCCTCAGAGTTGAAGAGGGTGCAGAAGTTGTTAGCTGGCTCAGCAGCTAGGGTTAGGGTTAAATTGAGTCAGTTCCTCTCTATTTCTATTTTTCTGAGAGTTTTTGTTTTTAAAAATTATAGATAGATGTTGAATTTTCTCAAATGCTTGTGTCTATCCATTCATTCGATCTGCATTCTGGGACCCCATGACACAACCACCCCCCAACCCCTGCCCAGCAAATTCAAAGACATCATGACCTCCTTCACTGCTCCAATTCTGCCCCTCCCCAGCATCGTCCCTGATCTACTGAATCATTGACATCATTCAAGGAGTATTTTTTTTCCCATCTTTAAAATCTCCCTTGAGAAGCTCACATCATCTATGTGGTAATCCTGCCAAAAAAATGTTTAACCTGAGTCCAGTCATGAGGAAAGAATCAGACAAAGTCCCCAGTATTTGGGACGAGCTAAGTGACAATCGACCCGGACCCTTCAAGCGTGTCAGTGCCGTGAAAGACAAGCAAACAAACAAAACCAAGGGCTATTTCTGATTAAAGGAGAGAGCCGAGCTGTGACAACCAAAGGGAATGTGTGAACCCTGATTGGCTACAGGATGGGAAAAAAGAAAGCAAGTGTAAAGAATGTGTCTGTTGCTGGGGCATGTCCACACAATCTGTGCGCGGGATGACGTTATGGATTCAATGGTCTGTTTCTCTGAGTGGGATGTGGCATTGAGCTCATGGAAGAGAATGGTCTTGTTCCTAGGAAAAGCACGCTTCAATATTTAGGAGTATCTGCACCCCAAAATGACTATGTGTGTGTGTCACGGGGAGGGGTAGTAAATGAGGCAGAATGTTAACAAATAATGAATTTAGGTGAAGGGTGAAGAGATGTGTGTTATACTCTTCTTTTAACATTTTGCAGGTCTGACAGTTTTCACAATAAAATATTAAGCAGAAGAGGATCTTCCCTGGATCCATGTCTGCCTACAGCTACACCCAGTTTTTCCACCGATCGACGCAGCCAACCTTCCACAGAGTCTTTGACACTTGGGCTTTTACTCCTCCCCCCGCCCATTCATGCCTCTGTCTATTCCCAGCTGGTTTCTGCCCATCGCCACACTGGACCTGCCTCGCCCAGATCTTCACCGCCTCCATGCTGCCCACCCTGCAGTCACGTTCCTCACGGACGGCCACTCCTTCCTCTCCAAACCCTCTTGTCTCTCAGCCTCCACAACACTGGCTTCTCCTGGTTTTTCTTCTGCCTCGCCAGCCTCTTCTCGCTCTTCTTCACTTCCTCCCCTTTCTCTGCTCACCCTCGAAAGCCTGGGTTCCTAGGAGCTCAGACCCTTTCTTTCATTAAGTCTTTCTTCAGGGGGTTCACTGATCCCTATAGATTTAAAGAATGAATTTGTTCTAAAGATGCCCACATTTAGCAGCTCTCTTTTTTTCTTTTTTGCTCATTCTCTTGGTGTTTTAAAATTAATTTTTTTTTGCTTTTGAAAACTTTATTTCAACATAACTATAATTATAGAAATTAATTATAGTTGAAGTACAGTTGATGTACAATGTTGTGTTAATTTCTGCAGTACAGCAACGTGCTTCAGTTATACACATATACACCTTTTTTTCATATTCCTTTCCATTATGGTTTATCATAGGATATTGAGTATCTTATGCTCTGTGCTGTACAGTAGACCTTAGACAGTTCTCATTTGACATTGCTCCTTGGATATTTTGCAGACATCTCAAGTTGAACTTTTATTCATTTATTCATCCATTGAGCACATACTGAGCCCTTACTATGTGCTAGGCACTTGCTGGAAAACTGGGGAAGGGGAAGAAGGAGCCAGTTATGGCTGCACCATTGGAGACACTCTTGGAGACAGGCGATGAAGAAATAAGAAAGAATTTGAGGGTGGTAAGGACTCTGAAGTTGGCGCTAGTGGTAAAGAACCTGCCTGCCTGCCAATGCAGTAAACATAAGAGAACTGGGTTCAATCCTGGGTGGGGAAGATCCCCTGGATCTCACGGCAGCACACTCTAGATTTGCCTGGAGAATCCCATAGACAGAGCCAGGCTACAGTCCATGGGGTTGCAAAGAGTCGGAGACAACTGAAGCAACTTAACACGCATGCATGCACATGGACTCTGAAGAGACTAAAATGATGAAAGGAACGTGTTTTAGAGACTGCTTGGGTGGACTTATATATTTAGGGTTATCTTAGATGTATTTTGAGGGAAGTGCATTTAAAAGAATGAGCTCAGGATGAGATGCAGGGGCAATGTGACAAGATTGTGAGAGGAGGGGTTTAATGCCCTCTGGATAGGAGTGTGCTTGGCGTGTTCTGGAAATGAGATGTGTCCCCAGAATCAGAACCTTGATCCTTCCTTTTCTTATCTGGTTTGTATTTTAAAATTTCAGGGCATGTAAGACCCTGTCATCAACTATATCTGAAAAACCTTGAATTGACCTTGCATTCTTATTTTGGGGTCTTCTTCAGATCAAGAACAGTTCCCTCTCTGAGCTGGACAGTATCTTGATTCTTTTAAGGGCAGTGAGTCAGAATGTCAGGACAAGATGCAGATGTTTGTCAGAGTTTCACCTGTTCTTTTACCTGTGTGCAAAATGCAAGGAATAAGCTGACATCTGCTTGAAGGGGGATGGTTTCCATTGTCGGCTGGCTCTTGGAAACCCACTACCATCCCACCCAGTCCTCTCCAGCTGGCCTTGTGTTCCTGGAGACCAGGAGGGACAATGAGGGAGAGTCCTGGGACTTATAGCTAAGACATTGCTGAAACTATCCTTCCCGACGAAGTGGAAAGGGTGACCTGATTCTTATAACCTTTCCCAGTAGAAGTTGCAGCAAATGATAAAATCTTTGCACCTCCCTCAGGGCTGGATCCTATTAGCCCTTGCTAATGAGGCAAAAATCCATCTTTTTTTAAATAGGGAGTTGAAACTTATCTTTAGAAAGATCAGAAACATGCTTAGACCTTCAATTTTTCTGAATGGGCAACACATTCATATCTTTCTACAATTTAAAAGAAATTAAAAATGTGCCCCAAATATTTTCCTTTTATTACTGTCCTCAACCTCTCAGTTTCTACCTGCCTCCATCTCCTGCTCTACAAATGCATAACCACTATTATCACTTTTCTGTGCATCCCTGTGTGAGACCTGCTCAGAGCCCCAGAGTTGATATAAGATTATTTTATACTGAAGATATTTGAGATTCAACAGATGCAGAAAGAAGTCTTCTTGGAGCTTCCTTTATCTGACTAAAAGGAAAAATTTCTGAGAAATGAGGATCATTATAAATTTCCTCTTTGGGGCAGGAGAGAGACCAAGAATAAACCTTCCAAAAAGCCCCTCTTGGGAGAGTTTCACAGTGTATGAAGAAAATGGAAGGACCTGCATGAACAAACACCATCACAAATGTTCTACTGGCCAGTTTGTTTTCCTAAAACCCATTTGTCTTTCCTAAAGAAACCTGCTTGTTCTTCCTATAGAAGTCTTTTTCCTCCTCTTCCATTTCCCCTACTAAGTGAGGTGTGTAAGTAGATAAGGCCCAGATTCTAAGGATACTCTTGTTATTGAGGACTCTTGCATGGATGAATAAATAAGCTCTGCTTTTTCTCTTACTACCGTGTCTTTTTCAGCTTAATTTACAGGCCCCAATCACAAAACTAAGAAGGTAGAGGAAAGTTTTTCCTCCTTGGCACTTGCAAAGACTTTTTGGGAGTGGTATATATAAATATAGCCACAAGTCTTTTTGTGGATATTTGTTTTAATTACATTCTGGGAAAGGTCTGAGTGGATTTGCTGGGCCACAGGGTAGGTATATATTTAATGTTAAATGGAACTCCAGAATTTCCCCAAGTGGTTGTTCAATTTTCAGTTTCTGCCAGCAGAATATGAGGATTCCAGAGGCTCTCCCTTCTGCCAACACTTGGTATTGCAAGTTCTTAATTTTAGCCATACTTGTGGGTATTACGTGGTATTTGGCTGTGGTTTTATTTTGCATTTCCTGGATGACTAGTCATGCCGAGCGTCTTTTCGTGGGCTTGTCNATATGAGGATTCCAGAGGCTCTCCCTTCTGCCAACACTTGGTATTGCAAGTTCTTAATTTTAGCCATACTTGTGGGTATTACGTGGTATTTGGCTGTGGTTTTATTTTGCATTTCCTGGATGACTAGTCATGCTGAGCGTCTTTTCATGGGCTTGTCAGCCATCTGTGTATCCTTTGTGAAGTGTCTTCTCATGTCTTTTGCCCATTTTTTTTCATTGAGTTGTCTACCTTCCTACTACTCTGTTCTAAATGCAAGTTTTTTCCTAAGGTCTCTGTGTGGTGACTGTTTCCTGCCAGCCTGTGGTTTGCCTTCCTAGAACAGGAAGCTTTTTCCCCCCAGAACTTACTCATTTTTAATCGAAGGAAAATTGCTTCACAATATTGTGTTGGCCTCCGCGATACATCAACATGAGTGAGCCACAGGTATACACTATCCCCTCCCTCTTTAACCTCCCTCCCACCTCCCACCCCTTCCCACCCCTCTAGGTTGTTAGGGAGCCCGGGTTTGAGTGCCTTGATTCAAATACAAATTCCCCTTGGTTATCTGTTTTACACAAGGTCGTTTGTAAGCGTCCAAGTTGCTCTCTCCATTCGTCCCACCCTCTCCTTCCT